>JASDDO010000014.1:219345115-219868804 GCA_030015575.1 Agapanthus africanus
AACTAATGGTCAAATGATAAATCAACACTTGATTTAGCAATCCGGTCATATCACATACGACCCGACCAAAAGCAAGCCGCCCGATTAATATACGGTATCTCATACACGCATTTTAACCGGGTCCATGCACATATCGCATATGCGCACCACAACGTTTTGCCTGGACTAGGTAACTCCTTTGTGGGACTCTAAGACTCGTCAATACGCCGGCAGTGGGTGATGATCATATCAAGCACCCCCAAGCCGCAAGCGATCAGCTAAACGTAACGGCCACCCGGGTATTGAGCGATCAGAAGAGAACAAGCGAACCTGCTACAACTCCCATCGAGCCAACCGGCAACACTACCGTACAGTCCGGTCTCTTCGTTAGATATGCTGCATATCGAGTCTACGGATGGTAACGTCGACCCCAATAACTCAATAAGTCGTGCCGATGAAAGGTCTATAACAGATCGAGAAACTACTGATAACACTTATCAGCAAATCCCAACAGCCCTGGCCAGGGACTTACTGATATAGCCAGTCGAGCACAGCACAGCATCAACTCCAATACCGGGAGAAACGAAACCCCTCCTATCGCTCATCGCCTTCGTGTGTCTCGAGACTGTACCCAACGGCCACCTGTTTGCACGAATCAGTAGAGCCGTGGTAGGGTGGTAATCAAAGTACAGTGGGAGAACACACAAGACTCTATGACGATCTCAGGTCTACAGACTAACCTGCACCAGTGTCACTTGAGAACTGCTATCCGACGATAGATATAATTCCATATAGGAGTTCTCGGTGAGTCCGTCCAGTGTACCCAGTCACCACTGAGAACCCGTATACGATCTCGATGTCAAACATCGATGAATGTGGGAACATCCATCGCCCATCATATGGGTCTAGTATCATATACGCTAGTCTACTCTGGTATATCGATGCCCCGTCTCGATACACCTACGACTAGGGACATTCCAGGATATGCTTATAAACTACAGATGTCCCACTAGTATGATCTCCATCATAATCACAGTAGTCAAGCCTATATCCTCAGGGCTTTATCAAGATGTATGAATGAATAAAAGCATAATCAAATCAACATGTCAGATAAAGAAGAACCAGATAGCATACTATCATGTCGAGCAAAAATGTACACTGAATATATATATATATACATGTATAAATACACCCACTATCACATAATGGCCTCTAGGGCATACATATATCCAACAATCTCCCACTTGCACTAAGGCCAGTTATTGGCGTATCTCATACCCAACATCTCAAAAAGTCGCTCATGCTGCGGCTGAGGGAGGGCCTTGGTGAATGGATCCGCGACGTTATTCTTTGTGTCTACTCTCTTAATCTCGATTTCGCGGCGATCTACAATCTCCCTGATTAAATGAAAGCACCTCAGGATGTGTCTGGATCGCTGATGGGACCTGGGCTCCTTGGCTATCGCCATAGCCCCATTATTATCACAATACAATGGTATTGGATCAATAATGGTTGGAACTACTCCTAGCTCCAAGATGAACTTCCTCATCCAGACGGCTTCCTTGGCAGCATCATTCGCAGCAATGTACTCAGCCTCCATCGTAGAGTCTGCAACGGTATCCTGTTTGGAACTCTTCCAACTTACCGCCCCTCCATTGAGGGTAAATGCAAACCTAGAGATAGATTTGCTGTCATCCTTATCGCTCTGGAAGCTCGAATCGGTAAAGGCCTCCATCTGGAGATCTCCATTACCATACACCAAGAACAATTCTTTAGTCCTTCGCAAGTACTTAAGAATGTTCTTCACAGCTATCTAGTGATTCTCTCCTGGGTTGGATTGATACCTGCTTACAACACTAAGTGCATAAGCTACATCTGGGCGTGTACATAACATCGCATACATTATAGATCCTACTGCCGAAGCATAGGGTATAATGCTCATGCGAGCTCTCTCTTCATCGGTCTTTGGGCAAGAATCCTTGGAGAGAGTGACCCCATGGCAAGCGGGTAAGGTACCCCGCTTGGAGTCTTCCGTACTAAACCTTTTTAGGATGGTGTTGATGTACCTGGTTTGGGACAATCCCAATAACCTCTTGGATCTATCCCTATAGATCCTAATGCCCAGAATGTATGTGGCATCACCCAGGTCCTTCATGGAGAACCTTAGTGATAAGAAAGATTTGACCGACTGTAGCATAGGAATATCATTTCCTATAAGAAGAATGTCATTCACGTACAATACGAGGAATGTGACAGCTCTCCCTACAGCCTTCTTATAAACACAAGGTTCATCTGGATTTTTGATGAAATCAAACTCTTTGATAACATCATCGAAATAGATGTTCCAACTCCGTGATGCCTGCTTTAACCCATATATGGATTTAAGCAATCTACATGCTTTCCCGCTGCTCCCACTATCAATGAAGCCCTCCGGCTGATCCATATAAACGCATTCTTCTAAATCTTCATTTAGAAATGCCGTTTTAACGTCCATCTGCCAGATTTCATAGTCATAGTGAGCAGCAATAGCAAGTAGGATCCGAATGGATTTAAGCATGGCTACGGGCGAAAAAGTCTCGTCATAGTCCAAACCTGGTCTTTGACGAAAACCCTTCGCCACAAGTCTTGCCTTATAGGTCTCTACCTGCCCATCTACACCAATCTTTCTTTTAAAAATCCATTTGCACCCCACAGGTTTTACCCCAGGGGGTACAACGTCCAAAGTCCATACTCTGTTGGTGTACATAGACTCCATTTCGGATCTCATGGCATCCAGCCACTTCACAGAGTCTCCACTCGTGATAGCTTGCTGAAAACTGGTAGGATCATCATCCTCCATGATGCAGTCTTCTCTGTCACCATCAATAAGGAAACCGTAGTACCTCTCCGGTGGGCGAGAAGTCCTAGAAGACCTACGGAGTGGCCGAGGTTCCTCGGTTTCTATTGCAACAGCCGGTTCTACCAAGTCGTCATTTGTAGTTTGTGTTTCTAGAACCTCTTCTAGATCCACCACCTTGCCATCATCTTTATCTGTAAAAAACTCTTTTTCTAAGAATGTGGCATACTAAGAAACAAACACCTTTTGTTCCTCCTTGTGGTAGAATAGATATCCATAAGAGTTCCTTGGATATCCCACAAAGTTACACATGACCGACCGTGTCTCGAGTTTGTCCGGATTTTGCTTTTCAACATAGGCCGGACAACCCCAAATCTTAATTCTCTTAAGAGATGGTCTCTTCCCATGCCATATCTCATATGGCGCGGTAGACACGGTTTTGGTTGAAACCATGTTCAGTAGAAACGCTATAGTCTCCAATGCATGCCCCCAAAATGAGACAGGTAACTCAGCATCACTCATCATGGAACGGACCATATATAATAGGGTCCGATTCCGTCGTTCTGACACACCGTTATTCTGTAGTGTGTAAGGAGGAGTGAGCTGAGAAAGAATCCCATTCTCTTTTAGGAAGTTTGCAAATTCTGTACTGAGGTACTCCCCACCTCGATCTGATCGAAGCATCTTGATACTCAAGCCGGTTTGTTTTTCTACTTCTTGTTTATATTCAGTGAATTTCTCGAAAGCTTCGGATTTGCGCTTTAATAAAAATACATGTCCGAATCTTGAGAAATCGTCAGTGAAAGTAATGAAGTAAGAAAAAACGCCTCTAACCTGTGTAGACATTGGCCCACATACATCACTATGTATGAGCCTTAGGAGCTCGGTAGCTCTTTCTCCGTGTCCGGTAAACGGAGTTTTGGTCATTTTACTCTTGATACAAGACTGGCAAGTTGCATAATATTTATATTCAAAAGGGTTTAAATATCCATCTTTGTGTAACTTGTTTAGTCTTGTTTCGTTAATATGACCAAGTCTACAGTGCCAAAAAAAGCTTCATTTATTTCTGAAAGTTTTCTTTTATTAGTGTGTTGTATGCTGAAAACTGTGTGTTGATTTAGGACGTATATCCCGTTATTAAGTGTACCATACCCAACCAACATTTGATTCATGTGAATGTTCATAATATTGTTCTGCAATACAAAATTATATCCTTCATTGTCTAACAAAGAAACAGATATTATATTACAAAGCATACTTGGTACAAAATAACATGGGTTCAAAACCAATATACACCCAGATGTCAACCCCAAGTGATACTCTCCCACTGCGACTGTATGTACATTGGAACCATTTCCAACGCGGAGAGTATGGTCACCTGTCTTCAAAACCTTGCTATTTCTCAGCCCCTGCATAGAATTGCAAATGTGAGAACCTGAACCGGTATCTAATACCCAGGAAGCAGAGTTTATTGAAAAACAGTTTTCTGTCACAAACACACCTGAAGCGGAAGCATCCCCATGCTTCTTCTTGAGATTTAATTACTCCGTACAGTTGCGCTTCCAATGTCATGTTTTGTGGCAATGAAAACATTCACCTTTCCCCGATTCTCCAGCTTTGGACTTTTCCTTCCCCTTAACCTTTTTAACTCCACCCTTAGGATTGGTGGGCTTCTTCTTTTTCTTTCCCTTGGCCTTAGCCTTTGGGCGGGAAGAGGAAGATTGTCCAACAGTCATAACGGGAGTTTTCACTGATTTCAGTGTGCTCTCTGCACTCCTTAATATATTAAGGAGTTCAGGTAGTTCCCTCTCCATGTTGTGCATGTTGAAGTTAACTATGAATTGAGCAAAGGTGGAGGGGAGGGACTGCAGAATAATATCCGTATATTGTTCATTGTCCATTGTCCATCCGAGGTCCTCAAGCTCTTCTATGAGAGCTATCATCTTCAGAACATGGTCTCCTACTGATGTGCCAGGGGCCATTCACATCTGAAACAATTTCTTTGATGCTTCGTATCGTAATACGCGGGATTGCTCTCCATACAACTCCTTTGTATGGAGAAATATGGCTTGAATGTCCATATTCTCGTGCTTCTTTTGATGTGTGTTGTCCATCGATGCGAGCGCGATGCATTTGGCCGTGGCACAATCAGCTTCCCATGTCTTGCGGACTTCTTTGTCCGCAACTGAGGATTATGGACCTGGGAAGGGCGGGGCTGAAGCCGTGAGGACATATGATACTTTATCATAAGTCAAGACTATTTTCAGATTCCTCGGCCAATCTTTATAGTTGGACCCATTCAGTTTATTTTTATCTAGTAGAAGCTTGAGTCCAGTCATTGGTATCTGCCATTAAGAGAGAGAAAAGAATACACTCAGCGAAAGCTCTTGCAAAGATCAAATTGGTTATTATCTTGTCTAATCGATGTCTCCTACTGCTTTAATCAAGTTTTTCTTTCAAACCTTAAAAAGAAAACTAGCCAGGATTAATTACAGTCTACAACTTCGCTAACCGTTCAGCCAGGCCAGTGTCGGTACTTGAGGGAGGTTCCCCGTGCTTTCGCACGGACCTAATTAAAGTAAACCTCGTTTTCCCAGAGGCGTAGCCCCGTTAACACCTTTCTAGACACCTAATGAGTTAGCTAATTGCAAACTGCAAAACTCTCCTGGGAGCAACTATTGCCCACAGTGGGATCGAGATCCAACCATCATATGGAAGGTATGCAATCTCATTGCAAATCTTAACACTTGAAATTCCCGATGTGATTTTTACCCGTAGTACTTATGATCTTAACTATGGTCAACAAATATAAGCACCAGTCAAGTTCTACCCATCATTTCTTGATCAATTAGACCCACCCATATGACCCTTAACTATGGTCAACAAAGTCGTATGAATGTCCTAATTAATCTGCATCATATGCAGTGTAGGAAGACATCACTTAGCTACCGTACACTACGCCTTAACTAAAGTCAACAAACGTAGCACGAATACTAAGTACTCTACTTCCTAAAATGACGGAGGGTTGCGGATGATTTTTAAGAAAATCTTTAACGCTTTGAACTTGATATCGTCGTAGAATCAAATGGTTTTCAAAAGGAGTGGCTTGTGCTCCGCAGTTTTGAAAAGTAGCTTTTTCATAAAGAGCCGAGTGGTTTTCAAATCCGATTCTACAACATCTTTTTAGGTTTATTTTCTTTACATTAATCATATTAATGTAGTCCCATCATTTAAGTCCTTAAGCCAATCACAGAAAAGAAACGAAAATACAACGTACGCTTATGCCATCCGCATTCGCCGCAATATTCCGTTATGCACCGTTAGGTTACTTAACTAACAGCATCCTGGGACGGGATTAGCGCGGGTGTAAAACATAAGCAACGTCTACTATATATCTCATATATAATATATCACTCGTCTCAGAAATCACAGAACACAGGCAACAGAAACATATATATAATGTGGGATATACTAGGACGTCCGTATTTAGTATTTAGCCAATAATAGAAAATACGGATTCCACAGTCACGATGAATAGCCAAGCCCACACCCCTAGACCCCTACGAGAGCGGTAAACGACCCTACCAATCCTGGAGTTTAGGAGACCCGGTCTCGACTCCTCGAGATGGCCTCCCACTGAACCCCAGAACTCGATCACTTGTGCTCCCCTCCTTGGGTCTATCCTAATGCGGAAAAGTAAATAATATACAACACTGGTGACATCAACCTCAACCCGGAAGTGCCCCAAATAAAAGAATATTACATTACATTTGAATTTTACATGAATGAAAAATAAAACTCTCATCTCACATAAACCCCCCCCCCCGGCTATTCAATCGCGATAATCGTGCACATCATATCTCAGCAACACATAATATCAGATATCATCAACGTAAGTAAGTATGCATACCCCGATTGTCGTTGATGTATAGCAACGAAACCGGCGATAAGCGACATACTAGACTTACGGTCACAGAAAAGAAAGTGTAAAACTACAATATTCGGAATCCACATTCTCTTTAGACATCGTAAATGCGAAATATCACATACTTCGTATTTCATACCTAACTATATGAATTCCACATATTGTATCACATTCCAGATAAATAGACAGTATTAAAGTTTTCGAACGAATGATCAAATACCCAAAATTCCTTAAAGCTCAACACTTGAGCGGAGTTCAAAAATCCCGGAATGTGTCACAGTAGCAGCGGTCCAGCCGTAGAAGGGTCAAGCCAACGCCTCACATGTGGCACGCCGTACTGCCCCAAACCCTAAGGTTCAAAAGGCAGTTCAAGACGATCACATAATCGAGTTAAGGTTTGTTGTCTTCTAGAGGGTCCACCACAAAACTTGCACGTATTTCCGAATGATTTAAACCCCGTGAAAAAGTGAGTAAATGATACTCGTTCAAACAATTCAATACTTTCTAAACTATCCGGAAAAAACACGAAATTAAAATTCCGATCGAATCATCGAATCCTAAAACCATCCCTAGAACATCCAACTCAAGAATCAGATTAAACATACCCCAAAAAATATACAAGCAGGTCTAGGTATTACTGTGTAAATACGAAGCTATAAGTCCTCTGTACGGCCGCAGCGCCGCGGCCCAAGCAAGGTATGGCCGCGGTTCCGCGGCGGCTTTTACGGCTCATGGCTTCGTATTTCACATAATTTCTTATAATTCCCTGCTTAATTTTTTAAGTATTTTTAATTCTGAAAATACACAGTTTTGAAAAATTGTCCAGAGAAGGCTCAAAAGTTCGTATTTTAGGTTTGATCGGAGTTTTAACTTCGCTAAAGCGACCCATAAAGTTCTAGGTCGGCTCTGGTACCAATGTTAGGTTTACCTAGCACCTCATGAAGGGTTTGGAAGCATCACAAGTACCAAAGATTAAATTTTTTAAGGTGCTAAGTGAACATACAAAGAATCATGCTAGAAAATTTAGGGTTTCATTACAAGTCCATCATCACAAATAGGAAAAACTAGGGTTTTGAGAGTACAACCTTTGTAGCTCCCTACGCTAGACTCCTTGGCTACTTGAGGGTTG
This sequence comes from Agapanthus africanus, assembly GCA_030015575.1. Lineage (NCBI taxonomy): Eukaryota > Viridiplantae > Streptophyta > Magnoliopsida > Asparagales > Amaryllidaceae > Agapanthus > Agapanthus africanus. Next base: position 219,352,985 of record JASDDO010000014.1, read on the forward strand.
AAAAAAGTCAGCTAGAGCTCCTCTAGGTCCACGATGATCCACCCGGAGTCCGTTTTGTCCAAGCTTGTAACTTCACAAGATCAAGAGAAGAAAATGGAAGCTAACACTCTTCACAAGTGGGCAAGACTCGTGTAGAATGGTGTTGTGGTTGCTTTTCTCACTTCAAAATCCTAACTTGATTACTCTTTTGCTTAGTTGAAAGAACTAGAGAGCAAGAGAGAAAGGAGGAAGAAGATGATGGCTTTCTAAGCTCAAGATAATGATAAGCTTGTTTAGAAAATGAGAAAATGAAAATATATATATTTTCACTCTCTCATTCTAAACCATGGTTGTAAAATATCTTAGATATTTTATTTTGGAACAAAAATGAGCATAGAAAATAAATCATGGTTAACACAAAGGGTTAAAGAAAGAGTAAAGCATTAAACCATGAATCAATTTCTATTTTTATTTCTCTTTTCCAAAACTAATATCTATATATTTTACAAAGTGTGTGAGTCTTATATTGCCACCATCTAGTATATAATCAACCATGATAACATGATGTGTGTATGCACATCCATATGTGCATGAACAAGAATGAATGCATACATGCATGCATACACCCAAAAAGACAAGAAAGGATTTCTATTGAGAAACTAATGGTCAAATGATAAATTAACACTTGATTTAGCAATCCGGTCATATCACATACGACCTGACCAAAAGCAAGCCGCCCAATTAATATACGGTATCTCATGCGCGCATTTTAACCGGGTCCATGCGCATATCGCATATGCGCACCACAACGTTTCGCCTGGACTAGGTAACTCCTTTGTGGGACTCTAAGACTCGTCAATACGCCGGCAGTGGGTGATGATCATATCAAGCACCCCCAAGCCGCAAGCGGTCAACTAAACGTAACGGTCACCCGGGTATTGAGCGATCAAAAGAGAACAAGCGAACCTGCTACAACTCCCGTGGAGCCAACCGGCAACACTACCGTACAGTCCCGTCTCTTCGTCAGATATGCTGCATATCGAGTCTAGGGATGGTAACGTCGACCCCAATAACTCAATAAGTCATGCCGATGAAAGTTCTATAACAGATCGAGAAACTACTGATAACACTTATCAGCAAATCCCAACAGCCCTGGCCAGGGACTTACTGATATAGCCAGTCGAGCACAGCACAGCATCAACTCCCAATACTGAGAGAGACGAAACCCCTCCTATCGCTCATCGCCTTCGTGTGTCTCGGGACTGTACCCAACGGCCACCTGTTTACACGACTCAGTAGAGCCATAGTAGGGTGGTAATCAAAGTACAGTGGGAGAACACACAAGACTCTATGACGATCTCGGGTCTACAGACTAACCTGCACCAGTGTCACCTGAGAACTGCTATCCGACGATAGATATAATTCCATATAGGAGTTCTCGGTGAGTCCGTCCAGTGTACCCTGTCACCACTGAGCACCCATATACGATCTCGATGTCAAACATCGATGAATGTGGGAACATCCATCTTCCATCATATGGGTCTAGTATTATATACGCTAGTCTACTCTGGTATATCGATGCCCCGTCTCGATACACCTACGACTAGGGACATTCCAGGATATGCTTATAAACTACAAATGTCCCACTAGTATGATCTCCATCATAATCACAGTAGTCAAGCCTATATCCTCAGGGCTTTATCAACATGTATGAATGAATAAAAGCATGATCAAATCAGCATGTCAAATAAAGAAGAACCAGATAGCATACTATCATGTCGAGCAAGAATGTACACTGAATATATATATATACATGTATAAATACATCCACTATCACATAATGGCCTCTAGGGCATACATATATCCAACAAGTATGAGAGCAGCCCAGTGCAAACAGAAGTCTTATACTGACTGTCGTCGTCGCAGGCTTGAGTTCGCAGTGGGGGATCATGTATTCCTACGGATTTCTCCAATGAAGGGAAACTTAGTCCCAGAATTGTAGGTCCTTTTGAGATCCTTGAGCGAGTCGGTACCGTTGCCTATCGTTTGGCACTTCCGCCCAGATTTCCGGATATTCACCCCGTATTCCTTGTATCGATACTTCGCAAATACCTTCATGACCCTTCTCACATGATTCAGCACCAGACCATTCAACTAGAACGCGATCTTTCATTCACCAAACGGCCGATAGTTATATTGGATCAGCAGGTGGAGAAAATTCGGTCAAAGATCTTGCCATCTGTGAAGGCTCTTTGGGGTAGCCCATCTAGTGAGGAGATCACTTGGGAGGCTGCGAGCGAGATGCCAAAGAAATTCCCTCATCTCTTTGGAGGTACGTATAGTAAGAATTTTAAATTCGGGGATGAATTTCTTTAAGAGGGGAGATTGTAACACCTTAGAATGCGATTAGTGTTAATTAAGCAATAATGCGGGTTTTCAATAAAAAGATTACCAAAATAGATTTCAAATATTTTCTAAAGATTAATCAATATTTTATTATTATTTGTTTTAGGTTACACACATTTGTGCATGTTAACATAGGGGTTGTTTAGTGTTAACCTTGTTTAGTGGCCATGACACCTTAAACAAATCCATGCCATATTAACCTTGCACTTAACTTTGTTGTGAGAGTTATCCTTTTGTTTTGGAATGGAAGAGGTGGCAAAGTGAGTCATGGGGGATAAGCATGCTTGCATTAATGAAGGAGAGGGAGAGAGTAAGTGTAAGGTATACACTCACCCTACACTTACCCTCTCATCCTTATCTCATTCTTCACTCATTGTCCTCTCTCATTCTTATCTCATCCTCAATTATTCCTCTTCTCCTCTTCCCTCAACTGAAACCTTCACTACTTCTTCACAAAACCAAGCAAAACTTCATTAAATCCTACTAAAACCCTTCTCAAGACATGTTTTAGCCACTAGGATCACTTGGAGCTTGGAAAGCTAGGATTTTTTGAGCAAGCGTGGATAGGTATAACCTATAAACTGTTAAATAGGTTTTTTATTTTTGTGTTGCCTTGTAGTTGTTGTTTAGAACACTAAAGTTATAGTTTTGTGCACATATCGTATTTTTAGTGTCATTTAGGATGTCTATGATTTGCTGTGATCCCGAGTGTATACTGGAAAATCTAGCAATGTAGAAGTGTTGTACTAGAGACCCTAAGCAATCACCTGAAGCACGAACCCCACCTGATTGGTTTTGGCCGGCGAGATCATGAGGAAATCCGGCGACCATGGTTTTGTTGGGGAGTTGGGGCTTGGGTTTTGTAGGGTAGCTGTATGCAGTTGTTTTAGAGTATTTGGTACTGCTTGATTTTTATGTTTTGACAGTATACAAAATCTAGGATGACTTTGCTTAAATCTAGTGTTACGACTACGGGCGTTACGTTATCCGACACGGTTCGTGTTCTTTGTGTAGCTACTGCACCTGGGTTGGTTTCGGGGTGTCGCTATGCACGTTAGCCACTAGACGAACACTTGAGAGTTTGATTGGAGTTGGTGCGTTGGTCAAACGTAGTTGTACGTGTTATTCGTCGATTTCTAATGTGCACTTGCTATGTTGTTGTATGATTTTAGGATCGCAGGCGGGGACTTCGGACGCCGCGAAGAAGGGAAAGCAAATGATTGGCTTTACTTTGTTCAAGATCATCTGTGAGAAGATTTAATATCTACGGGGGAATCTCCCGTATGGCATTATGCATCCGGGCTAGATTCAATGATATAACTATTAGTTATAAGTATATATACATTGATTGTGCATGTATACCATTGTTGCATACCTCATTTTCCTGTTGCATACGGACATAGTATTAATGAGACACAACACTGTTACTGACGGTTCATGTTGCACGAGCACAAATTGTATGATACACACACACCGTCGGTAATTGCTATGACACGCACAACATATATACATATGTGATATTGTATCGGTTATTGTCATTGAGACGTTGACTCTTATTCCATTGCGCGTATGAAATGTAGCATACATGCATACCTACATGCTTACACATATACCTTGCTATACCTACATGCTTACACATATACCTTGCTATAACTACATGTTCACCTTTATATGATGTTGCATTGGATTTCGGAGAAATTAGGAACTGCGTGATATATTTAATAACTTGATGCATTTAAATAGCAGATTTCTCTTGATATGCTTATATTACTATTTTATATTGCATATATCATATTTCATGGATTTACGCATTGAGATACGGATTTCATGTAATTTATGGATTTGAGGACCGTGGTAGTATTTCAAGAATGTGTATTGTTTTGAAAACCGGGTTTCTCTTGATATGATATTTCAGTGCGTCCACCATGAGTTTTCTCAGTTCTAAGACTTATGTTAGAAACCCGACGCGAGGAGTTGGATGAGGCCGTGTGCGGGTACATGGTGGACCTGGTATGGTACCCCGGAGCAAGAAAGGTATGTTGATGGATTAGCCAATGAGCCTGGCAGAGGGACTACTATCTACCGGTGATATTATTTGGACTCAGCAGTTATCCGGAGGATACCGACCGGAGTTATGAGATAGATATGGACCGACCCGTTCTGCCGGAGCCCACGGGCCGATCCCGCAGATGGAGTCGAGGTATGAGGATTTACGTGTCGATGCTGGACACGAGTTTTCATGATGTTTTCGAGTGTCAATGTTGGACACTTAGGTTCCATGAGACTTATGGGATATGATGGCCGATCAGAGTGACGGTGCCTGAGGTATTGGGATTTGGAGTGTCGTTGATGGACACTGGTTTTTCCACGATGATGATTCAATGATGATGATATGTTTTATCCCATACTCAGTATTCATTTGATATGCATTGTTTCATGTATTAGTAGTACCTGATAGAGTATCTTTCATGACTGTTGCATATACATATTGCCATATTATACTATCAGTTTGCATATGATAGATTATCGCAGTACGTGCATATCTGCGATTACCTGCATGATGTTATTTACTATTCACGAGTTGGCAACTCACCCCCGTTGTGCCACAGTGTTTTGCAGGTTGACCTCAGAGTAATCGCGGTAGGGCTATCTTATTGTATCTTTTTGCAGCGGATACCGCTACGGCTGACTGTGAGCTGTTTTGCTATAGGTTGGTTTTTGCGGTTATCCGATGATGTTCATTGTATATCTTATTGTATCTAGTACTCTCCATCTACCACTTCATGTATTGACTTAGAGACGAGATGTGAGGACGATATTGTATATTATTTTGTGACTCTGGGTGTCGTGCTCGTGTGAGCCGGCTTTTATTATGCAGTTTTATCTTTTATGTTGTTTTCACTCTGTATTGTCTATTTCTTCGCTACAGCGTCGTATATATGTTTGTGGTGGTTGTTTCCGCCTTTGGGAGTGATTTGCTCCCGTTTGGGGATGTTTTATTTATATCATATGTTGCTTTACTTATATCTTATGTTTGTACCCGTTTCTGGGCTAGTTTTTACAAAGGAGATGCTGCCAAAATTTTTTTAAAAACAAAATTTAGACTTTAAATATTTTCACTTGAGATTCCTAAAAGTTTTTAACAATATTCTTATCACTTACTATTTTTGATGGTTTAGATTTCTGGGTTTTTCGGCATACTTGAATTGTTTTACGCCTGTAGACGTTACGTGGTTTAAGTGCCGTCACGTGCCAAATTTCGGGTCGTGACAATAAGTGTATAGAAAGAAACACATGAATACTCGCCACCCACCTACAAAATATATCACGCCGAAAAGTAGCAGTATCCGCGGAAATAGATGAAATAGAGTGCCCCGCCGTAGCTACACTGAGAATCAGCCCTGTAAGATACTGTGGCACAACGGGGGTGAGTTGCCAGCTCGTGAGTAGTAAGTAACATCATAAGGTGTAATCATAAGCAAGATGAAATAGCGACAATTCCTAAGTATGCGGTCATGATGGAATATGTATAACAGGGTGAAATGCAGCATAATTATAATCAAAGTATAATATCTGGGTACAAAACCTATATGAACAGAGCATGTCGTAATAAGTAATGAATGTGGGATAAAATAGAGTCATTATCAATAAATCATCATAAAACCGGTGTCCAGCAATGACACCCAAAATCCTAATATCTCAGGCGCCGTCACTCTGATCGGCCCTCATATCCATCTCATCATATAACTCCGGTCGGTATCTTCCGGATATCCGCCGAGTTTCCATACAATCACTGGTAGGTAGTGCTCCCGTGCCGGGCTCAATGCCTTTCTATACGATCTTCTTACCCAGGGGTACCGTACTGGGCCCACCATATACCCGCAGACGGTGCTTCCTCACTCCTCGAATCGGGTATACTCATCACTCAGAACCGAGAAAACCTATGGTGGACACGAAATATCATATCAAGGAAAACCGCCCTTTTCAAATAATTCATGTTTCAAAATATACTTCGCAATTTCCCAAATCCACGAAACAGAAATCTTATGAAACATCGTATGAGAATATGGCACTATAGTAATGTATGTATGAAGCTAACATGATGCGTGCTAGTACAATGAACAATGTTTAACTGTCAATTATGAAGGTGGTACAATGTAGTCATTCATGGAAATTTTATAGTGTGCGTAACATGAAAATTACCAATGGTGTGTGTGGGCATATGAATCAGTGCTCGTGCGACTTGAACAGTTAGTAATGGTGCAGTGCCCTTTTAATAATATGTCAATGTACAACAGGTAATAGGATGCACAATCTGATACTCATGTATAAATCACAATATATAAATATATAGCACAAGGTATTGTCACTTGAATCTAGCCATCGACGCTTAACGCCATAAAGGAGATTCCCTCGTAGATGTTAAATCTACTCACCGGACGGCCTCGAGCTATGTGAATCCGCTCACCCCTTCCCTTTCCTTGCCGCGTCCGAAGTCTCCGCAATCGATCCTAGTATCGCACAAAACCATAACACATGAGGTTAATAAACTTTCTGATAAGACACGGACACAAATGCAAAATTAACTAACTAACTCCCACAAGCTATCATGTGTTAGCTTAGTGGGTTAAACGCGTGGAGAGACATCCTATACTAACCCTATGGCTGCTAACCACTCTAGACACCTTAACGAGAGTCGGATAAATCCGTATCGCACTTTATCGAAACACTTAAAATATAGTAAAACCGTTCCAGATTTTCCTATACAAGCCATTAGGGAAAGTTGCACCTGCCAAAGGCCTACAGGTAGTCCCAGAGAATACACGGCCAAGACACATACCCTAACTCCACATACTTGCCGCAATTTGCGACCAGAACGAATAAAATTGCGGCCTGAAGTTGGAGGGATGGCCTCAGGTTTTGGGATTATGTCCTAGGCTTCTAGATTATCTCTTAGTCATGGCAACTTCCCAAAAAGGTCTTGGGGTTGATAGCAGATTTAAACAAAAACCCTAGGCTTAACTAAATACGATATTAACTACTAAACCAAAACATTAAGGTATATTAGTGAAACTAGATAACACAAGAACTTCCTTTAGTACCTAATTAGGAGTTTTAAGATCATTACCACACCAAAATTTGGAAGAAACCCTAGCCATGCAAGCTCCAAGACTCCAAAAGAGCTTAAACATGCTTAATAAAGGGTTTAGTGAGGTTTGGTGTTGGTTTAGGCTCAAAGGTAAGATGGGAAAATTTGCAAGAGGTGAATTTTTGAAGAAGGAAGAAGAAGAAGAAAAGAAATGAGAGGAAGAGGGAACGAGAGAGAGATGATGGGAGAGGGATGGCTCATATGAGCCATGCCCACCTCTCTCTTCATTTAATTCCCCGTTCCCCTATGTCTCCCCCATGCCTTCATTTCTTTTCTCTTCTCTTTTTTTTAGAACCCTTTTATGTACTCTGTATGTGTGTGTGTGTGTGTGTGTGTTTGTGTGTGTGTATTAAACATAATGATATGGTTAAAGTGCCATGGCTAGCAAAACGTATTTAACATATACATAATACTAGATTAGCATTCACATGTGTGTGCATAACTACAACAAGTACATAAATAATTAAATTAAATATTAATTAATTATATAAAATATGTGAAAAATAATTATTAGTTAAATTTATTAAAAGCCTACGTTATATCGCTTAATTAACTCTAATCACGTTTTAAGGTGCTACAGATCGAGTGTGTACCAATAAATTTGGACAACATAAAACAATAGGATGCACCAGAATCGAATAGAGCGAATGCAGAAAAACTACAAACCAGTAGTGTACCTGTAACTACATCTTATGAATCTTCTACTGCCTTGGCAGTCAGGGTGAAAGCCCATTCCTGATTTGGCCCCTGAGCAATCTACTTTTGTCCATAAACTTGCTTCTGCGGTGTCTTCGTAGTATCGCCCTTCAGCTGAACTCTCGATGGACAAGTGTTGACCTGATAATCAGTAGCTGTGCAAATCAAACACTGCCCAAGCTTCCTTTGGCATTCTCTCTGAACATGGCCCGATCGCTGACAAAAGTCACAAATCAGGTTCTTCTTCTGAGCTGAAACAAAAGGCATCTTCATCGAAACGGTTCCCTGTATCCTGACCAGAATGTCCCTATGTCCTGAATTCCAAGTTGGTGCTTGAACTGCCTTACAAACCGAGACATCTTACTGAGGTGTATCCTTCTCTTTCTCTAATAGCTTCTATTGTTCTCTGGCTACCGTGAGAACCTGAGAGAAGGTATTCAAACCCAACGAAGTAATATGTTTCTGAATCTCCACATCGAGACTGTGCATGAAACGCTGTGCTCTATCAGATTCATTTGCCACTAGGGGTCATGCAAATCGACTAAGCAGGGTCCACTCAGTTGCATGAGCATCTACAGATCCGCCATTCTACTTCAAACCAATGAACTTCACTTCCATTTTCTCCCTACTAGATTGCAGAAAGAACTTCTCCAAGAAACTCTGGGTAAAATCCGCCTAGATGATCGTCTTCGTCAAACGAGTCTCCTATATAAGCCACCATTCTCTAGCATAGATGCGTACCACATCCACTCTTTTCCCATCCAAAATTTGAGAGCAATCAACAGATTATCTGTGTCTACAAGCCACTGCTCCGCCTGAAGAGGTTCCTCCAATCCCGTAAAGGTTACCAGACTGAGCTTCCTGAAGTCCGCAACAGTAACCTCATGCTGAACCTGCCTAATAATTGCCGCCCTCTCAATTGCCATGGTAGCATTCTATTGGGCCGTCCTTAAGCCTTCTTGGAATAACTTTGTTGCTAGATTAAATCGGCATGTCGCTGCTGATTCTCCAGCATGCCTTGCATAATGCCAAGAAGTGTGGCACTGTCGGTATGTGGATCTGGTTGATTCCTTCTTACCATAGTTCTGAAGTCAAGCACGAACGATGAGGATTAGTAACGGAAAAAAGATTCAATAAAGACAAGGATTCAATAACTTGAATAACAAAGCAATAATGTGTCAAGACATTTTCATATAGTTCAAGGATTTCAAGGCCATTGTATTGGGTACAATACCCAACTAAAAATTGAACTAAGCCCAGCTAATCTAAACATATGCTCTGATACCAACAAAACCTTGTAACGCCCCGCTTCCCAGAATACACTATAATACGGGATATGATTCGGTCAGCCATGGTACCTACGGTATGAAATCATCCTTCCATAGTCACATTAAGGCTGTCATGCAGTAATCAAGTACAATATACATATAATATCTAACTATCAAATGTCCAATAACCACAATAAACAATAATGATAACCAATAATCAAGAGTCAATAGTGGAAGTAATAATAATGATCAAGTCTTAAGATCTAAGAATAAATAAGAAACAATAACAATACTGTCCCTTATAGGCTCACAATTAAAATCCAAGGAAAAGTTCAATACAAGAAAAATAACCTAAACCATAAAATAACTAGACCAATAATAATCCTCACTGCCCAGCGATCTTCTCGAAATATTCTTTCTTCGCCTGTTCTAAAGCCAAAGTATTTGAGCCATGCAAAACCCAGACATCAGAGCGTCGAATATTATATCATAATGAATATAACCATAATGGGATATAATATACCATTTACAAGAATCAATGTCATGTATGTATACAATTACAATATCAATGCCAAGTAATATATATATCAAGCAAGTTAGAACAGGGCAATCATGTCATGTATATCCTATGGGTTCATATCGCTAAGTTGTCTATCCTACAGGTATTTGAAATCAATCAATGCAATCCTCCTCGTAACTTAATAGTATCCCGTGCGTGCTCGGGACCATAGTGTCATGACTCTCGGGGTTGAATCTGAGACGTGTCGCTAGGCAATAAAACAAGGTCGAGATGGACGGATGCTGTCAGCATCACGATTCCGGAGCCCGAAGCTCGTGTCAACTGATCAGTCTCCTGCAATCAATAACTCTTGAGTTATAATTCAGTTACATTCTTGATTTCCCCTTCCCAGGTTTCATGTTCATGCCAAGTATCAATAATATGTTATCTAATGCCAACACGGGAACAAGCATATACAAGTCATATCTATCAAGACAACTGGTCAATCAATCAATATCGGGATTTGTTGGCATTTCAGGGAACATCACAATTCAGGTATGGTGACATGATCAAGAATGTTTCAAGTGAACAATCAATAACATAGCAGGTTCAGGAAATATTGTAATCGTATCATGTACATGATCAAGTTACAAACATTAACATGGATACCATGGGCAATCAATCATATAAGATATCACAATCAGGTCAAGTACATGTCCAGGTAATGCATCGTGTATTCATGAATCAATATAACATGTCAGGTTCAGTTCAGTTTTAAATATCAAGTTCAGATTAGTTTGAGACGACTTATAAATATATGAGATGGCTCGCGCATGTTAAAGATGTCTCACAATGAGTTGAGATGGCTCAGAAGTCGTCCAGAAACGTTATTTATTCTATGTGTGTATGAGACGGCTCATAATGGTCTTGAGACGGCTCATGTAATATTGAAACGGCTTGTTAGATAACTGGAGCACTATTTTGTTCTCTGTGTACATGAAACAGCTCAGATAATGTTGAGCCGGCTCATGAAGTGCCTGGAACACTAAATTTATCCTCTGTTGCTATGAGACGGCTCATGGTTGCCTTGAACCAGCTCAATGTTAATTTTTCTGATACGATCAAGTTTACAATTTCGATCAGAATTAGATTCAAGTTTACATACGATGTCAACTATACTTGCATTTATTACTCTAAGTTCAATATATTGATTAACAATATAAAAAGGTGGTAACTTTAGGGTTAACGATAAATGTCCTATCTAATTTAAATTCATCCATATGTCGAGATTCGATTCTCGACATATAGTTAATCAAGTTTATAACTTTAGGTTTCTAATTAATCTAAATCAAATAATACCAGCTTATAACAATGTACGACAAGATCTAAATCTTGTTAATCATGCATATAATAAATAACAATAACGAGGGTCATGCAAACATGTATACGTTTTGCAATATATATATATATACACACACACACACACATACACGTTTTGCAATATATATATATATATATATATATATATATATATATATATTATCGTAAATAATAAGCAAGAACTAATCTTGCTTAGCATGTAGCAAGTGTTAGGAATATGTATGCCCTAGAGGCCATTATTGTTGATATAGTGGATGCTTGGACATATATATAGAGGACTTTCTTGCTCGACATGATAGTATGCTATCGGGTTACCTTTATCTTAACATGTAGACTGGTATTTATACTGTATATCTCTTACATGTTGATAAATCCCTTAGGATATGTACTTGACCACCAGGATTATGATGAGATCATACTAATGGGGCTAAGATGGTCCAAAAGTACATCCTTTATTCAGTTCCTAGTCGAGAGAATATCGAGACTAGGGCATCGATATTCCAGAGTAGACTAGTGTGTACATTTCTTGTCCTTTAGAGGGCGATGGTTGATCCCATAACCATTGGTGTGTGACATTAAAGATTGTACACAGGTGCTCATTGGAGAATGGGTACACCGAACGGACTCGCCGAGGACTCCTAGTTGGAGTATACCTATCGTCAAATAGCAGTCCTTTGGTGACACTGGTACAGGTTACTCTGTAGACCCGAGATCGTCATAGAGTTTTGTGCGGCTCCAACCGTGCTTTGATTTCCTCCCTACCACGCTCAAAGTAGATGTACAAACGGGTGGATTTTGGGTACAGTCCTGCGTCGCATGGAGGCAATGAGCGATAGGAGGGGTTTCCTTTCTCCCGTTATTAGGGGTTGATGTTGCGCTATGCTCGATTGGATATAACTGGAAGTCCCTGGCCAGGGCTGCTTATGAGATTTACTGATAAGTGTTATCAGTAGTTTCTCGAACCGTTATAGGCCAGACATCGGCATGACTTATCATGTTACTGGGGTCTGACGTTTACCACCCCTAGACATGATATGCGACATATCAGACGAAGAGACCGGACTGTATGGTAGTGTTACTGATAGGCTTCATGGAGAGTATGGACAAGCTTGGTTGTTGATCTTCATATCGCTCAATACCTGGGTAGCCGTTACGTCCACCTAGTACCGCCGACGGCTTGTAGGCGACTGATGTGATCATCACCTACTGCTGGCGTATTAACGAGTCTTTAGAGTCCCATACAGAAGTTCCCTGGTTCAAACGAAACGAAGTAGGACACATATGTGATATGTGTGTGGGCATGATTAAATACGAGTATGTGATACCGTATTGTAATCTGGCAGTTATCTGTTATTGAGTTAGGTTATATGTGATATAACCAGATTATCGAATTAATTGTTGATTTGATAATGTGATATACATGTAAATGATATAGTCAGTCATATGTGATATAACCGGATTATTAAATCAAGTGTTGATTTAATAATGTGATATATATTATATGTGATATAATTATATCTTAACTAATATCATCAGCTAACTAAATATTTTCTTATATGTATTAATATATATATATATGATATATATATATATATATATAAATATATATGTAGCATGGCATAAATTTCAATTTTATAAAAATAGAAATGAGGTGGAAAATGGGAAGACTTTGGGAGTATGGTTGCAAGTATGGGCTTTTATCATTGTTTATTCATCTTGACTCACTATTCAAGCAAGGGTGCAATTTTATATTGCAATAATTCCATGGTTGAATGAGTGAGGTCAAGAGGTTAGCCATTGGCTTGCTCATTCTAATACTTAGCCATTATCTTTAGTTGCTCACATTTGCTCTCTAGCTTCTTCATCTTCCTCAATGCCATGGTTCAAGCTTCAACCCTCACATGTGATGTGAACCATGAAGCTTGAACACAAACTTGTGAGCTTTAACATCCCCTACTTCACCATCCTATACTTGACTAGCGATCGAGTGTAGCGTGTTTACTACGCTAAAGAGTTTAGTGTAGAGGTAGGTTGAGTTGGAGGGACTTCGCGTGGATCATCTTCGGCACGAAGGTCATCGGAGGAAGCTCGTCCAAACCCTCAAGTGGAGCCTGGTGGAGTCACGGGACTACTACACAGAGCATGTGAAGTGATGGACTCGATCTACGAGGGTATAGCTATCTTCACTTTCTTATAGTTTAGTTATATCAAATCTAAAACCCTAATTAACTAGCTAAAGATCTTGGATAGTCTAGCTTAGCACCATGAAAAATTTGAATTTGGCATGCTTGATGCCACTTGGACTTCATGGTGGTGCTAAGGCAGACTTTCATGGTATCAGAACCTAAGCTAGAAGATTATACGATGTAATTAGAATCACGAAATCGAAAAACTCCGAAACACCAAAACCCAAGATCACAGTTTCTATCGATTTTAAAATGATCTGTAAAATTTTTTTAAGCAACTGCAGAATGTTGTATGTGATACAACTAGAACACTGGAGAAATTCGATGCCAAAATATTAATGTTAACCCGGCGAGAACCCTATAAAGCCCGGCCTCACCGGTTTTTGGATCTCCTTTTTGGCTCGAAATTTTTTAGTGTTCCAGTGACTTGATTTTGGGGTTTCTGGAATTATTTGATTAGCCCAGTTTGCATGTGATGTTAACAGTTCTATTGGGGCTAATACGGAGTATTTCGTAGTCGTAATTGTTACGTCATTTCGGGTTTAGTTTGATATTGATGCAGTAATGAGGATCCACATTTAATTGGTTTTGTGAAAACTAGTTATTGATCGTAAATCTAGCGTTTTAGTCTTGGTAAATCGGTTGCCACGGAGTCTTGATTCGGATCAAAACTCTATCGCAATCGCGTATTGTACACGAATACTCGCTAAATAACTTCGCTAGGTAGCCACGCCCCATTGCCCCGACCAAGTGACTGTAGGAGAACCCCGCTGCCAAAAGCATCCACTCGGGTGCTTGCGGCCACGGTGTTCCGCCTTAGTGCACTTCGTCGACGACATCGGGGGTGCGGCCATCTACTAAAGTTTCTGACGAGTATTCGATAATGTAGTCGGGAATCTTGTTTAATCACCGACTAAGTAATTGAAAAGTGTTTTCAATTTGAGACTAAAATACAAGATTTATCTGATTAGGCATGAAATTCGGAATATGAGATATCCCGGGTTTATGATGTCTAAGAATATGTGGATTCTAATTATTGCAGTTTTACATTTTTTTCTGCGACCGTAAGTGTAATACGTGGGGTATCCCAAATCTCGTTGCTATATGTCAACGGAATTTGGGATACGCGTATTTACTTACGTTGATGATATGTGATATTATGTGTCGCCGATATGTTTTATTGGATCGTCGTGATTGAATAGCCGGGGGTTTTATGTGAGATGGGAGTTTTTCAATTTTCATTCATGTAAAATTTTGTATGTAATATTCTTTTATTGGGACACTTTCCGGGTTGAGGATGATGTCACCATTGATGTATATTATTTATTTTTCCGTATTAGGATAGACCAAAGGCGAGGAGCACAAGCAACTGGGTTCTAGAGTCCAGTGGGAGACCATCTTAAGGAGTGGAGACCGGATCTCCTAACTCTAGAATTGGTAGGGTTACTTTCCGCTCTCGTAGGGGTCTAGGGATGTTTGTTTGGCTATTCTTCACAACCGTGGAATCCGTGTTTTACATTACTGGCTAAATTTAAAACACGAAAATCCTAGTAAATGCAATATTTCATATGTTGCTTCTGCTGCTTAGTTCTGTGATGTGATCATATAACTGCGTGAGATGAATGTTGCATTATATATATGATATATAATAAACATTGCTTATGTTTTGCACCCGCGCTAGTCCAGCCCCCGCTCTGCCGGTAGTTAAGTAACCTAACAGTGCGTGACAGGGCCCAGTGGCGAATGCGGATGGCATAAGCGTACGTTCTATTTTTGTTTCACTTTTCTGTAATGTTTAGGAAACATTAATTGATGGGACTTCATTAATGAGATTAATGAAAAGAAAGAAACCAAAAGATGTTGTAAAATCAAACTTTTAAAAAAGGTAGCTCTAGTTTTTGCTTTGCATAGTGGTATTCCTTGATGAATATCCAGCACCTCATTCGATGAGAAAAGAGCCGAGATCCCTTCACCGGGAGTGACCACTTTAGCGAAACTAGCAAATGCTACAACCCACTCGGTTTTGTTTTTGACAGTTTCTCTAGTTCTTGCTTTGCATAGTAGTATTCCTGAATATCCATCTCCTCATTCGATGAGCAAAGAGCCGAGATCCCTTAACCGGGAGTGACCTCTTTAGCGAAACTAGAAAAAGCCTCAAAAACACTCCTTTTCAAAATCACTAGATCCTACAATGATATCAAGTTCATTACGCTCATGGTTTTCTTAAAAACCTGTGTAGCCCTCCGTCATTTCAGATAAGTACTATTTAGTATTCGTTCTGCGTTTGTTGGCCTTTGTCAAGGCGTAGTGTGCGGTAGCTGATTAGTGCTTATCTGCAACCATATGATGCGATTGGATTAGAGTAATCGTACGACCTTGTTGGCCTTTTTCAAGGATCGTGCGGCTGGGTTTAATTCAATCAGGAAATGACGGGTTGAACTTGACTAGCGCCCTATGGTTTGTTGGCCTTTGTCAAGTTCATAAGACGTCAGGGGTAAAAACATTATCGGGAATTTCAAGTGTTGAAATTTGCAATGAGATTGCATACCTTCTATATAATAGTTGGATCCCGATACCCATTGCGAGTAAGAGTTACTCCTGGGAGAGTTTTGCAATTTACAATTAGCTAATCAAGTAGGTGTCAACGGGGTTATGCCTCTAGGGAAACGGGGTTTATTTTAATTAGGTCCGTGCGAAAGCACGGGGAAATCCCTCGGAGTACCGATACCTGCCTGGCCGAATGATTGGCGAAACTGTAGGGTGTAATTAATCCCGGCTAATCTTACCATTTAGGGTTTGAAAAAGGATTTGATAAAAACAGTGGGAGCCATCCTGATTAGATAAAAATAACCAATCTAATCTTGCAAAGAGCGTATGCAAAGTGATTATCCTTCTCTCTCTTTCTCATAGTAGCGACCAATGACATACCTTAATCAAGATAATAATATGGATGTTTTGACCGAACCTACTTATTATACTGGGCTTGGTTCCGCTCTACCTTATGATTGTCATAAGTATGAGCAAGGAATAGGGGAATATCCGGATTTCCATACCACCCAAATGAAGAATAAGCATGTTGATGCATTGTCTTCGGGTGTGTTCGTAACCAAGAACTGTTTCTCAGTTACCTCTACATCCTGCGTATTGGATACTGAATCAGGATCCCACACATGTAATTTGTTACATGGGCTATAGAAAGATAGAGAACTAGGAAAGGGTGATATGTCTTTAGTAGTAGAGATGGTGCAATTGTTGCAGCCAAAGCAGTTGATAAATATCACCTAGTGTTACCAACTGGTAATACAATGATTTTGAGCGACTGATATTTCGTACCAAAAATATTGTGAATATTTTCCTAAATCAAGTGTTGATTGGGTAAGATATGTTGTATAACAGTGTACACGTTCTGAATCAAACTACAGTTCTAAACGTACAGAACACACACAAGAGGAACAGTTCAGAAATGAATGAAGTTTTCTTGAGGAATTGTAGACTAGGTCATGTCGATGAGACAAGACTAGCTAAATTTCCATAAGGATGCATATTTGAATCCGTTCGAATTTACATCTTATGAAACTTGCCAGTCATGTCTCAAAGCCTAGGTGACCAAATCTCCGTTTACTGGAAACGGAGAAAGAGCTACTGAACTCTTGGACAGATACATAGTGATGTATTCGGTCCTATGTCTACATATGCCAGGGATGGTTCCACGTACTTTATAAACATTCACCGATGTTCTCTTAAGATATGAACATGTGTTCTTGTTGAAACACAAATCTGAATCTTTTGATAATTTCAAGGAATATAAGTACGAAGATAAGAACCAGATGGGTTAAGGTATTCAAGTCCTTCGATATGATGGGGGGAAAAAATACTAGAGCACGGAATTCCGAGACTATTTAAAAGAGAATGAGATTCTCTCTCAGTTTACTCCTCTGTATACACCACAACACAATGGTATATCGGGATGGAAGAATCGCACCCTATTAGATAAGGTGTACTCTATGATGAGTACTGCTGAGTTACCTATTTCCTTTTGGGGACATGCACTTGAGAAAGCTGCTTACCTATTGAATAGAGTTCCGACCAATAATGTTGCCTACCACTCCATATGAGATATGGAATGGGAAGAGACCATCTCTTAAACGAGTTAAGATATGGGTTGTCCAGCATATGTTGAAAAGCAAAATCCGAACAAGTTTGAGGCAAGTTTAGTTTTGTGCAAGTTTGTAGGATATCCCAAACATTCACGACGGTATATCTTCTACCACACCGAGGAACAAAAGGTGTTTTCTTTCTCGACATGCCACCTTTTTAGAAAAGGGATTTCTTGTGGAAGAAATTAGTGGCGATGAGGTACAACTGGAAGAAGTTCCAGCAAAGCAAACTATAACTGACAATTTGGTGGAACTGGAGAATTCAATAGTCCCCGACGAATCGCAGCCACTCCACAGATCTAGTTAGGTTCCTCATCCAGCTGAGAGATACTACGGTTTTCTCATAGACGGTGGGAGCGAGGATTGCATCATGGAGATGTTGACCCAACTAGTTTCAAGCAGGCCATCACAAGTGGAGACTATGTGAAATGGCTGGATGCTATGCGATCTGAGATGGAATCCATGTACACCGGTAAAGTGTTTACTTTGCATGTTGCTCCTGAAGGGGTAAAACCCATCGGGAGCAAAAGGATCTTTGAGAAAGATAATTTAGTATAGATGGAAAAGTTGAGACTTTCAAAACTATGCTTAAGTCCATCAGGATCCTACTTGCCATTGCTACATACTATGACTATGAAATCTGGCAGACTGCACGTCAAAGCCGCTTTTCTAAATGGTGATTTAGAAGAGAGCATGTATATGACACTTCCAGAGGGCTTCGTAGACAGTAGGAGAAGTGCAAGCATCTGCAAGCTGCTGAAATCCATCTACGGGTTAAAGCAGGCATCGCAGAGATGGAACATCTGTTTTGATGAAGCTGTCAAAGAGTTTGACTTCATCAAAAAGGTAGATGAACCATGTATAAATAAGAAGGTTGTAGAGAGTATGGTTGTCTTCCTCGTATTGTACGTAGATGACATACTCTTGATAGGAAACAATGTTCCTATGCTACACTCGGTCAAGCTCCTCTTATCACACAAGTTCTCCATGAAAGATCTAACCGATGCCTCCTACAACCTGAGGATATAGATCTATAGAGATAGATCTAAAAGGATTTAGGATTATCCTAATCCAGGTACATAGACACCATACTAAAGGGGTTTAGTATGGAAGATTCTAAGCATGGTAATATACCCACTTGTTCAGGAATCACTCCCTCCAAAGAGATGTCTCCCAAGACTGATTTGGAGAGGGCTCGCATATAAGGGATACCCTATGTTTTGGCAGACGGTTTAATCATGTATGCGATGTTATGTACCAGACCAGATATAGCTTACTCACTAGGTGTAGTGAGTAAGTATCGAAAATATCTTTGGGAAAACCACTGGACAGCTATGAAGAATATTCTTAAGTGCTTGAGAAGGACTAAAGAGATATTCTTGGTGTATGGTAATGGTGAACTCTAGATGGAGTGCTTTACCGATTCGAGCTTCCATAGTGATAAGGATGACTGAAAGTCAGTCTCGGGTTTTGTTTTCACCCTCAGTAGAGTAACGGTATGTTGGAAGGGTTCCAAGCTATATACCGTAGCAGACTCGTTGATAGAGGCTAATTACATGCTACCAACGATACTGCCAAAGAGATTGTCTGGATGAAAAAGATCATATGATGAACTTGGTTCCTACCATTAGGCATCCAGTACCTGTGTATTGTGATGACAATGGAGCTGCGGCTTTGGCCTAGGAACCCCGGTCCCGTCAGAGATCCAGACATATTCTTAGACAGTATCGCCTGAATAGGGAGATAGTTGATCTCCGGGAGAACGAGGTCAGGAGAGTTGACACAGAGTAACACAGCGGATCCACTCACCGAGGCCATCCCCCAGATGCTATTCGAGAGACTTTTGGGACGTTGGGTATGAGATACTACAACAATTGGCCTTAGTGTAAGTGGGAGATTGTTAGGAATATGTATTCCCTAGAGGCCATTATTGTTGATATAGTGGATGCTTGGACATATATATAGAGGATTTTCTTGCTCGACATGATAGTATGCTATCAGGTTACCTTTATCTTAACATGTAAACTGGTGTTTATACTGTCTGTCTCTTACATGTTGAAAAAGCCCTTAGGATATGTACTTGACCACCAGGATTATGATGATATCATACTAGTGGGGCTAGGGCGGTCCAAAAGTACATCCTATAATCAGTTCCTAGTCGAGGGAATATCGAGACTAGGGCATCGATATTCCAGAGTAGACTAGTGTGTACATTTCTTATCCCTTCGAGGGTGATGGTTGATCCCACAACCATTGGTGTGTGACATCAAAGATTGTACACAGTTGCTCATTGGAGAATGGGTACACCGAACGGACTCGCCAAGGACTCCTAGTTGGTAGTATATCTATCGTCAGATAGCAGTCCTCTGGTGACACTGGTACAGGTTAGTCTGTAAACCCGAGATCGTCATAGAGTCTTGTGCGGCTCCCACCGTGCTTTGATTTCCTCCCTACCATGCTCAAAGGAGACGTGCAAACAGGTGAATTTTGGGTACATTCCCGAGTCGCTTGGAGGTAATGAGCGATAGGAGGGGTTTCGTCTCTCTCGGTATTAGGGGTTGATGTTTCGCTATGCTCGATTGGCTATAACTGGAAGTCCCTGGCCAGGGCTGCTTATGAGATTTACTGATAAGTGTTATCCATAGTTTTCCGAACCGTTATAAGCCAGACATCGGCATGACTTATCACGTTACCGGGGTCTGACGTTTACCACCCCTAGACATGATATGCGATATATCATACGAAGAGACCGGAATGTACGGTAGTGTTACTGATAGGCTTCATGGAGAGTATGGATAAGCTTGCTTGTTGATCTTCATATCGCTCAATATTCAGGTAGCCGTTACGTCCAGCTAGTACCGCTGACGGCTTGTAGGTGACTGATGTGATCATCACCTACTGCTGACGTATTGACGAGTCTTTAGAATCCCGCACAGAAGTTCCCTGGTTTAAGCGAAATGAAGTAGGACACATATGTGATATGTGTGTGGGCCAGATTAAATACGTGTATATGATACCGTATTGTAATCTGGCAGTTATCTATTATTGAGTTAAGTTATATGTGATATAACCAGATTATCGAATCAAGTGTTGATTTGATAATGTGATACACAGATAAATGATATTAGTCAGTCATATGTGATATAACCGGATTATTAAATCAAGTATTGATTTAATAATGTGATATATTATATGTGATATAATTATATCTTAACTAATATCATTAGCTCACTAAATATTTTCTTATATGTATTAATATATATATATGATATATGTATAAATATATATATGTAGCATGACATAAATTTCTATTTTATGAAAATAGAAATGAGGTGGAAAATGGGAAGACTTTGGGAGCATGGTTGCAAGCATGGGCTTTTATCATTGTTTATTCATCTTGACTCACTATTCAAGCAAGGGTGCAATTTTATATTGCAATAATTCCATGCTTGAATGAGTGAGGTCAAGGGGTTATTCATTGGCTTGCTCATTCTAACACTTAGCCATTTTCTTTAGTTGCTCCCATTTGCTCTCTAGCTTCTTCATCTTCCTCAATGCCATGGTTCAAGATTCAACCCTCACATGTGATGTGAACCATAAAGCTTGAACACAAACTTGTGAGTTTTAACATCCCCTACTTCACCATCCTACACTAAACTAGCGATTGAGTGTAGCGTGTTTAATACGCTAAAGAGTTTAGTATAGAGGTAGCTTGAGTTGTAGGGACTTCACGTGGATCATTTTCGGCACGAAGGTCATCGGAGGAAGCTCGTCCAAACCATCAAGTGGAGCCTAGTGGAGTCGCGGGGCTACTACACGGAGCATGTGAAATGAAGGACTCGAGCTACGTGGGTATAGCCATCTTCACTTTCTTATAGTTTAGTTATATCAAACCTAAAACCCTAATCAACTAGCTAAAGATCTTAAATAGTCTAGCTTAGCACTATGAAAATTTTGAATTTGGCATGCTTGATGCCACTTGGACCTCATGGTGGTGTTAGGGCAGACTTTCAGCAAGTACCAAATACTTGCCTCGATTACGATCTTTTGATGACCACGAAGAAGACACGATGATGCTTGAACCACGCAAGATCTTCGACTTAGATGATGTAGCCACAACAAATGAAGAAGGCGATAACGATGACGAAGATCCCCACATGACGGTGAATATGATGATGGTGATGAAGATCGGCTACTAGGGTTTCGAGTCATTTTAGGGTTCGGTTTAGGTGGGGGAAGAGATGGAAGCTAGGGTTTTAAAGATGTGCTTGCATGAGATTAAGAGTTATATCAGATAGTTTACAATATGGGCCGGGTATTCAAGGATTCTTATATCTATTAGGATTTAGGATTAGAGATAAGGTATTAAATATCAAAATATGCATATCTTTTATCACTTAGATATTTACGAAGTCAATAACCCAATAATAAGTCAAGAATAAACCTGTGGCAATAAAAACCAAGTCATAAATCAAGATCAGGAACAATATCCGGTCACAGTCAGGTTGAGATGGCTTAATGTATGCCTGATCCGGCTCACAAGTATTCCCCAATAATCAATTTCTCTCTGGGTGTATGAGACGGCTCACACAAATCTTGAGCCGGCTCATGATGCTCCAAAGCCAAAACTTAACACAACCAACAAAATCAATCAATTCAATTTATTAACCAAATATCGTACGATAATTCTAGGGTGTTACAGTGAGTGATTATTTTTTCCTAAACTTTTTCCTTGGTTTTTTACCTGACAAAGAGGGAGGGTAGAAATTTTGCAATTTCCGTTAACACCGTTAGGTATCAAACTGCTCGTGTAAAAAATATGTATTTATATGAAACTCACAGAAACTTATGTATTTATTAGTCCAACGGATGAAATATTAGGTATTTATGTGCAATTTAGCCTTGATAAGATGACGTCAAGATTTGGTTAGTGGAAGTTCAACCTTCTCTTCATTGTCGGATGTTTTGAGCTTCTCTGATCGACCCTAATCACTTATCATATATGTTAGTCTCATGCCTTCAACCTTCCAAAATTTTTTTAAAGAAAGTGAAATTTATTTATGGTGAATTTTTAGGGACAACTCAAATTTTTGTAGTATTAAGTGGGTGATATTTGTAAACTATGTTAGAATACCCGTAGTGTACACATGTTTATTATATGTAATTAGATGCTTAATAAGGGTGTAATAGCAAAATGATTTTGTCTATATAAAGAGACGGATTAGGCTTAGGTTAATTGATCCATTTACATTCCTTAAATCATCCCTCTCTCTTTATAATATGGTATCAAAGCTAACCTAATTTGAACCATCCATCCAATCTAGATCTAATCTCAACCTTCCATCTCATCTCTTCACTAAAACCCTAACCTTAATGTTGGATATGTATACCCAGAGGCCTTCATTGTATAGGATACTAGGGATATGTGTGTGCAGGACAATCTTGCTTGATATGATAGTATGCTATTTGGTTTGCCTTTATCTTAATATGTGTATATGTTTTACTTATTATTTCATATCACTTATACATCTTGATAAAGCCCTTAGGATCCTTGTTTGATTACCAGCGTTGTGATGGCAATCATACTTATAGGAGCTGGATAGTCGATAAGCACATTCTTAAATGTCCTTAGTCGTGGGTGTATCGAGACTGGGCATCGATACTCCGGAGTAGACTAGTGTATACATTTCTAGACCCTGATGAGGGACGATGGTTGGCCCTGCTGCCATTAGTGTGATGCACCTAAGATTGTATAAAGGTGCTCACTGGGGGTGAATACACTGGACGGACTCGCTGAGAACTGGTTAGATGGTATTATACCTATCGTCAGATAGCAGTTCTCTAGTGACATGAGTACAGATAGTCTGTCGACCTGAGGTCGTCATTTGTCTCGTGTGAGTTCCCACTATGCTTTGATTACTACCTTACCACGGCTCTACTGAGTCGTATAAATAGGTTTTAATTGAGTACATTCCCGAGACACATGGAGGCAGTGAGCAATTGTTGGGGATTCGTCTCTCCTGATATAGGTAGTCGATGTTACGCAGTGTTCGGTTAGACACCACCATAAATCCTTAGCCAGGGCGGATTGATAATTCCTTATAGTTAGATAAGTAGATTCTCCGATGGTCTTAAGCCACATCGGCACGACTTGTCAGGTTATTAGGGGTCTGACGTTTTCCAACCCTTAGACCCGACATGCGATACTCTTAGAAGAACAGACCGGACTGTAAGGAGATTATCCGGACAGGCTCAGTAGAAGTTCGGATGAGTTTGCTCATCGGCCTTCTTTTCGACAAGTACCTGGGTAGTCGTTACGTATGTTCACCGCCGAAAATAGAGATGAACTGGGATTGACAGTCTTTCCTGAATTTGGGGGCAGATACTATTTGGACTTCTCTATCCACCTTTCCGAAGATACCAAGTTGATTTATAGCACCATATATCGGATATTTGGACAGATGCGACCATTGTAGCAGACTTTATCATATTCCCCCTCATTTTATGAGGGGTTTTTGATTGTGGGGACGCTCTTTGCTGCAGGCGCAAACCATGCAGTTAATTACGTTATCGTGTTGCGATAACCATTTTCTCCTTCTCCAGCAGTTCACTTCGTGTCGTGTGTATTTTTGTTTATTTTGATTGCCCGTGTATTGTATACGGAGACTAGTTTATGTCGTCGCCCGTAGGGCGCGGATCAATCCAAATCCGTATATTTTAGATTTGAGTTTGGGAAAAGGATTTGCTTGACGGAGTTTTGAACTTAGGTTGTATATTCCTACAGTTCAAAAATATTTTTGTTTTATTTAAGGACCGTTAATCTAGTTTGAGATTAAGATCAACTTAAATATATAAGTGAGCATTTGAGCTCAATTTTACTTAAAATCCAGCAAAAAAGCATTTGGGCTTAGCTGCAAGAAAACTTCAGAGACTTAGCCAATTTAGACTTGCTCTTCTTAGTCTTTTTTGTTTCAAAAGTGCTAAGCACTTATTTAGGCTCTGTTTTTCCACCCCCTTTTCCTTTTATGTAAAAGTGCTAAGCACTTATTTGAGCTTTGGTGCTCACATGTATATCAGTCATGGATGCTGCCCAATGAGTGTTGAACACTTTAGTCGTTTTGACTAATCATGAAGTCCTAAGCACTTTTTATGGCGTCCACGTAAGGTGCACATGCGGCGCTGGGTGCTACCTAATCAGTGCTAAGCACTCAGCCGTTTTGGCTGCATATGAAGTGCTAAGCACTTTAATTCAGCGCTCACATGTATTTCACGTGAGGCGCTGACCTTCTGTTTTGAAAGCCCATGTAGGAAGCACATGGGGCGCTGGGCCCTTTGTTTGAGGACGCCCACATGGGAAGCACGTGAGGCGCTGCCCTTCTGTCTTGGGCGCCCACGTGTTTTTCACGTGAGGCGTTGAGTTTTTTTATATGGAAATTTAATCGCTGTTGATGTTTTCAGAGAGGTTAAATTTATGTCAATGGTATTTTGACCATTAACGATCACCAAAATCACTATTTTTATGGATTTTGGGTTGAGTTTTTAAAGAACTAAGTTCTTGATTTAAAGAAACTAAGTTTCTGGAGTATTATGGACTCCATCTTCTTTCTTTTTAAACTTGTTCTTCCCTGAATATTTGATTCTCAAGAGTAAGATCTTCCTGATGAGAATTAAATTCTCAACTTATAGGAGATTTGTCTTGTGAATCTCAGATCTAGAGAAAGAACTAAGTTCTTTTAAAATGGTTAAACCCATAGATGTGATATGATAGGTAAAGGAGATACTTTTATCTCTTCTTTTTTCTTTACCTGGGGTTTTTTGAGAAGGAAGATCTTCTTCTTTAAGAATTGAATTCTCTGTTCTTTTTGAGAGCTCGCTGTATTTTTGCAGAACCTTATAGGGGGTTCCTCCTCTATCTGAGACTTGAAGTCTCGGGTCCTTTATATAATGGAGACAAGTTTGTTAATTAATTTTGAGAAAATCTCTTATTGAGAGATTCCAATTGATTTAATTGGTCTCAAAATTGGTTTGGGGCATTTTACCCACTGTTGGATCTTTGATCCAAGTATTTCTGTTTTACAGAATGTGTTTTCTTGTTTTTAACAAAATTAGGAAAATATTTTCCCATATACATAATTTTATTCTGTCAAGCGGTGATTTTTTAATCACCATTGGATTTTGATCCAAGGGTTCTCTGTTTTACAGAGAGCAATCTTTTTTGTTTGTAAAGATTGAGAAAAAATATTCCTCAGAATAGAATTTAATTCTATTGTTTGATGATTCATCATCACCATTAGATTTTTGATCCAACAGCTCTGTTTAACAGAGAGTATCCTAATTTTTATAGGAAAATATTTTCATGTAGAATTTAATTCTACTGATGTAAATTTGGGTGCCGGAGCTCACGTGTTGTGCACGTGGACGCCACATAAGAATTAAATTCTTATTTATGATAGGTATTTTTATGCTTTGCACATTGGCGCCCACGTGAGAAGCACGTGCGGCGCCATATAAGAATCTAATTCTTATATAATTAGCGCTCCTGTGCTTTGCACGTTGGCGCCCACATGAGGAGCACGTGTGGCGCCATCATAAGATTTAATTCTTCAAGATTGGTGCTGGCGCCCTCGTAAAGAGCACGTGAGGCGCTGCCTTATTAAAATTCAACAGAGCTTAAATCTTTTTATATTGTTTAAATTTTGGGGGAACAAATTCCCCTACCGTTGTTCTCACGTGGCTTACAAGTGGGTGCAACAGTGTTACTTTTTCCACCGTTTAATCTCCTATGGAGTTGAATCGTCCCTTCACATCTTATAAATAGGGCCTTTGGCCCTTGAGATGACTGTCGTTTCCTTATCTTCTTTCTTCTTCCTTGAGAATTCAATTCTCTTCTTAGAACTTAGATCTCTGCCCACAGAACCTCTTAGAGTTGAACTCTGTTAAAAAAATTGGTAAGGATTATGATCAAAATTTAACTCTTAAAAGGATCTCCTTTTTTGTTTTGGATTTTTAACCCATTAACAGAGCTTAGCACTTTTCTTGAAATGATCTCTTTGAGATCATAAAAAAACTTTTTATTTGGGTAGACCGTGGGTCCTAGAGATCTTAGGTGTTTACCCTGTTATTGGCTCTAATCTTTGAGGGTTCTTTGGAATTTAATTCCATTTTATTTCCCATGGGGATTTCTGGGATTTAATCCTATCATCGAAGGAATTGAATTCCAGTTTGTATTATAGAACTTAGCTCTAAGAAATTTTGAAAAATTTTGGGAATTTTATTCCTCTTTCTTATTTTTTTTTGGGTTCTACCACTATTCTTACATATTCGGATCTGTTGCAGAACACATTTTTCGAGAATATTGGGAGTTTTGAACTCCACTGCTCAGCGAGATCATACATTTAATGAGAATCCTTTTGGATTCTCACAATGAGTGCATGTCTCATCTTTAATGAGGCATCACCTTGATTTTGTGGAGCCCATTGTCCCCCCTTTTTTGGACTGTAGTGATTTTAATATGCCATAGTAGAGTACAGATGCTAAGGCCCTCGGTTATAGTTAATTACATTGTGTCGATAAGTAACTCTCTACGGGTTTTTCTTTTCAGGTACTATGGCTTCCGATTCCTTTTTCCCTTACGTTAGTTCGTAGAGTGCTTTTGCCGATGCACCTACAGATCGGGAAGTCTTTGCGCTAATCCGGGACTATGACCCAGAGCAGAAGCCTCTTCATTTATGGGGATCATGGTACAGTTATATTATCCAGGGCCGGTGTATCTTTACTTTTGCGGTGCCGTTAGAACCGATCCCGTCGATTCATTACGCCGATCCTCCGCAGGTCGCTTATGCAGTGGAAGAGGTTAACTAGACCTCAAAAGACCGTCTCCAACCTTCCATGGCGTCGATACCAGTCCAGCCGCCGATAGCCCTAGACATTCTGGGGTGTCGCATATGTCAAGGAGAAGCGCGTCCTTAGGATCAGGTTTATACGATAGGAGTGACCCCCCGACATCTGGATGGTTATCTGCAGTGGGCCCGTTATATTTTGTCGGCCAAGAAGTCGCTGCTGCTGAAGACTGGGTTATACCCAGCGATTTACGCATCTCTCTTTTATTACCACACTCCTCATGTGTGGTGGGTTAAATCCTTCCTGGAGCAGTGGAATATTCCGACCCACAGATTTCTTTTATCGGATCGGAAGGTATCAATTTCATTGGAGGAATTCGCGGAAATATTCGAGTTACCCGTCAGAGGAAAGCACTATGAGGAGATACTTCCGCCTGACGAGTTTGTCTTCGCTACTGAATCGGTGGTTATGGGTCTTACCGTGGAAAATGTTGTTCAGCACAAGTTTCCGAGCTTGATCAAAGTGTTGAACATATATGAGAGCTTGTTCTTGGAATCCGGTGGGCATGGAGTTAGCTTTACGGACTTTGTTGCTTGTTTCCTTCGTCTGGACGCTTTATCAAAGAAAGTTGCGAAGTTTGCCAAACTTGATGATCCGTTCGGATTTGGCTTAGACAAACTACCGACTACGGAGGTGGATTTAAAGAAACTTTTTATTCCGGATACCCCAATCGTCCCTTTTGCAAAGATTGCCACTCCGGACATTGATGATGAGACATTCTTTATAGGGTTCATTGGCTTGTGGCTGAGCTGGTTTGCACTTCTAATGCACCCTCGCTATATGAGACCATATGTCTTTTATCCGTCTCACCGCATTGCAGCGGGAACATGTATGGCTATTGGGGTTGCAGGATTAGCGCATTTGTATCATGGTCTGAGTAGAGCGGCCGATACCGCTCAGCCGGGATTGAAGCCCATACATCATCCATTATACTATTTCACCTCGTGGATATAGATGCACGTGTTGGGTGCCTTTGGCGTGCATAAACAGCCTAGATTTTATGAAGGATACAACTTCCCTCGGATCATGCAATTGGTCGATGTTTCTTCTCCAGAACTGTCACGCCCCGCTTCCGAAAATAAGATGAAGGGTGACGTGGTATGGTCGGCAACCTAACTGTATTGAAGGTGGTCTATTCAATACAGTTACGTTAAGCGTATGAATATCTATAACATGCATGATATGTGCCAAAACAAAATAATAAAAGCGGAAGGCATTTATTTCCATTAACCAAACTTTATTACATCCTAAAAGAATGAGTAAAATAAACTAAATAATTTAATTACATCGAAGAAGAAGAAAAAGCCCTAAACAGGTAGGCAACAAATAAAAATAAAACTAGCTAATATTCCGTCGTCATGTCCGCATAATCTTTATTAGTAGGCTCCACACCTTGATTCTCATCACAATACTCATTCTCATCTAACGAACATTCCGGAGATAGAGAAAGGAGAAAAGAAAAGTCCATCAGCGAGTTACACTCGAGTAGGATTGCCTCATAAGAAGTAATGGAACGAAAACGAGCATGTGTATATAGGTACGATGTAACAACTCTGAATTTACTGTACGGAATTTTTCAATTTAATGTACATAAAGAAGTTTGCAAGCCTGAGTACACTTTAAAAATTAATTTTTGTTAAGAACAGCAAGAAACAATTTATAGGTCACATGTAAATCCTTGCACTGCTGTGATGTACCCCTGTGTTCGAATCCCATCAGGCACATTAGATTTTTTCTGATTTTTATTTTAAACTTTTTGGAAGCCCAAAAGTTTACACGTGCACTGCACATAAAAAATGAAAAGACAGAGAAAATAAACATGTGCAAAATATTGTAAACACAGAGGAGTACACGTGGCGAGAATCCACCGGCCCCTACCACATAAATGACTAGCGATATTTGATTTTGGGCCGGCGGGGACGGGCCCCCCATGGGTAAAAGTCCCCAGGATTTGCAAAAGTGTCGTTTCCCCTACCCCCTTTTCCCCTACACTATTTGATTACTCTGTAATCAAACAGAGACTCTTCAATTCCAAATTTATCATATTTTAATGCATTTAGTTCACTCTTTTAATCCTAAAACCCTAATTACACACTATAAATACTATCCCATGCCTTAGCCCTTTCTCATTCTGAATATTCTAGCCAAAACCCTCAAATTTTCTTAAGTACAAGTGGAGTAGAAGAGGAGTTAGCCAACAACAAACTTCCGACAATGAACAGAGTCTATTCCGGCGACCCTGCGACACCACGACTACCAAGCTATCTTCTTCTATCTTTCCTTACCCTAATCCACTTGTATGTCCCTCCCAATCTCTCTTCTTCCTCTTTAAAAATCTTTTTTTAAAACGGACATTTGTAAGTGGAGTTAATACCGATGTCGATCTTCTAAACCCTAAAAACTCACCCTTTTTCTTATATATTGTTCATACAACTTTTACACAATACTAGTAACATTATTATAAATGTTTAGAATAAATTGTAACCTAGAATTCCATGCTAAATAACTTTAATTTAACTTTTTCGTTAAAATACCATGAACTTTACGTATCACCTTTTAGTATGTTGTTAATACCATACCTTTAGAAAACTTCATGGGGTAATGACCTATCCTTCACATACACACATGTTTCCATAGCACAATGTACCTTGAACATATTTTTGTTACAACATTACATCAAAATACCCTATACTTTAAAAACGGTTTTCTTTTAGATTGTATTTAAAATCCCTTTGCGATTAAGTCTCTACAACCCTTTTTAAGAGACCCGCTATTGGATAGTGCGGATTATCGCACATCCTTAAGCTAGTAGAGTGAGATGCAGACCTCCTCACGGAGCATTCGGTCTCGAAAGGTTTTTAATACGATTTTTAAGAAAAACTAGATTTTCTACTTAATCAAAATTAATTTTTTATAATTATATAAATATTATAAAATCCATATATTTTCAAAATATAATAACTTATATTTTCTTAAATAAAAGAATTACAAGTTTCATAAAAATACCATCAAGATATCAATACAATACAAGTTTACAGTAAAATACCATGAACTATTCAAGTTAAGATAATTATCACTAAAATACTTCAATTCTTAAAATACACATTCATGGAAACCCTAAAGAATATAAATAAATTTCTCGAGCTTATTTTGAAGTATATTAAAAGTATTTTTCATAAAATCCCCTACAACTATATAAAACACTGTTAAGGAGTTTAATAAATATGGTTTAAGCGGGATCAATTCTCTTGAGCCTTAGGGAGCCGGAGAAAGTGAGTGCTTGCCTATTTAAGGTAGAAAAACTTAACTGTGTTATCAATGGGAATTGTCTTGGAAAAAGATACAAATCCTGCCGTCCATATGCAGCAATTACCGATACCTCCCGAAGATATTTCAGGATCCAAATCAATTATAAGTATCTGACTGAAGTCTGAGTCAATATAAAAATTGAATACAAATTCTGACATGTATACTTGAACCTGAACCTGAATAATAGAACAAGATCAACATACAAACATGACTTGACTTGACCGAACCATGACTATAACTTGACTTGATTACATGACTACTTGTTTACCTCCTGAACCTGATTACATGAACAACTTGTACGCATGGTCTCGGCAAGTCTGATAATTATAATCTATATAAAACATTACACGAGGTTAAAGGGGTAGATTGGTACAGAATGTATTAAAAGTGGTATGATGATGGTCACTAAAAGACACCTACATGAACTCTCGTGCTGTTGTCCCATGGGTTTTGACGGGGCCTTGTACTTACATATTACCATAGTCCACGGGATAGTTGGACTCCTCTCATATACACCGATATATTTTGTACCAAGCTACAAACAACTACGTTAGAATAATAAACTGATACCTGCATAACTTAACAATTTCCTGCCACATTACTTGTCGTATTCGTTCCTTTCTTTTAGGACTTACCGAGCGCTAGTTCGCTGACGACATTCCTGTCTCTTTCATTCTTTGGAATGTTCGTCAGGAGGACCGGACCCTCAGGAGACCGAGCCCAACCAGGAGTACTTGGAGCAGATTGAAGCATAGCCAGACTACTAGCTAACTTGTACTTACCTTCCAGTTTATATGTCATTGTTTAGGCATTGCTTTTATCATTATACATTTCCTTTTCAAATTAGTTGTATTGTAAAGATGAACGTTAATAAAAGTTGTTGTTCATTTTATATCTCTTGTCATTTCTTGTGCATTATATATATATATACATATATTGCTTATTTACGCTTAACGTGTTTACTGATGAGTAAATACGTCGTGTGCCCGTCACATCTCCTTTTCCGTACACTGGGAAGTGGGGAGTGACAGGTTTTGTTGGTGGCCCATGCATGTCCCTCAGTAGTAGGTCTGTGGTTCGAAGACGAACAATTGTTCAAAGTGGGGAAAATGTCGGGACCCGGTTCTTGTTCACGGAACAAAGTGCTATGCCAATTGTCATGCTAAGGGGGCAGGGGTCACCTCTTGAATCCGTAGGGGCCACCTGTTGAGTCCGTTGGACCCACTGTAGAACAATGGGGAATTTTCAGAACACATTGCGAAAGAGGACCGAACTGCATTATAAATGTAATGCTATCACTCTCAATTACAGCGGCGCCTTTTAAGTGAATCGGTACTACAGGAGCTTGAGAACTCCGTAGATAAGCGTGCTCGGGCCAGGGAAGCCCTGGGATGGGTGACCTCCTGGGAAGTAGCCCCTGGTCGGGTCCGGTTCGCTCTGAAGGAAAAAACCGTGCGGTTTCGGGCAGAGCGGAAAATATCATCTGTACCGGGGCGTGGAGCATTACATTTATGGCGGCCCATGCAGGTCCCTCAGTAGTAAGTCTGTGGTTTAGGCAAAGGAATCTCAGTAGATTCAGCTAAAGTGTCAGCTGTCAGCGAATGGCCGACACCGAAGATGGTGAAGGATATTCGAAGTTTCTTAGGATTAGTAGGATACTACCGAAGATTCATTAAAGGTTTCTCGAAGATTACAGCATCCCTGACCAAGCTCACACGTAAAGATGAAGTGTTCGTGTGGTCAGAAGAATGTGAGCAAGCTTTTGTAGAACTCAAGTCAATGATTAACATCAGCTTCTATTCTCGTAATACGGGATCAATCTGGAGGTTTCGTTGTGTATTGCGATGCGTCCGGTAAGAGATTAGGATGTTTTCTACACCAGCATGGAAATATTGTAGCTTTTGCATCAAGATAGCTGAAAATTCATGAGCGCAACTATCCAACACATGAAAGCCGTCATCTTTGCACTTAAGATTTGGCGCCACTATCTTCTGGGAGAACGGGTGGATATATACACGGACCGCAAAAGTCTGAAGTATGTATTTACTCAGAAGGAATTGAACATGCGGCAGAGAAGATGGTTAGAACTTATGGAGGACTTCGACAACAACCTACAATATCATCCAGGGAAGGTGAATGTAGTCTCTGATGCACTTAGCAGTCAGCCTTTATCAATGAATCTCACCGCACAGTGGAAGCTTCAACAGGAATTGCATGGGATGGAGATCGAGGTAGTTATGCCAGGTAATGCTTCAGAGTTGATGAACTTAAAAGTTCAGTCTACTATTGTCAATCAAATCAAGGCATCTCAAGCAAGTGATGCCAAGCTGCAAAAGATACGAGAACAAGTAGAAAGTGGACTGCGATCAGACTTCATCATCCACAAAGACAGATCCTTAAGATATGGAAGTAGATTGTGTGTACCATAAGGTCCTGTTCGAGAAGAGTTAATGAAAGAAGCTCACAACTCTCCTTACTCAGTACACCCCTGTGGTACCAAAATGTATAAGGATCTACAGCAATACTACTGGTGGCATGGAATGAAACGTGAAGTAGCCAGAAGCGTATCCAAGTGCTTGGTGTGTCGGCAAGTGAAGGCTGAACATCACAGAACTGCTGGTCTACTTCAACCGTTACCTATTCCAGAATGGAAATGGCAGCATATTACCATAGATTTCGTGACTGCCCTTCCTCGCAGAACGAAGGGTAACAATGCAGTATGGGTTATTGTGGATCAACTCACCAAGTCGGCATATTTCATCCTATTTCGAGTTGGCCAATCTACCGAGACGTTAGCAAAGAAGTACATGAAGGTAAGCATGAATCTAAAGTAAGATTTAACCTCAAAGTGTACTATTTTTTTATACCCATGAACTCATGCAGGAGATCGTGAGATTATATGGAGTACCGATTTGCATCGTCTCCGATCGTGACGCCAGATTCTGATCACAATTTTGGCAGAGTCTGCAAGCTAGCATGGGAACAAGTCTGAACTTCAGCACGGCTTACCATCCACAAATGGACGGACAGTCTGAACAACCAATTCAGATTTTGGAGGACATGCTAAGAGCTTGTATGTTATACTTCGGAGGTTCATGGGAAGATCACCTACACCTTGTGGAGTTTTCATAAAACAACAGTTATCAGGCGAGTGTTGGAATGGCATCATTTGCAGCTCTCTATGGAAGGAAGTGTTGTTCACCACTAAGTTGGGGAGACATCGGAGATCGTGAACTCCTTGGACCAGAGATGATTGTGGAAACTGTGGACGTAGTTCACACGATCAGGGAAAGAATGCGCATAGCCCAAGACCGACAGAAGCACTGGGCTGATGCAAAGCGTCGACACCTGGACTTCCAACCTGGAGATCATGTTTTCTTAAAGATCTCTCCAAACCGAGGATTAATCTGTTTTGGTAAGAAGGGTAAGCTCAGTTCGAGATATATAGGACCGTTCGACATTCTCGAACGAATCGGAGAAGTGGAATATCGTTTAGCACTACCGCCTTTATTGGAAGGAGTGCACAACATGTTCCACATATCCCAGCGCCGAAAATATGTGAGCGACCCCAGCCACATACTTGATCACTCCAAGCTCACTGTATAGACGGACCTATCTTGTGAGCAACAACCCGTTGAAATTCTAGACAGAAAAGTAAAGACACTGCGGAACAAAGAAGTAAACTTGGTCCGAATGATGTGGAGAAAAGATTCACCAGGAGAATCAACATGGGAACGAGAAGATGGCATGCGTGCAAGATACCCTTTCTTATTTGTAAACTGGTCATTATGTAATTGTAAATTTCGAGGATAAAATTTTTATATGGAGGGTAGAATGTAACGACTCTGAATTTACTGTACGAAATTTTTTAATTTAATGTACAGAAAGGAGTTTGCAAGCGTGAGTACACTTTAAAAGTTAATTTTTGTTAAGAACAGCAAGAAACAACTTGTAGCTCACTGGTAAAGCCTTACACTATTGTGACATGGCCCCTGTGTTCGAATCCCATCAGGCACATTATGTTTTTTCTGATTTTTATTTTAAACTTTTTGGAAGCCCAAAATTTTACATTTGCACTGCACATAAAAAATGAAAAGACAGAGAAAATAAACATGTGCACAATATTGTAAACACAGAGGAGTACACGTGGCAAGAATCACCGGCCCCTACCATATAAACGACCGGCGAGATTTGATTTTGGGCCGGCGGGAATGGCCCCCCATGGGTAAAAGTCCCCGGGCTTTGCACAAGTGTCGTTTCCCCTACCCCCTTTACCCCTACACTGTTTGATTGCTCTGCAATCAAAAAGAGACCCTTCAATTCTACATTTATCACATATTAATGCATTTTAATTCACACTTTTAATCCCAAAACCCTAATTCCACACTATAAATACTATCCCATGCCTTAGCCCTTCCTTATTCTGAAAATTCGAGCCAAAACCCTCAAATTTTTTCAAGTACAAGTGGAGTAGAAGAGGAGTTAGTCAACGACCAAATTTCGGTGCAGAATCGAGGCTATTCCGGCGACCCCACGATGTCACGACTACCAAGCTATCTTCTTATACCTTTCCTTATCCTAATCCACTTTTAAGTCCCTCCCAATCTCTCTTCTTCCTCTTTAAAAATCTTTTTCATAAAAACCCCTCGAGCTATATAAACCACTGTTAAGGACTTTAGTAAATATGGGTTTAAGCGGGATCAATTCTCTTGAGCCTCACGGAGCCGGATAAAGTTAGTGCTTGCCTATTTAAGCTAGAAAAACTTAATGGTGTTATCAATGGTAATTGTTCATCATGAAAAACTGCATTTCAATACCACTCATTCATTAACATTTTTGTAATATATCGGTACAATTAACCCGTGTCTGCTCAATATTACAGATTACAGGTATTCATGACAAAACAATGAAACACACTCAAATGCACGATACGACATTTATGAGATAACATTGCAACCGGAACAGTTAACTGATCTACATTCAAAGAGTTTCTTTTTTGCAACATGCAAGTATACACATTTTTATCAAGAAAAATGCAACAATTCAAAGTGTGAACACACTCTGATGCATGAACCTTTGTGGGCTACCTAGCACAAGTGGGCACATATAAATCATGACTTGTGCAAGTGGAGAGGCATGTGGGCATAACTCATGAGTGAATGAAAATGCGTGATGTGATTTGAAGATTATATTTCCCTCCAAAATCTACAGAGTACAGATTAAGCTTATATGGAAAAATCAAACAATACCAGTGATATGATGGAGAGCACTCATGACCACCACACAAAAACAAGCCCAAAAGTCAATACAAAACCGGCAAAAATCTCCAAATGGCCGGCGCCGCCGGCACCACTATGACGAAAATGCCCCATCTTTCTTCTGGTCATTAAATGTTGTCACATCATCCTTATTTTATTGTTTGTTTATTCTGATGATATGCATATATAAACCAGAACAGAGAGCAAGGAAAGGGATATACATTGGGCAATACTTTGATACTTCATTCCATTTCCATTTTGTAATTTTGTTTTAGTTCTTGTACATAGTAGTTAGTTTACCTTGAGTTCCTTACCTTCTCCTGATCTTGCAACATTTTCATTGAGCTTGGAAGTTTAGGTTTTGGTTATTGAACTCATGGTTTGTATCATCAATTTGAAATTAATTAAGTTTTCATTTGTGCTCTTGGGTTCTTAGTATTTCTATTGCTTTTCTTACTTGCAATTTATTTTCATGCTATTTATTTACTTGCAATGTTGTGTTATTCCTTTTATGTCATCTCTTTTGCACTTTCTTTTGTTGTTGTGATGGTTTTTGAATAGTGATATTGTTAGGGAAAGAGAGTGGTTATGTAAGTTACGGTTTTCTTTACTCATTTCCTTTACCCGATATTTGCTAATTGAACTCCGCCCAACCCTCAAGCAAGTGCTCTGTTAAGCACCCTAACCTATTAAGGCATCGGTGATCCCTAGCCGTGACCGATTGCGTTTGGTTTGACCGGAGGCGAAAGTCAAGAGACAAGAACGGACGGACAATGGTCAATAAGCCGGATTTCACTAATACCGTGCTTAAGCACCCTAATTCACGTTGTTGCCGATTACTCTAGTTTCAATAGTCAAGTTCGGTACAAAAGAATGAGTACGGATTTCTCTAACTTACACGAACCTATCTCTATCCCTAACAAGCTTATATTTTGCATATACAAACACTTAGGCTAGAATCGACCCGTTCTGACCTTCGACTTAACTCGTGAGAACAAGAACTTAGAACGCTCCATCTCTCTGCGGACGACCCGTACTCATCAAGGCTATCTACACACGACGCCGTCTTGATTGCGGTTAACTTTAAACTTAAGATACGACACACAAAATTTATCTCAATCAAATGGCGCCGTTGCCGAGGAGACGGTAACGTTTTTATTCTTGTTATTTCGGGTTGATCTCTGTATATTTTGTTTATATCACTAACACTATTCTAAAAACGAAACTAAAATATCTAAAAAAAATTTAAAAACCAAAACAAAAATTGACATTTCTAATTTTTTGTTCTTTTGAAATTTGACCCGCTAGTATTCTGAGACTAATTAAAAAAGTTAAACTATAAAATTGAGATACTAGTAGAACAATAAGAGCACAGAAGAAAATTGAAGCCCCAATTCAAAACTTGGACCGGTGGTTTCCTCCATATACCCGGTGCCGCCGGCCGTTATATCTCCATTTGCTCCAAAATTCTGTTCTAGACTCCAGTGTTCTATTATTATCCAAATTTTATTGTTTGATTTTTATAATTTTGAGTGTGCAGTAGTTTGGGCACTCATATCGCTTTTTCGCACTAAATATCCGTTTTTCCGACATTTCCAGATTTTAAGGATTTGTGAACTGCGATCGTGCGGAGTAAAGTATACTTTCGAAGGTAAGGTGATATGGAAGTACAGTGCCAAAGATCTGGGTAGTTTGGCCCGCGCAAGCAAACTTTTCAAGCTAATCGGATTTAATTCAACAGGGGTTTCTTAAGCCAAAACACATCGGTACGTATTTCCTAAACACTTTCTTCTCAAATTGGACGCGTCCATTATTCTATCATTGCAGGATTCTTTGCAAGTTCGCTGTCAAGAGCTAAAGTGACTAACCTGTATTTGTTGCAACGCCGCATTTAAACATAAAAATCGATTGTTTGATGTTTTGAACAACTTTTTCATAGAATTACGTATTGCACTCTTTAATACGGATTTAAAGGAAAGCGAACCCCACAACATACCATAAAAGATTTCATCACCTTTTCCGTGGCCCATAAATCACGAAATTGAGCATAACGTTTACCCGTACATATTTTTAAAAAAAGAAACTAGACTTTAAGCCTTTAAGGACTTCGCGCTCATTAGGAAAAGTTGACTATGTTTAGAACACCGCTTAACGGTATATCGTTCACGGGAGGACTAGGCAAAGTATTCACAGCGAAACCGCCAAAAGAGAAAGGGTTATTCTAATTAAGGAACTTCGCAAAAGCGTTGGAAAATCTCCCCTTATCTCTGCACTTACCTGACCTCGTGATCAGTATATCTTAAGCCCGTTTCTCGACACAGTTTTACTTTGACAATTAAGTTCTTGAGCAGATCTAGTTGACCTAGGTGACCCTAAGACCGATTAGGTGTGTGGTATTTGTGTCATAATTGTTTTTCTCTTTTGTGTGTATATTTCATTCTTTTGTTAATTACTAACATAACAAAAAAAAACATTAAAAAAAACCCTCACAACCTTTTTCATCTCTTCTTCACTTTCATATCATGGGTACCCCATATCGACCAACTCTTGCCCAACTTTGGTACTCTCAATCAGATATTACTTCATACGGTTCTTGTTTTGGTCGAACTTCGAACGATCCATCCATGCCCAAAATTTCATTGATAGGTCGGATAGACGCGTCTAGCACAAACAATTGGACTCCGCAATCCACTTCGTATCAACCGTTTCAACCTCTCCCACCTTCTCATGTTGATACCCTTTCTGAGAGTCATGTTGCGACTCCGAAACCCAAGTCCGTTGCTGACAGAATTGAACAATCCCGTAACCGATCTTTCACTCCTTTCACCACTTCGAATTCTTTTGATCAACGATTCCAATCACCTTTTTATCATAATATTGATCCTGATTTTTTCCAACCATTCGATTGTTATCAATCCTACCCGACTTTTACACCTTCTCTAGACATTTCTTCTGAACAGCCATTTGGGAGTTTCACGTATCTAAACGAGTTTGAATCATTTGCTGAAATCTTTTCACAACCCATGTCTAGTATTGAGCAGTCATTAGAAGAATTTCAGGTGGCGTCATGCCAACAAATGATGGATTTGAATGCGTCCATGGCCGCCCTCATACAATCTAACGAACAGGCCTCTAGTTTCCAATTAGCTCCGAATTTTCCAACGTATGATGAGACGATAGGACAAATTGAGAATTTGCGTGGTGAGAGTGAGTAGTACACCCTTCCAAATCAAACCTACCCGTTCCAAATTGAATTCCACAACTCAGGTTTTTAAAGCCTATCAAGTATCCCAAATGAATCACCAATTGAAGATAGAATGTTTGATGAGTTGTGCGACTTTATAGTGTTTGATTTACCCGATTGTGAAGGGTCCATTCCAAGTGAAACCACACCGAATCCCGTTGATCTCTACACCTCCATCCTAGAACTACAATTGATTGAAATTCATGATTTTGATGAGGTGTCTAAGAAATTTAATTTTCACTTGATTGAGGACATCGACGCTGTGAATATTTTGGATGATGAACCCGCTGTTTTGGATGAGTTTTTCTCACCAATTCATCGTGTCCTTTCACTTCCGTGTGGACATCATCCCGAACCATTAGCTTTTTTTTCCGAACTCCATATACGTCTGGAAATTGTTAATGATGAATGCATGGATGAGCTGAAAATTGATGAGAATTTTGAGGATAGCATTGAGGATGAAACAGTTTTACTTGATGAGTAAGATTTTCCAATTCATCATGTCCTTTCCATTGACTGTGCATACCCTCTTGAACGTTTAACCGATACCATTTCTCAATCACTTCCTTCCATCTTTTCCATTGTTCCCACTTTGCAAGACGCCGTATCATTTTTATTTCTTACGTATGGTTCACCAAGTTCGGTCGACCCATGTTTTCTCACAAATCTTGAAAGGTTTGACCCCATTTCTCAACATGTTGATAGATTAGTACAATCCATTTTTTCACTTCGATCTTTACAAATTGTATTAATTTATTCACTTCATTTCCACCCTCAAGTTCATGTTCCATTTCTTTTTCCCCTCCACCGTTCATCTCCTCTACCGAGACCGTATCCCGTCTCCATCCACACACAGTCTCGTGTATTCTTCATTTCTTTCCTCTACGTATTCTTCCACCAACTCAGGCATTATCACGATAAAAATTTTGAATGGTTTGTGTTAACTTTTGGCCTGTGTAGGGCCTTGTATAGATTGATACTGTTCTTCCCCCTAACTCAGAACTTCACCGCTTAAACAGTGGAAACACTGTTTCACTTAAGTTTGAGGGGCCCTTTTTGTGTATATATATTTTGTCTGCTTTTTCTTTTATACAAAAAAAACAAAACAAAAAAAGGGGGAGCACTGACAATTTTGACCCTCTTGGTGTAGCATAACAGTGAGGGCATTGTCAAATTTAAGTTTGGGGGTGTGCTCGATAAACTTTCTACCTTTGGATTCATTTGTATATTCTGCATTTGCATACATATTCGAAAACCCATAAAAATCAGAAAATTTTCCGAAACATAAAAAATTTGGCGTCAAGTTAGCTAGTGAGAGAACTTAAATTCGAAATTCCGACGGTTTAGTTTGATAAGATATGACCAACTAAATTCTATTCTTAGATTTTGAAAACCTGAAAGATAACCCTCCTTTGATTTTAACCGTAGCTAATATATGTCTTTGCATCACACTACACGTGTCGTAAGTTTTGAAAATAAGATGACAAGTCTGATATATCTTAAAACTTTTTAAATTGATAAACTATTTTTTTTAGGATTAAGCAGGTTTGTTCTGAAATAAGTAATATCAAGAATAGTTTATAAAGTGAAGTAGATATGAAGGGATATTATTGAAGCCTTAATAGGAACTAATTCTGAAAAATAACCTATCTGGACCTTGATTGGAGTGATTACACACCTGATCCACACAAACACGTCTTTTATCCTGTAAAAAATTGAACAACTTGCTATATCTCCATTCGCATTAAATTGATATGATTTTCACGCCAAAATGAGTCCTTTTGCTTTAGGGCCTAGGTAACTTGGGAAATTAAGTCCGCCGGGGTGTCTCTACACCTAATGCCCTAAAACCAACTAATTTGGGTGCATTATCCCAAACCTCGCTAAGAAACCTAGAAAGTCCAAATTAAAACAAAGTCAAGCAAATGTTCCCCCCGAGTTAAAATTCCTAACGGTTCTTTGTGTGAGAATAATCTTGACATAAGAAAAGTTTTTATAAAAATATTTTTAACGGAGATATGAAGGTTTTTTTCATATGATAAAGACTATTGTACATTCACGAAGGTGTGTATGAAACGAAAACAAGAAAAAGGTGGAGTGAAGACTAAGACTTAGTTTCCTGTTAAGGAAGATAGAAATTCTGAATTTGAAAGCTAACTGGAAAACAAAACTTGAGAAAAACTTAATTCTTTGTAAACTTGTGTGATCCTTTTGAAGCTTATCTAGTCTTTATTTTATGACATGTTGACTCTAATCGAACTTTTGAAACGTAACGACGCTATTTGCACCGCACGTAAAGACGTATAGTATCTTAAGTTAAATAAGTAGTGAGGTGTGAAAAATAAAGGGTTGGATATTTCTAACTTAGGATAATATAGTTTCTAAGTTTAATACTAAACCATAGGAGTAGAATCGACGTTAACTTATGAAACTAGCTTGACGGGATTTTGTGGGTAATATCCGCTGATAACCCTCAGGAGACAACACTCCTCCTACTAGGAACACCTAGAGCTTTAACGGCTTGTTGCACGAGCTCAGTGCAATCGGTTCCCTACGAAAGTGAGGTTAGGATTTTGTTTTGGTCGGGACGAACAAAAGATAAGTGTAGGGGTATTTGTTCATCACGAAAAACTGCATTTTAATACCGCTCATTCATTATCATTTTTGTAATATATCGGTACTATTAACCCATGTGTGCTCAATAAATACAGATTACAGATATACGTGACAAAATACTGAAACACACTCAAATGTAGGGATACGACATTTGTGAGCCGACACTGCAACCGGAACAGAAAACCGATCTATATTCAAAGAGTTTCTTTTTTGCAACATGCAAGTGTACACATTTTTATCAAGACAAATGCAACAATTCAAAATGTGAACACATTGTATTGTATGAACCTTGGTGAGCTGCCTAGCATAAGTGGGAACATATAAATCTTGACTTGTGCAAGTAGAGAGGCAAGTGAGCATAAGTCATGGGTGAATGAAAATGTGTGATGTGATTTGAAGATTATATTTCCCTCCAAAATCTACAGAGTACAGATTAAGCTTATATGGAAAAATCAAACAATACCAGTGAGATGATGGAGAGCACTCATGACCACCACACAAAAACGAGCCCCAAAAGTCAATACAAAACCGTCGAAAGTCTCCAAATGGCCGGCGCCGCCAGTGCCACTACGAAGAAAATGCCCCATCTTTCTTCTTGTCAATAAATGTTATCACATCATCCTTATTTTATTGTTTATTTATTCTGATGATATGCCTATATAAACCAGAATATAGAGCAAGGAAAGGGATATACTTTGGGCAATACTTTGATACTTCATTCCATTTTCATTTTGTAATTTTGTTTTAGTTCTTGTACATAGTAGTTAGTTTACCTTGAGTTCCTTGGCCTCTCCTGATCTTGCAACCTTTTCATTGAGCTTGCATGTATAGGTTTTGATTATTGAACTCATGGTTTGTATCATCAATTTGAAATTAATGAAGCTTTCATTTGTGCTCTTGGGTTCCTAGTATTTCTATTTCTTTCCTTACTTGCAATTTAATTTCCTGCTATTTACTTACTTGCAATGTTGTATTATTCCTTTTATGTCATCTCTTTTGCACTTTCTTTCATTGTTTTGATGGTTTGTGAATAGTGATATTGTTAGGGAAAGAGAGTGGTTATCTAAGTTAAGGTTTTCTTTGCACATTTCCTTTGCCCGATATTTGCAAATTGAACTCCGCCCAACCCTCACTCAAGCGCTCTGTTAGGCACCCTATCCTACCAAGGTATCGATGATCCCTAGCCTTGACCGTTTGCGTTTGGTTTGGCCGGAGGCGAAAGTCAAGAGACAAGAACGGACGGACAAGGGTCAATAAGCCGGATTTCACTAATACTGTGCTTAAGCACCCTAATCCACGTTGTTACCGATTATTCTAGCTTCAATAGTCAAGTTTGACACAAAGGAATGAGTACGGATTTCTCTAACTTACACGAACCTATCTCTATCCCTAACAAGCTTATATTTTGCATATACAAACACTTAAGCTAGAATCGATTCGTTCCGACCTTCGGCTTAACTCGTGAGAACAACAACTTAGAACACTCCATCTCCCTGTAGACGGCCCATACTCATCACGGCTAGCTAA
This sequence comes from Agapanthus africanus, assembly GCA_030015575.1. Taxonomy (NCBI): domain Eukaryota; kingdom Viridiplantae; phylum Streptophyta; class Magnoliopsida; order Asparagales; family Amaryllidaceae; genus Agapanthus; species Agapanthus africanus. The sequence continues at coordinate 219,396,559 of JASDDO010000014.1, forward strand.
ACGTGATGTCGTCTTGATTGCGGATAACTTTAAACTTAAGATACGACGCGCTAAATCTTTCTCAATCAGTAATTGTCTTGGAAAAAGACACCTATCATGTCGTCCATGTGCAGCAGTTACCGATAACTCATGAACATAATTCAGGATCCAAATCAGTTATAAGTGTCTAACTCAAGTATGAGTCTATATCAAGCTTGAATCCAAACTCTCACATGTATACTTGAACCTGAACCTGAATACTAGAACAAAATCAACATGCAAACTTGACCGAACCATGGCTATAACTTGACTTGATTACATGATTACTTGTTTCCTCCTGAACCTGATTACATGAACAACTTGTACCCATAGTCTCGGCAAGTCTAATAATTATAATTTATATAAAACATTACACGGGTTTAAAGGGGTAGATTGGTACGGAATGTATTAAAAGTGGCATGCTTATGGTCACTAAAAGTCACCTACATGAACTCTCGTGCCGTTGTCCCATGAGTTTTGATGGGGCCTTGTACTTACATGTTACCATAGTCCACGTGATAGTTGAACTCTTCTCGTATACACTAATATCTTCTGTACCAAGCTACAAACAGCTACGTTAGAATAATAAACTGATACCTGCATAACTTAACAGTTTTCTTCCACATTACTTGTTGTATTCCTTCCTTTCTTTTAGGACTTACCGAGTGCTAGTTCGCTGATGACATTCCTGTCTTTCTTTCTTTGGAATGTTTATCAGGAGGACCGGACCCTCAGGAGACCGAGCCCAGCCAGGAGTACTTGGAGCAGATTGAGGCATAGCCAGACTACTAGCTTACTTGTACTTACCTTCCAGTTTGTATGCCATTGTTTAGGCATTGGTTTTATCATTGTACATTTCCTTTTCAAATCAGTTGTATTGTAAAGATGAATGTTAATAAAAGTTGATGTTCATTTTATATCTCTTGTCATTTCTTTTGCATTTTATATATATTACTTATTTACGCTTAACGTGTTTACTTTTGAATAAATACATCGCGTGCCCGTCACGTCTCCGTCTCCGTACACTAGGAAACGGGGCGTGACATATGATGTGTATGTACATATCTGATGTATATAGGTATAAGGGTATGAAGTGTATACAAATAAGACATGTTGAATGAGGTGTATGTGAATATGAGTATGTTGTATGAGGTATATGTTAGGTAAAAGTTCGCATCAGTTTGTTAAATAAGGGTCCGGATACTCGCGATTATTCCATTATGGCCACGAAACAATAACTGGGGAAGTTAAATGTACCGTTTCACTTCCTGGGATCATGATCGAGTAGTAGGGGAATCCTAGTTCCGCATCTCCTTGCCTAATCAAACTACCCATCCCCATTATTCAGTGTAAAAGTTTTAACGAATTAGAATTAGTGTGTATATCATCTAGAGTTAGTATTCGCCCGAAGACCGGGTTAGCATTCTCCCGAAGACCAGGTTAGTATTCGTCAACATATTGGACTGTTCTTCCTGCCTGCAGAGATCTTCATTTATAAAGTATTCCATACCTAGGTTCGCGCATTCTAACCCTAACCGTATCATATGTATTGTATCTCGTAAACTTGTATTCAAAAAGTTGAACTCATTTAATATGGCCTTCCACAACCATTCATTTTATCTTCTTATCCTTTAAAGTCTGAAAGGTGCACCATAATATTTTATAGCACACTTTTTTAATAAAGATCATGGCATTTAATAGTAGTCATTGTTCATAAGAACCATAATATTTTAGGGTAATTATAATTTAGGGGAAAACCATGATATTTTAATGAAGAAATCTTTTTAATGAAGGATTATGGTATTAATTTGAAATTATCTTTTAATAAAGTTTTAGATATTCTCTTTGGAAAAATATCATTTATAAAAGTTATGGTTTTATTTGGAGGTGACATTTTAGAAATACGTCCGTGTTGGCAACCGCTGCACATGGGCGGCAAGATTTGTGTCCTTTTCAGGGACTATTACCTATCAACCACGAGATATTTACGTAAAATATTATCCTATAAAATTATGGTATTTTATTAAAGATGATATTCTACAAGAACAATTCCTCGTTGACAACCGCTGCACATGGATGGCAGGATTTGTGTCCTTTTCAAGAACGATTGTCTATTAACCACGAGGTGTTTCATGTAAAATATTACCCCATTAGGGTATCTTATTAAACCTTAGTTAATAGGATAAGAAAAATTAATATAAAAATATTCTCTCTAAGAGAAATGGTGTTATGTTGGAAACCATAATATAATTATTTAGATTAGTATTACCTATTTTCAAAAGGTAAAGGGATTTTAATAAAACTAAAGTAATTAGTGGATAAGAGTGCAAGTAAAAATATATCGTTTTAGTGTGACTAAAGTATTTTATTCAAATCGTCTTATATCATATGAATAATTTAATCAGATACAACATTTTAATAAAATGAGGGTATTTTATGGAAGTAACCTATTTCAAGATCTTATTGGTCACATAGATAAGTGTGCGTACATAAAGGATGGATTGATACCTCGTAGGTTATAACATCAAGCATATCATTTCCCATGTAGGACGATGGTGCAATATTTACGCATATAAGAATAATTTAATTATTCCATTTCAAGAATGTGACAAATCAATAATTATGAGGTATCACAAAAGGAATATTGAATTAATTTTAACATCATTTTAAAATAAGGTTGGAGATTAGAACTTGAAACTAAGACCACTAAAAGAAATAAGGTGACAGACAAGTGGTGAGAGGAGGATCCTACCTTTGTTATGAGTTGAATGTCAATGGGTCAAAAGCGTAGACTTATACTAAAACCTCAATAACTCCGCGCTTGGATATTTCCTCGATGATTGGGTGGAACCACAGTATCGGCGTCGTCGATACGAAGGTCTGGGTATTTTTTTCCAGAATTTTCAGAGTTCCATGGTGTGAGAAAATAGAGTTTGAAGGTCTCTATTTATAGGGTCTTTCTCCCAACAACAAAATCCAAAAAAATCCAGTCAAATCCCCCAAAAATCCGCGCTCCCAATGATTTCCAATCATCGCCTGATGATTTGCTGCTGCCATCTCGAATCGTGGCCGTTGGAACTAAATCCAATGGCCCATGAGCTGCCGCCTTCGGCTACGTGGCCGCGAGGATTGGGCTCACGCGCTTGCGGCACAAGCGCGTGGTCCCCACCCTCGAGGGTCAACGCGCACGATCCTGGGCCGTTGGATTCGAGATCCAACGGTCCAGGTTATGATAGGTTTAATTATTATTTTTTAATTATATATATATATATTAAATCTAAACTGTTTATTTTATAAAAACAAATTTGTTTTCAATAATTTTGTAAAAATAGTTTAAAATACGGAAAAATTATAGAAAATTTCAGAAAAATATATTTTATTGTTATCTTCAGTATAAGAATGATTTTGGCTAAAACTAAATAATATTTCCATATACATGATATTTGTTAGTCATTATAATTAATTAAAAATCTATTTTATCCTTGAAAATATTTTAATTATGAAATAATTATTTTAATTGATGATAAAAATATGTAATTTATTTTAAGGTATTATAAAATTTTATTAGAACATTTTAAGCCCAGAAACATATAAATAGATTTTAGAAAATTCCTTTAATTATTTTTCAATGTTTTAAAAAATCACCCACATCATTTTTAAAAATAAAATCATTAAAATAAAGTATTTTTCCATCAAGTAAATACACAAATAAATACTTGGTACTAATTAAAAGATCTTTTATTGGGTATTAGAAAACACGGTCGTTACAATCTACCCTCCTTAAAACAATTTCGTCCTCGAAATTATGATGGTAGATGAAAGAGAAAATTTAAATAGGGGAAAACCTAAATAGGTAAGGTTATCGTTCTCTCATATCATCCTCTCTTTCCCATGTGGACTCGCCCGGTGAGTCCTTCCTCCACATGACCCTAACCAATTTGATCGTCTTGTCCCTCAAGGTCTTCTCCTTCCGGTCTAGAATCTTAACCGGTTGTTCTTCATAGGTTAGATCAGCCCATACGGTGATTTCGGAATGATCCAAAACATGACCAGGGTCACCGACATACCTCTCAACTGTGAGATATGGAAAACGTTGTGTACGCCTTCCAGAGAAGGTCGTAAGGCTAGGTAATACGCAACCTCCCCAACTCGTTCGAGGATATCGAAGGGACCTATGAACCGTGGGCTGATTTTTTCGTGTTTCCCAAAACGTTTCACTCCCCGGTTAGGAGAAATCTTCAAAAACACATGTTCTCCTGGTTGAAATTCTAGAGGCCTTCTCTTCGTATCAGCCCAATGTTTCTGCCGATCTTGTGCTATGCGTAACTATTCCCTGATTGTTTTTATCACCTCCACTGTCTCGACAATCATCTCGGGGCCCAAAAGTTATCGATCCCCAATATCTTCCCAACTTAATGGTGACCTACACTTCCACCCATACAAAGCGGCGAAAGGTGCCATGCCGATACTAGATTGGTAGCTATTGTTGTAAGCAAACTCTACCAAGTGTAGGTGATCTTCCCAAGATTCTTTAAAATCCAACATACAAGCCCGGAGCATGTCTTCGAGAATCTGAATAAACCTTTCTGATTGGCCATCGGTCTGAGCGTGTTAGAAGGTACTGAAACTCAGACTCGTGCCAAGACTCTCTTGTAGACTTTGCCAAAACTGATATCTGAAACGCGTATCTCGGTCGGACACAATGCAAATTGGCACTCCATGCAATCTGACAATCTCCTCCATGTACCTCTTTGCGAGGTTTTCAGTTGATTGACCGACTCGAAAAGGAATAAAATGTGCCGACTTGATGAGTCGATCCACTATCACCCACACTGCATCGTTTCCCTTGTGGCTGCGAGGGAGTGCGGTCATAAATTCCACTGTGATGTTTTGCCATTTCCATTCGAGTATTGGTAACGGCAGGGTTCGATCATATACGTGCACTTGTGCACGTATCATGAATCGGACGGTTAATACTAGTGGGCTTTGATTTAAGTCGGATCCTAGTATTATATTATTGGATTATTTTCATCTCTTTGTATTCGTATTTTTCGAAATACGGATATGGGTATGTATATACGGTGAGGGGTATTCTTGTAATTTATTACAAGGGTGCTTCTAGAAGAAGACACCTCATTTGTTTTTAACCATTTTAGTTTAAATGGTTTAATAAGGTGGAGGGATGAGTTGTGTCTTTGCATTAAATAAAGCATGACTCACTTGGTGACTCATGGTGTGACTCATGCTTTGGTGACTATTGTGGCATGCTTGATTCATGTGTGAATTATTGCTATGCTTCAATCTTCACAAGACTTAGCAATTTTTTGATGGTTTCTTCACTCGCTACACTCTCATATCCTCCAAGCTTCTCTTCTTCTACCTCCACCCTATAAGTCTAATGTGTTGAGAAACCTAGCGTGTTATGAGACATATTAATCCATCATTAGACTCTATATCCTCTAGACTATCTAGTTTAGCAAACTAGGTACCCTAGTTACCTCGGCTTTGAAGTTGGAGCTCGAACTACAAATTCTCAGGTGGATCATTTTCGATGGAGGGAGAATGACGATTAAACTTGATTATGGAGACCACTAGGAGCTGAGGAAGATGGTAAAAGACCGAAGGACACAGATCATTCGGTATAACCATTCTAACTCCTCTTTAGTTTGCTAGCTTATAGGTTTATGGTAGATCCAGGTTATCAGGTTGTTCTAGCGCCAATTTATAAAAATTTTGTTCCGCAAACGGTCACGGTAGATGGCCAGGGCGCAGGCATAACCCAACATGGTATCAGAGCCACGCCATAAACCTATACTAGCAAGTTTACACAAGGTTAGAATATTGATAGACCAATTTTTCCGAATTGCAAATCCATTTTGACATGCCCGCTGTCGTTTTTGAAAAGAGTTCCAAAAAATTATTCTGAGTATCTTAAAAATACGTGCAAGCATATTTAGAATCTCTGAAGAAATTTGGGCACATGATCTTCATAAACCGCCGCGGAACCGCCGCATTAGATGCCTATTTGCGGTGGTTCCGCGGTCGTTTAGTGGCAAATGAGCACCAAATTTTTTCTGGCACTCTACTACATGGAATTGTGACTTTTAGGATCCATGGTTTTGGCCCATATTTGTTTGAGTGCTGGTTTGCATTTGGGGCCAATTTGGAAAAGTTGAGTCAATCAAAATATTAAATGTGTGTTTATCAGTGCATGCGATATATCTGCGACCGTGAATGTCATTAGAGCGGTATATCTCGTCTAACTGCAATATGGATCCGTGTCCATATTATGGCCATTGGATTTGGGATTTTCTGGGGCAGATCATAACAACAAATCCCAACACATGGGATCTAGGGTTTCTGCTTCTAGTGCTATTTAAAAAACCGAGAGCTATACTTTGAAAATGATCACCTTTTACCACCAAGTAAATCACCGACAAGATCAAGAGATCCAAGACGGTCCACGAATCGACGTGATTAAGCGACGTGATCATCGATTGAACATCTACTTCCTACAAGATAAAGATCAAGAGCAACACGAGAGTTCTTTGTATTCTAAATTTCAAAGGACTTGTACATGTTAAGGTTGATTACTAAAGGTAGATTTTTAGTTTAATTCTTTGCATTTTACTTTCTGCATTTACAATATAATCTCCTTCTTCATCTTCTCTTCTATCTCAACCATGCGTGAGTAATTCCTAGCTTGCTAGGGTTCGTAGGATTATGGTAGATCAATGGATGATAAAATCTCTCAACTTATTTTATATCTTTTAAAATTTATAAATTTTAGTAAAATAAATGTTAACAGCCTTATCGAGCACGCAACTAATTTATTGATAGTTTCGACCATGATTTAAGATTAGATTAACACTTATTTTGGTAAATGCTAGACATGAATTGAGGTCAATGAAAAGATAAGGGTTAAGAGTGGGAACCCTATTCTCTCCAAAAACCTAATCTTCATTCACCACCACCGATCTAGTTTTAAATCTATTGAAAGATAAAATGAGTCATCTTTAATTAATCATCCATTACTACTAAATTCTATGAATCCTACAAGCCTCTTCTTTATAGATTCTACATCCGTTTATCGTAGATCTATAACCAATCACCCCTTCTTTCAAACAACTTGTCTAAAGCAAGTAAAAGATTCAACGTTTTCCTGAGGACGATCCGTACTCATCTCGGTTAGCTACTAGCGACACCATTATTGATTGCGATTAACTTACTTTACGAAAACACCACTTTTCCAAAATCTAGATCAATCAAATGGCGTCGTTGCCGAGGAAACGGCTGGATTTTTTTTCTTGCTATTCGGGTTGAATTCTTATTAATCCATACCATAAAAGAGAACCAAAACCGCAACTTGCATATTTAACGATTATTGTGCGCATTTTTGCAAGGGAATTTGGAGTCTTGTGGCCCCAAAATCTTCTGTTATATTCCCCATATCTTTATCTCTCCTTTAGAAATCCAATAATATAATTTTCTGCTGGATTCTTTGCAAAATATCGCTGCTCAAAAATCTTTTTGCGTGTTTTGAAATTGGTTTGTTTGTCCATATTTTAATACGGACTTTAAGGGGCAAAACCAAAATTCAGATTAGGTGGGGATTTCATCACCCTTCCTAGGCCCAAAAATCACAAAACGAGCATCTGCATAACCCTACATTAATTAAAAAATATCTAGACCAAGACTCTAAGGACCGTCGCGCTCAATTAGGACAGAGGAAAGTCGTGGGTAATCTATCGTTTATCCGCATCTTTCTTGTGGTGTCTAGGGAAGTGTGACTAAGGAAAGTGGTTACTTAATTAGGCCCGCTATTTTCGGTGATTCGTATAGCGGATACCTTCCACTTACCTATTCACAAGAGCGATAAAGAGGTGATAGAGGATTGATCCTGCGGCTTGTCCTTTGGAAGTCTAGGAGCGGTCTAGTACTTGACCTAGGTGACCTTAGTTCTAGGGTTGATTGTGCATTTTGTGATTTATTGAGTCAAGCTTCATGTCGGACACTTTGTCAAAACAAACCATTTTAAAATCGTTCTCACACACGCTTCCACATGTGCTAAACCCTGCTTAGTGCATGATCGGCTGGACACGGGATTCTAGTACCCGTCTTGTCCACGTTTCTGCTATCGACTCCGACGTCGGTACTTCTTCATCTTCTTTTTCCCCTCCACCCACCACATCGACCGAGATAGATGGTTCTCCATCAGATTTTACCAACACACCCATGCCACCATCCGTAGGTGCGCAGAATCCACCGTGCATCTCTCTTCAAGAAAGATACTACCCGATACGCGGCCCCCTTCTTACTTGTCTATCTATTCCACCGGCCTATGGGGATAATTTCGAAATTAAACCACACTTCATCAACTTGTTGCCTAAATTTCACGGGCTTGAATCTGAAGACGCATACGTTTTTATAACCAAATTCGAAAACGTATGCGCAATGATGGGCACTACACAACTTTCTGTGGATGTTATGCGATTACGTCTTCTCTCTTTTACCTTGTGCGACCTAGCAGAAAAATAGCATTACAGCACTGCCGCACACTTTATCGCCAAATGGGACGAATTCGTTATAACATTCCTTAAGAAATCTTATCCCAATCACAAAACCGCCCGTGTTCGAAGCGAGATTAACCAGTTTACTCAACTTCCCAACGAACCATTCTGGAAATGCTTTGAACAGTTCAAGGATCTTCTTCTACATTGCCCCCATCACGAAATTGATCAATGGCAACTTTGCCGAATTATATATTAGGGTGTTAATCCAGCGACAAAATAAATGCTGGAAACTATTTGTCAATGCCATTTCATGTCTAAAAACGATGGTGAAGCTTAGCAATTTCTGGAAGATCTCGCCGAACAAACTTTGCAGTGGGAAAGCATTAGACCAACATCGCCTAGGGGAGGTATCCATCGGCTTGATGTTTCCATCGCAGTAAAAGCCGAAATGGCCACGATAAAAAGAAAACTCGAAGCTATAGAAACCATAGTCTCTTCATCCTCCCTAAACCAAGTTACGCTTCCCAAAACCGTGTGTGGATGATGTTCTAACCCATCACATTTAACGGAAGAATGTCCTTTGAATCCTCCATTTCAATGTCAAGAACAAACTAATGTTGCTTTTCAGCAACGACCTAGAAACGATCCTTATTCTTTTACATACAATGAGGGATGGAGGAATCATCCTAATTTTGCTTGGAACCAAAATCAAACTCAAAATAAAAATCAGTTCCCAAGCAATTATCAAAGATCTCCTCCACAGCAACAGCAACCACCACAACAGAGTCAACACCCCTTTCAACCGCAAACTTTTCAAAACCCGGCCAACAACCTTGATCCTTATAATAATATTTCAACGACCGGTACCAACAAAACCTCTGCGCTCGAACGTAACTTAGAAACGTTCATTAAATAATCCACACAGACGACGGATAATTTAACGTCTTCTATCCAAATATTAGTGAAACACACTGCTTCCCACAGTGAAAGCATAAAATTGATAGAAGCACAACTTGAACAGTTAAATGTCGCGATGAGCGAGAGAGAGAAAGGGAAACTTCCATCTCAACCTCTACCAAATCCTGGCCACTCAGAAAGTCATAATGTGTGTGCCGTAACCACTTTGAGATCGGGAAAAGTGATGGATAACCATATGGGTGAACATGTTGATGTTGATGATGTTGATGATATTGATGATACCCCGACTTCTACTTCCGATCCTCCTTCTTCTAATTCAACAACTTCTTCCGAGCCTATTCTCCGTTTTCCACTAGGCTCGAACCCTCAGCCCACTTCCTCGAGTCAATCTCAAACGATCCCAACTCCAATTTTGGAATCCATTCCATCCCCACAAACTTCTCCACAAAACTTGGACCCAACCCATATTGATAAAGCTCCTTTTCTACATAGGTTAAGCGCCAACAAACCAAGTCCCAAAATGGAGAAGATTGTGGAAATTTTTAAGTAAGTTAACATAAATATTCCTCTCCTAGATGCTATCCAACAAGTTCCGTCCTATGAGAAATTTCTAAAGGACTTGTGCACTAGGAAAAGAAAAATTCAAGTGATTAAAAAGTTTTCTTAGCGAGAAATGTGAGCACTACTTTTACCCAACAAATACCCAAGAAAACAAAGTACCCCGGGAGTCTTAGAATATCTATTGCTATTGGGGTTAAAAAATCAATTGTGCTCTACTCGATTTTGGTGATAGTGTTAACTTGCTTCTGTATTCTTTCTATGAGCAATTAGGCATGGAGAGCTAAAACCGGCGCACTGCACTCTTCGGATGGCCAATTGATCTATTACCCAACCTAAGGGTGAGCTAGAGGACGTGTTAGTCAAAGTTGGGGAATTTATATTCCCCGTGGACTTCATAGTTATTGATACATAGCCTGTAGCAAACCCCTGAAACCAAATCCCGGTGATTCTAGGTCGGCCTTTCTAGCGACTTCCAACGCAATAATTAATTGTCGAAACGGTTCTATGACCCTATCCTTCGAGAATAAATCAATTGAGCTTAACATTTATAAGTTGGGAAGTGAACCCTCCGAACCCTATACTCATGTATGTTCTATCAAAACGATAGATTCTAACAGCAGCAAATTTGAAGAGCTTCATGATACTTATCTCGATTCCACTAGTGCGTTGTTGTTTGATCATGTTATTTATTATACATATGAGGACCCTTCTATCGAAAAATCCAAACCCAAGTCCGAATCCTTTGACTTGTTTAATAAGTTAGTCGAGCTGTCTGGGTTAACATCTAACGCTAAATATGAACCTTTTATGGAGTTCGAGGATCATACCTTTCTTTCCGATGAGATTATCATTCAGAATATCGATGAAAGGTTTGAAGACATTTTCGTCGAAGAACTCGCATTCTTAGAAGACATGGGAGTTGTGAAGAATCAACCCCAACCCAAAGAAGTTGAACCGCCACCCCTTCTTCTTATCAAGAACAAGAATGCGAGTAATCCATCATCATTGTTTCGTCTCTACAGACTGAGACGTAAACCCGTTCTATTACATTTCTTATCTGCTCTCCACTTCTTCACGTTTATAGGTGACATGATCTTCCACCAACCAGTGCGTTACATCGATAAAATATTCGAATGGTTAGCGTTGATTTTTGGTCTTTGTAAAGCTTTGCATAGACTAATAACTTTACCCCCTATGATTTTAAATGCTTAATACTATTTTACTCAAGTTTTGGGGAGGGGAGAAAATATTTTGGCTCTTGAAAGAAAAATTTTACAAGATTATGAGCCAAAAATAAGTTTGGGGGAGGTTTTCACTGTCATTAATTCATGTCCCCGTTACTAAATTTTCCTTCCAAGACTACAGGATTTTTTAAGCATAACAGATGACATCAGTGAGGACACTGTTGCAAATAAGTTTGGGGGAGGTTTGTGCTTATTCACGCATCATTATACTATGCATCATACTAACATATTTTGCATTATACTACATAAGAGCACAAAAATTTTTTGATAATAAAAGATTAGAAAGTGAAAAATTACATATGAAAGATAGGAAAAGTTTAAGAAAAGCAAGAAAATTAGATGTTTTATAACGAAGCTAGTAATAGGTAGTCATGAGCTGTTGTCCCAAGGGTTAGTAAGATTAAGGGAATCACTAATCTGAGGATAGAAATAAGTCTGAAAAATAGTCCCTATTCTTGAATCCAAATATCTGAACGTTGATACCCTACTATACGCACTTGCACACATCTTGAAACTTGGGATAGTATAGGATATCTTGAAATGCTCTTGTCTAAAAGCCTTAGTATGAAGGAAAATAAATATATAAATGAAAAAAATATGGTGAAGAAAAATGAACACTGGTTTTGTAATTACTTAAGGCAGCATAAAAAAAATATAGCGTGGGTGCTTTATCACCTAGTGTCTTAGATCAACTAGTTTGGGAGCCACTTATGTGTTGCAAGACGAGAAAATTGCTAATTACGCCTAAATGAGTTAGCACATTTAGTAATCGGTCGGTTAGTACCTCAAGAAGTATTAACAGTGGCATGAATAATGTGTGAGCAATTCCATCTAAAATATTCACCGACTAAAAAATACTAAGAAAGATGGACAAGAGTATGATAGGTTGAATTGAATTCTCTAAGTGTAGGGATGTCTTTTACACACATGTAGGGGTATATGATCGATATTTAGAAGAAAGATAGGGAGGAAGACTAAAGGCGATGTTCTATTGAGGGATGATATGATTTCTAATATCTTTTCATTACCATTAAGATAGGGCTCATGGCAACCGAAAAGCTGGTATAGTTTTAAACTCTTATTTTTAAGTTCTTTATTTTATATAATCCTTATTTTTATATGTAATTTTCATCTTCTTTATTTTATTATGAGATTTTGTGGGTGTAATCCACTGAAAACCCTAAGGAGACAACACTCCTTCTACTAGGGAAATCTAGAGCTTTAAAGGCTTATTGCACGTGCTCAATGCAATCATGATTGCCAACAAAAGTGTGCTAGAATTTTCTTTTTTCTTCTCCTTCGCTTGAATAACTAGTTTGCTCGGGATGATTGTAAAAATCCTAAACTTTCTGTTCAGAATTTTTCCAAAATACAGAAAAGAACACCTAAGCCTGAGCACAAGTTATAAATTTGTTTTACTTTTGAACAGCAAGAAAGAACTTGTAGCTCATTGGTAAAGCCTTGCACTGCTGTGACATAACCCCTGTGATCGAATCCCCCCAGCCATAAATATTTTTAATTGATTTTTCTTTTAATCTTTTACAAGCCCAAAGGTTTACACGTGCATTACACATAAAATGAAAAGTCACAGATTAAACAAACATGTGCAAATTGTTAAATACACTGAACATGACACATGGCGAAGATCCCAAGCTCCCTCACCGATTCTCAACCGGCGAGATTGTCCCTATGGCCGGCACCGTCGGGACCCTGTAGGGGATGGTCCCCAAATTTTAACTCTACACCCCTTGGACTCCCCCCACTACTCCTATACTGTTTGATTTCTCTGCACATTTCCAGAGAATTAAAAATGGGCATTAATCCACATTTTAATGCACATTTTAATTCTATTCTTCATTACCCTAAACCCTAATTTTCCTTATAAATACTACACCACATTTAACCTCTCCTCATTCAGAATTTCATTACAAAAACACTCTAAAATTTCCAAGTCCCAAGTTGTGCAAGTGGAGTTAACAAAGAGGCGAAGTTTCGACAATGTTTCGAAGAGAATCCGGCGACGAAACGACGCCCCGACGGTTTCCAAAAGCTTCTTCCTTCTCCCCTCTTCCTTTATAACCTGTTAGTCCCCATTCCCCTCCTCCATCTCTATTCTAAAACTTCTTTTTTTTCAAAACATGTCAGAAGCGGAGTTATTCCGACTCCCGATTCGTTTTTCTTTAGAAAAACTCCATTTTTTCTTAAATAATAAAATACCATATTCTCTCATAATGTTTAACAAACATAAATAAATATATTAGAACAAGTTTCATCTTAAAATAATTCATATTGCAAATTTTATTTCACTTTTGCAGCAAAATACCTTCATGTTACATACAACTTATAATTGTTAAATTTAACCGTATTACCTTTAGATAACTCACGAGATAATGACTTACCTCATCACAACACACATTTTTGGACATAGCACGATGAATTTTGGGATTTTAGTTTGTGGGAAAATAATAGTTTACGATTAAATACCTTAAACATTTAAAAACCGTGTTTTTAAAAAAGTGTGTTATATAATTCCGTGCAATTGCGCCTCTACAACCCATTTTGGGAAACCCCGATCGGGATGGTGCGGGTTATCGCACATCCTCGGGCCTAGTAGAGCAATATGTAGACCTCCGCAAGGAGAATTCGATCTCGATGGAATTTTTAAGAAAAATGTGATTTTTATTTAATAAACAAATTCTATTTTTATAAATATTAGATATATATAAATATTATCAAAATATCTACTTTAAATATATTATATATATCCATGTTTTCTAAATCAAAGGAATCACATGAAACTACCTTTACAATTCAATACCATTCCAAGATTTCACTAAAATACCATATACAATGAAATCTATGTTATATTCACTAGAATATTTCACTTTATAAAAATTACAATTAAGAAAATCCTAAAGACGATAATTAAATACTTGAGATATATTTTGAAAATATATCAAAACTATTTTTCATAAAACCCCTTCAAGTTATATTAATTTACAATAAGGACCCTAGTAAACATAGGTTTAAGCGGGATCAGTTCTCTTGAGCCTCAGGGAGCTGGAGAATATGGATGCTTGCCTATCTATGGTAGATAACCTAAAAATGGTGTTATCAACATGGTAATTATCTTGGAAAAAGACACAAATCCTGTCGTCCATGTACAGCAGTTACCGATAACTCCAGAACAATCAGGATTTCAATTTTGTTTAAAGTCTGACTTAGTTCGAGTCATGGTCAAATCTGATTATAATCTGACTTGAATTCAATTCAAGTATAACTGCAATACAACATGAATCCGTTTATACCAGAATTCCATCTATATCAACAGGACTCGACTAAAACGAACTATGGATATACTCTGATTACATGACTATCCATTTATATCCATTCCATTTACTGATATCATGGTTTTAGCAAGTCTTCCATTTACTACAAAACAATAAAATACAATTAGTACAATCAATACAATAAACATTACGGGGTTTATAAAGGGGTAGACTGGTACGAAACATGTTAAAAGTGGCACGAGATGGTCACTAAAAGACGTAATTACATCCATTCCATTGTTCCGTGATATTATCGACGGAGCCTTCTACTATGGGTTACCAAAGCCCACGGTGTAAGTTAGACTCCTCTCGTATACACTGGCATATTCTGTACCAAACTACAACAACTACGTTAGTATAACAAATATAACATTACCTACCTCACCTTAACTATTCTCTGTCTATTCTTCTCCTTGTTTCTTTGGGACTTACCGAGCAATTGTTCGCTGACGACATTCCTATTTCTCTTCTTCTTTGGAATGTTGTCAGGAGGACCCGACTCTGAGGAGTTCAAGACCAGCCAGGAACACTTAGAGCAGACCCCTGAGCAATACACTGAAGACCCCGAGCTATAGTCACTTGTACATATTTTCTTTTCAGTTATGCCATTGTTTAGGTATTACTTTCTATTCATGTATTTACATTTCCAGTTGTACCTGTAAAAGAATGTTTAATAAATAAAGTTTTTGTTCATTACATTCATGTATCTTGTGTACATTTTACTTTATATTGCTTAGATACGCTTAGCGTGTTTACTTCGGAGTAAATAAGTAGCGGGCTTCGCCGCGTCCCCTTACCGTACACCGGGAAGCGGGGTGTGACAACGATCAAAGTTAATTTTGGGGGTATTTGTTCAGTCGAAAATATTGCACATTTGATGGAACATTTTTCCTTACTTTTGTTAAGTACTTATAGGTGTTTATTGTAATTTTAGAACATATGTGGGTTAATCTACAAAATACTCTTTATCATATGTTTATATATTATAATTAATATTATGAAGGAAAATATATGCATATAATATTTATATGATATTTTGATAATTTAAATATCATATCATATCAAATATTCCAAATCAATATTCTTAAAATATCATATCATACTAATGGTTAGGAGAATATCTCAAAATAAATAACAAATATTACTAATACTATGAATTGAGATATTGTGCAGATTTAGCTCATGTCTGGAGATCGAGATATCCGAGATGTCAAGAATAAAATCTGCCGATAAAGTTGAATCAAATCGTAAAATCGTAAATGGCAGAGACTCAGAGAAGATTTAAAGAAACCAGACATCGCAACAATCTCCATGTGTCAACAAGAGGCAGCACAAGAATTTTGACACCCTGATCTCACCAACATGCCGCCCAACCGTGGCCAAACCCCCATAAATGCAGTGGATCCGCGTCCATATTGTGGCCGTTGGATCTGGGATTTTCTGGGGCTGATCACTGCAACAAATCCTAACACATGAGATCTAAGGTTTCTGTTTCTAGTGCTATTTAAAGAACCGAGAGCTATACTTTGAAAATGATCACCTTTTACCACCAAGCAAATCACCGAAAAGATCAAGAGATCCAAGACAGTCCACGAATCAACGTGATTAAGCGATGTGATCATCGACAGAACATCTACTTCCTACGAGATAAAGATCGAGAGCAACATGAGAGTTCTTTGCATTCTAAATTTCAAAGGAGTTGTACATGTTAAAGTTGATTAATAAAGGTAGATCTTTAGTTTAATTCTTTGCATTTTATTTTCTGCATTTACAATATGATCTCCTTCTTCATCTTCTCTTCTATCTCAACCATATGTGAGTAATTCCTAGCTTGCTAGGGTTCGTAGGATTAGGATAGATCAATAGATGATAAAATCTCTTAACTTCTTTTTACATCTTTTAAAGTTTATAAATTTTAGCAAAAGAAATGTTAACATCCTTATCGAGCACGCTACCGATTTATTGATAGTCTCGACCGCGATTTGAGATTAGATTAACACTTGTTTTGGTAAAGGCTAGACATGAATAGATGTCAATGGAAAGATAAGGGTTAAGAGTAGGAACCCTATTCTCTCCAAAAACCCTAATCTTCATTCACCACTATCGATCTAGTTTTAAATCTATTGAAAGATAAAAGGAGTCGTCTTTAATTAATCATTCATTACTACTAAATTTTATGAACCCTATAAGCCTCTTCTTTATAGATTTTACATCCGTATATCGTATATCTACAACTAATCACCCTTCTTTCAATCAACTCGTCTAAAACAAGTAAAAGATTCGACGTTTTTCTGGGGACGACCCATAATCATCTCGGCTAGATACTAGCGACACCGTTATTGATTGCGGTTAACTTACTTTACAAAAACACTACTTTTCCAAAATCTAGATCAATCAACGATGGAAGATTAGTTAGTTTTATTTTTATTTGCTGCCCACCTGTTTAGAGCTTTTGCTTCTTCTTTGATGTAATTAAACTATTTAGTTTATTTTACTCATTCTTTTAAGATGTAATAAAGTTTGGTTAATAGAAATAAATGCCTTCCGCTTTTATTATTTTGTTTTGGTACATATCCTGCATATTATAGATATTCATACGCTTAACGTAACTGTATTAAATAGACCACCTTCAATACAGTTAGGTTTTAGACCATGCCACGTCACCCTTCACCTTCTTTTGGGAAGCGGGGCATGACAGGTTTTAGTGGTGGCCCATGCAGGTCCTTAATGTACTAAAATGAAACTGTTAACTGACTTATTATATTTGTGAATCTCATCCACTTATATCGATTTCATAATTTTTCCATATTCCTTGTCCTTTCCTTGACATTCTGTATCCTGATCATGGCCTTTCTTCTCAGGTCATGGCACATTTTTCGGATGAGGACAACATGTCAGACATCACTTTTGAGGCTATGCTTGGATATTCGAACGATGAAATATTAGATCCCTGAACAAATATCTCCAATGGTGACTTGGAAGATGAAGAAGGAGAAGCCCTAGTGGAGAAAGAACCTGAGGAAGAGGAGGCTCATGCGGAGGAAGAAGAGCCTGAGGAGGACGTCCCTGTTGAAGAGGAGGCTCCCGTTGAGGAGGAGAAGCTTATTAAAGGGAATTTCGTGGAAGAAGAACCAGAGGAAGAGGATGCTCATACGGAGGAAGAAGAGCCCGAGGAGGAGGCCCCTGCCGAAGAGGAGATTCCTGTTGAAAAGGAGGAACCAGAAGAATACTATAACGACCGTATTTTCTAATACCCAATAAAAAGTCTTTTAATTAGTAACAAGTATTTATTTGCGTATTTATTTGATGGAAAAATACTTTATCTTAATGATTTTATTTTTAAAAATGATGTGAGTGATTTTTTAAAACATTGAAAAATAATTAAAGGAATTTTCTAAAATCTATTTATATTTTTCTGGGCTTAAAATAATCTAATAAAATTTTATAATACCTTAAAATAATCTACATATTTTTATAATCAATTAAAATAATTATTTCGTAATTAAAATATTTTCAAGGATAAAATAGATTTTTAAATAATTATAATGATTAACAAATATCATGTATATGGAAATATTATTTAGTTTTAGCCAAAATCATTTTTATACTGAAGATAACAATAAAATATATTTTTCTAAAGTTTTCTATAATTTTTCCATACTATTTTTAACAAATTTTTGAAAACAAATTCGGTTTTATAAAATAAACAGCTTAGATTTAATATATATATATATAATAAATAAAATAAAATAAAATAAAATAATTAAACTTACCTTAACCTGGACAGTTGGATCTCGAATCCAACGCCCCAGGATCTTTTGCAGCGGCTCACGAAGGTGGGGACCACGCGCTTGCGCCGCAAGCGCGTGAGTCCAATCCTCATGGCCACGTAGCCGAAGGCGGTGGCTCATGGGCCGTTGGATTTAGATCCAATGGCCACGATTCGAGGAGGCAGCGGAAAATCATCAGGAGATGATTGGGAATCATTGGGAGCGTGGATTTTTGGGAGATTTGACCGGAGTTTTTTGGATTTTGTTGTTAGGAGAAAGACCCTATAAATAGAGACCTTCAAACTCTATTTGGTCACACCACAGAACTCCGAAAATTCTGAAAAAAAATACCTAGACTTTTGTATCGACGACGACGACGCTGTGGTTCCACCCAATCATCGAGGAAAAATCTGAGCGCGGAGTTATTGAGGTTTTAGTACAAGTCCACGCTTTCGACCCATCGACATTCAACTCAAACAAAGGTAGGATCCGCCTCTCACCACTTGTCTGTCACCTTCTTTCCTTTAGTGGTCTTAGTTTCAAGTTCTAATCTTCAACCTTATTTTAAAACGATATTAAAAATAATATTGTATACCTTTTATGATACCTTATAATTATAGATTTGTCATATGCTTGAAATGGAATAATTAAATTATCTTTATATACGTAAATATTGCACCATCGTCCTGCATGGGAAATGATATGCTTGATATTATAACCCATGGGGTATCAATCCACCCTTTATGTATGCACACTTACCTATGATACCAATAAGATCTTGAAATAGGTTACTTGCACAAAATACCCTCATTTTATTAAAATGTTGTATCTGATTAAATTACCCATATGGTATAAGACGATTTGAATAAAATACTTTAGTCACACTAAAACGATATATTTTTACTTGCACTCTTATCCACTAATTACTTTAGTTTTTTTTTAAATTCCTTTACCTTTTGAAAAGGGGTAATACTAATCTAAATAATTATATTATGGTTTCCAACTTAACCCCCTTTCACTTAGAGATAATATTTTTATATTAATTTTTCTTAGCCTATTAACTAAGGTTTAATAAGATACCCTAATAATGTAATATTTTACATGAAACACCCCGTGGTTACTAGACAATCGTCCCTGAAAAGGACACAAATCCTGCCGTCCATTTGCAGCGGTTGTCAACGCGGAATTGTTCTTATAGAATATCACCTTTAATAAAATACCCTAATTTTATAGGATAATGTTTTATGTAAATATCTCATAGTTGATAGGCAATCGTCCCTGAAAAGGACACAAATCCTGCCCCCCATATGCAACGGTTACCAACACGGACGTATTTCTAAAATGTTACCTCTAAATAAAAGCCATAACTTTTATAAATGATATTTTTCCAAAAAGAATACATAAAACTTTATTAAAAGATAATTTTAAATAAATACCATAATCTTTCATTAAAAAGATATCTTCATTAAAATACCATGGGTTTTCCCAAAATTATAATTACCCTAAAATATTATGGTTCTTATAAACAATGACTACCATTAAATGCCATGATCTTTATTAACGAACCGTGCAATAAAATATTATGGTGCACCATTCAAACTTTAAAGGACAACAAGATAAAATGAGTGGTAGTGGAAAGCCATATTAAATAAGATCAACTTCTTGAATACAAGTTTATGACATACATGATATATGATACAGTTAGGGTTAGAATGCACGAACTTAGGTATGGAATACTTTATAAATGAAGATCCATGCAGGCAGGATGAACAGTCCAATATGTGGACGAATACTAACCCGATCTTCGAGCGAATACTAACCCGGTCGTCAGGCGAATACTAACCCTATTTTGAGGGTGAATAATCCAATATGTGGATGACATACAATGTGGAAATCCCATGCCTAGATGATATACGCACTAACTCTAATTCGTCAAAACTTTTACACTGAATAACGGGGGATGGGGAGCTTGATTAAGCAAGGAGATGCGGAACTTGGATTCCTCTATTACTCGATCATGATCCCGGGAAGTGAAACGGTACATTTCACTTCCCCAGTTATTGTTTTGTGGCCACAACAGAATAATCGCGAGTATCCGGACCATTGTTTAACAAACTGATGCGAACTTTTACCTAACATATACCTCATTCAACATGTATTATTTGTATACACCTCATACCCTTATACTTATATACATCATATCTGTACAAACACATCATACCTATATGCACCTGCTCTTTTTCATACCATTACTTCCTTATGAGGCAATCCTACTCGAGTGTAACTCGCTGACGGACTTTCCTTCTCTTTTCTCTATCTCCAGAATGTCCGTTACATGAGGATGAGTATTATGATGAGAATTAAGATGTGGAGCCTACTAATGAAGATTATGCGGACTTAGCGATGGAAGATTAGCTAGTTTTATTTTTATTTGTTGCCCACCTGTTTAGGGATTTTGCTTTTTCTTCGATGTAATTAAACTATTTAGTTTATTTTACTCATTTTTTTGGGATGTAATAAAGTTTGGTTAATGGAAATAAATGCCTTCCACTTTTATTATTTTGTTTTGGTACATATTCTGCATGTTATAGATATTCATACGCTTAACGTAACTGCATTGAATGGACAACCTTCAATACAGTTAGGTTGTGTACCATGCCACGTCACCCTTCACCTTCTTTTGGGAAGCGGGACGTGACAGGTTTTAGGATCCGCCTCTCACCACTTGACTATCATCTCATTCAATTAGGATTTCATAGACATGATAATAATCTTGCAACCTATTTTAATACGCTGTTAAACCCTTCATGCATATTATGTTACTGTATTATTGTAATGAAAAATTCTTGACTTGGTGTTGACCTCACGGGATAACGACCTATCCCTCATGCTCACACACATACTTACAATCAAAAATTCATAATGTTGTTTATCAGTTAAGTTGACACATCACACATTCTAATATCATATTGGTTATTTTTTTAGGATAACGTATCGCACATACTGTACGATCTCAAAATAGGTTATTTCCACAAAAATACCCTCATTTTATTAATATGTTATATTTAATTAAAGTACCCATATGATACAGGGCATTGTGAACAAAATACCTTTGGCACATTAAAATGATATTTTATTTTTACCCTTATCCATTAATTACTTTAGTTTTCTTAAAATCCCTTTACCCGTAAATCTTCCATTGCACTACTTCACCTCGTGGAACGAGATGTATGTGTTGGGTGCCTTTGGCGTGCATAAACGGACTAGATTTTATGTAGGATACAACTTCCCTCGGGTCATGCAATTGGTCGATGCTTCTTCTTCAGACCCAACAAAGCGAGAGGCTCGGCGATTGTTTCTTCGCCCGCACATGTTTAGGGAAAGCATGATCTTCGTCGAAAGGGTCCTGACCATTGGTAAGGAACCCTCCAAAGTAATCCAGCCGCTCCACGATGTCTTCAAGGATGGAGCTTCTTCTTTGATGACCCGGGAGATTGTTCATTTGTATTCTATCAGGATGGGTTTCCTTGTATTCAGACAGAACGTCTCGGTGTTGTTTATAAGATATAACCTGCATCGTTTTGCCCAGCAATCTGGTTACAACCAAGGCGTTCCCCTTGAAGCATTTCTCAATGATCCGGTTGCTACAGAAGAGAGAGTTTGCAACATAGCGCATCATTTTATGCGGCTAAATATGGGGTCTCATTTCCTGATCAGTAAGCCGAGCTATATCTCGAAGGCCTCGAATGCTTTCATTGCTTGGTACCAGCATGCAACAGGTGCCGTCATCAAGGAGGAAAGGCGGATGCTTCTTGACCATAAGGATTCTGTCCCAGCCAGTAATCCCGTGGTCCCACTGAAGCGATGGGCAATTATTCGTCATTCTTTAAGAGAGATCTTTGCGGCTATAGTTCCGCGAGCCTTTCCGGCTAAACCATGACCAGATGTAAGTGCTTCTGTGGCTGTGATGGCTACGGCGTCCCCTGAGTCGGGTATTGGCTCGGAGATCGGGACTCGTCGTCCTAAGAAGCCTGTTAAGCGAAAACTTTTGTCGTCGGGTGTCCTTGCCAGCTCGCAGGAAAAAAAAGAAATCTTTATTCTTCGCTGATGTTATATTTGGTCAAGAACTTCATACTCCTTATTACGAAAGCTTTTCCAAATACGGCACCAACGACGATCTGTTCGAAGCCTCTATCGATGAGAATGCCGCCACTGATCGTCAAGCCGCTATTGAGGCTTTTAAGAGATTAGCCCGTGAGCAAGAAGCGCTTGCTTCTCTTGCGGCGTTCGGTATATCTCATTTACATTCCTCTGTATATTATTTTTTTTATTTTTTTATGCTTTATTGACGCTCCTTTCTGTAATAGGAATCTCCACCGAAAAAGATCTTTTGGCGTCCCTCAAGATGTTTGAGGAAGAGGAGAGGTTTCGCGCTTCTATGGGTCTCGGTATGATTCGTTTTGCGACGCTTTTGAATATAAATTTTTAACTCATTTCGTTCACACCCTGACTCCCTTCTCCTTTTTATTACAAGAACCACCGCAACTCGTGTTGTTTCTAGTGCAATGCCATCCTTAGGTGGTGGTGCGGAGAAGACTTCAAATCTATCAGCTATAGTCGAGGTCGCCCCAGGGCCATCACGGGAAGCATCGCTAAAGCAGCCGATGATGGACGTTGCAGTAGATCCGAAGGTCGAGCCTAATTTAGACAAAGACGTTCCTCTGTCGGAGATTCTGAGGAGATCTCTTCATACAGCTAAAGCTGAGAAGAAGCGCAGAATGCTCGCAGCAAGGGAGCGTCAGGCTAACTTGGCCACAGGTGTAGGTTCGAGTGATGCACGACACCTTGACATTCATATGGAGGACACTCCTTCTGCTTTTTCCACCGCTCATATGCAGATTGTGCGTGCGGCTCGTGAAGAGGCCGAGCGGTTACTTCAAGGTAAAATAGCGCACGATTCCTTATTAAAACCTAGAAGGAATTATTTACTTTTCCAGCAATTTTTCTTGAATTATAACACATTTTTCATTGAATGGCGCGTCGGGGCTGAGTTTAGGTATTAACATGGCGAGTGAAGTGCCAGCGTTTGACGAGTCTGGGGCGTCAGGCCTTCATGTCGAATCAAAGATTGTTCCAACTGCCGCCTCCTCTCCCTATGGATCCCCGGCATCAGCGGGTGATGCGAGTATGACGACGACCCTTATTGTTTCGGGAGACGAAGGTGTCGACGTTGAATCCATCTTCCCGGTGATGGTGGAAATCGAGGAAGCCATCATGATTAGTGGCGCTCCAGACATCGCTATGGTTCCTGCTCCGTCAGGTATTCCTCATTTTATTTCTTTTGGGTTCTCAATCTTGCCGGACATATTCATTGATATCTCTTTTATTCTGAATATAGGTGCGGTAAACCCCGGCGCTGTGCTGATGGAAGAATCACCGTCAGCCGTTGCCATCACTGTCGCTGCTCCTCCTATCTCTTTTGTACCCCCGAGTTCTCTCGGGTTTAATGATGGAAGGTAAATATTTTTCATTTCCTTGTTTCAGTGTAGATATTATTTCTTGGCTGAGTTTCTTTACCATACATTGTTGCAATCTTGTAGGAGTGCTTTTTGACCACTTATACCAAATGTTAAGCTCACACGTCACCTTCCAATCGGAATTCTTTTGTCCTTCGGGCGTTGGTTAGTATATTCTACATCTCTTATTTCAAATTTCTATGGGTAATCTTTCCATTTCTAAACTTTTTCTCGTATTGACCACAATCTTACCGCTCGAGGGAGAGAACGAAGAAATAGCCGAGCCTCCTATGCTCCCTGATTTGCTGCTTTTGACTACTGGTATGTTAAATATCATTCATCATCATCCTTTTTTTATTTTCAGGTTGAAATATGACCCTTCTTTGTGCGTGCTTTATTCTGCAGCAGCTACACCGGCTTTGGCTCCTCTTGAGTCTCGCATTTCTATGCCTACGGGGCCCTTCGCTAAGCGTCAGTCTTCCAGGGGTGCAGAAAATAGCAGGCGAATGCTAAAAGAATTTATTGAAGACTTCAATGTTGAAGCTCTTACTTCTGCTACGGACTTTGCGGACGAGGTCAACCCTATGCTGGCGACGCTTGTGACTTTCCACAATGAAGATTTCGTCGGCATTTGGGTTGACTACTGTAAGCGAATTGAGGCTTGTCTCCATAAGATCGAGCACAAGCGTCTTGCGCCAGAGGCATTATCCTCGAAGGCTCAACTGATCGTATGGATCGAGCAAAGTTCCGCTTCTATTTAATACTTCGAGCAGAAGTTCGTCCTAAAGCAAAAGGAACATGAGACGGCTTATGGCGAATCCAGCCAATTGCATGCCCAGGTCGAAACGAATGCTGCGCAACTACATATTATTTTTGAAAATCTTCAACAATGCATTTCTAAAGGAATGGCGCTAAGGCAGAATCTCGACTCTACTGAGTGGGGAATGCGAGATGGCGAAGTTGCTAAGCTGGAAATTGCTGAGAAGTTTTCATCATGCTTGCAACAACGGGCTCAAGTCGAAGTGATACTGGCTGCAATAGTGGCGCGTGAGGAGGAGCTGCGGCAAGAAAGCGAACGGGTTGTTGTTTTATTGAAAGCCCTGCCTTCTTAAAGGCTAGAATTGTATCCCCTTTTTTTATATAAATTGTATCTTTCAAACACTTTGATTCATGAATAAAATATTCATTTTTTTGCATGCGCTCCTCTGTGTTTGATGTATTAATTTAGCGCTAATTAGTTTATTCACCCGTTTCAAAGTCTCTAGTTTATTTACTCATTTCGAAGTTTGTAATTTATTCGCTCGTTTCGGAGTCTCTAGTTTATGTACTCATCTTGGAGTTTGTAGTTTATTCACTCGTTTCGGAGTCTCTAGTTTATTTACGCATCTTGGAGTTTGTAGTTTATTCACGCATCTTGGAGTTTGTAGTTTATTCACTCGTTTCGGAGTCTCTTTAGTTTACCTCCCTTGGGTTTACAAGCAAACTTGTCCTAACGTTGTATGTAGATAACCCCCATTCCTTTTACGACAAAGGTCCGTTAGGTTTGTGGTACTAGGGTTATCGTTCGTGATACCGTCGCGTTGGCTAATGTATTCCTCGATATGCAGTCTTTAAGCCGCTATGCGAATAGCCCCGTGATTTTTGTGTCTCTAATACCTTCGGGAGCTAGACAAGTCATCTTCAAGTAATCTCCTTAGGTTATATTACCGTCGGAAGAGCAAGTGCTAGGAATTTGGCATAACTCTTATTAGTTGAGGTTAGGCTCAATTTGGAGCCCCGATGAGTCATAACCGCACCCTTCTAGGGTGGGATGATCTCCAATGATCTTTTAGGCTTTATATGAGTTGTCGTCAAGACCCGAAGCTGGGAATATACCGTCACTTTGTTTTTTGCTTTGACAATGTCACACCGATTCTTTGTTGAAATAGGGTAGATATCTGTAGGACCTCTATACTGTGTGTATTGCAATTGAAGTCCAGAGTTAGGACTATGCCATTGCTCCAGTTTCATTTGATAGCTGCATTCGCATCCTACTGAAATGAGGAGGAACACCGGGATAGTCTCTAGGTTGTATATGTACCGTCAAGACTTGGAGCTAGGATTTTTCCATTACTCCTTTTTTTCTTCGACCCTTGGGTCTTTTTTTTTTTTGATGATGACGTTGCGTCTGCATCCTGCTGGAATGAGATGAAACGCCGGGATAGTCTCTAGGTTGTATATGTACCGCCAAGACTTGGAGCTAGGATTTTGCCATTACCCCATTTTTCTTCGACCCTTGGGTCTTTCTTTTTTGATGATGATGTTGTGTCTGCATCCTACTAGAATGAGATGAAACGCTGGGATATTCTCTAGGTTGTAATGTTGCCATCGAGAACTGGAGCAGGGAATATTCCATTACTCCACTTTGTAGACGTCGCATCTGCACCTTGCTGGAATAAGAAGGACATCAAGTTAGAGCTAGGATTTTGCTATTACTCCATTTTTATTTGGCTCCTTGGAGCTTTGTTGACGTCACGTTTGCACTCTGTTGGAATGAGAAGAATGTCGAGCTGATCTCTAGGCTGTAGATGTTGTCGTCGAGATCTGGCTCTCCCTTTGACGGAGCCTGGTGGGAAAATATGGTTCCCTTTCTTTCATTTGTTCTCACGGATTGTATATAAGGATCGGTGTGGACTTACCTGCAGGGTAGAGAAAATTTTATTTTATTTTATTTTTTATTTCCGCGTTTCTCTATCTTTTCAGCTTTTTATATCGCGAAAGTCGTGATTGCTGAATCATTTCGGCTATTTTTTTAGGGGATTTGAAATATGATACCAATCTTGGCTTCAGCATCGCTACTACTGGGACATTGCTGGGAGCGAATTATCATTTGCCTTTGTCGATTTGAAAAAAGATTGCTTAGCAAACAGGGATAGGATCCCGTCGACTAAGGCTTTTTGACTTTATGAGTCGTAAGGGTCTTATAAAGGTATTTCTCCCTACATGTCGAGAGGATCTCCTGGGTGTATTTTCTCTTTAGGAGTCGTGAGGATTCCTAAGTGTGTTTTCTCTTGTACGTCGTAAGGATCTTACAAGAGTGTTTTCTCCTTGCAAGTCGAGAGGAGTTACAAGTGTCATTCACCATATAGGAACATTTCTCGCCATTGGTGGAATTTGGTGGGAGAATATTTATTTATGCCTGTGGATTGTATATAAGGATCAATATTGGACAGCCTGTAGGGCAACATTAAGGAAATGTGAGGGTTTAAGAACAGGTTCAGATCCCTATAACTTAAGGCTTTTGAATCCTATGAGCCGTGAGAGTCTCAAAGGGGGAATTCTCTTTACAAGTTGAGAGGATCTCGCAAATGTAGTTTCTCTTTAGGAATCGTAGGGATTCCTAAGTGTGTTGCTCCTTTGTGAGTCGTAAGGACCTCACGCAGGTTTTTTTTCAAGAGAGATCATGCCTTTTCAGGTTTTCGCGAAGCTCGCCGACAGTCCTGCTGTTTTTACTTACAGCGCCCTTTCGGGTTTTCATTCCTGCCCATTTCGCTTGAGGACATACCTTTTTTTTAACAATGGAACTCCCCAGAGTAGTTTCACCGCAGGTGTTCATCTGTTTGCCGGTGAGACTGTCACGACCCGGAAAGGAACGTGACTGGCACCTGAATCATGTGAAGTCTATAGGACCACATCTAATTCAAGTATGCCAAAAGCACAGAAATCTAAACCTTTTAGGGAAATTAGTGGAGGTGAAATTTTGAAATAAGGTTTACTGAAATCAAGTTCTTTCTTTAAGTACATAAGTAATAGTATATGAAAACATAGTCTTGTATCTAACTTTAAAACCTTTTGTCATTTGAAATTTCGACGGCACCTCCTTTGTATATTTTAACCCGAAAACAAATACAAGTAATAATAAATAAGGGCATCCCCAAGTGGGAGCTAGCTCTTCGCCAAATAGTGGAAACAACCATACAAGATAATAAATATACAACGCCGAAGGAGAGGATCAAACTCAGAAAGAGAATAAAGAAACCGTAAAACATCATCAAGGAAACCAGCAACAAGGATAAATACATAACCACAACTCTAAGGCCGAAAGAATAAACAATACTGGTTTCTAAGACTACTAAATATACAAGGTCTGGTTGATGGAGTTTTTAACTAGATACAACTGGAATAAAATATAAAGTACAATAGTGGTCACGATGCAAGTGATCCCACCTACCAAACCAATCACCCGAAGAAAAAAAGCAGTGCCAACAAAGCCGCTACGAAACCTGTACGGCAAAACGTGCAAGAAACCGTGGCATAACGGGGGTGAGTTGCCAACTCGTGAGTAAAAGACATCACCGAGTAGAAACCGAATGTATGACGATCTCCTACGTCATACCATACGCTAAATATATAAATAGACATCGAGTAGCAGTAAAGCTAGTACTATGAGCATATGTGAAATGTCAGAACTCGTGTCCGTGTCACAAGGCAACTATAAGTCATGTATAGTATGTATGAATGCATCATCAAATGGGTGTGTCCAGTATCGACACACAAAATCATCAGAAAATCTGAGTGCCCAATATCGACACTTGAAACATCATGAAAACCGTGTCCATCAGCGACACATCATCCTCGTATCTCGGGCTCCGTCAGTCCGGATTGGCGCAAATCATCTAATCACACGACTACGGTCAGTATCCTCTGAATCTCTGCCGCGTCAAATATCTGTAAGTCGATGTACAACACCCCATGAGTTGCGGGGAGGCGAAAATATGAAAAACGATCTTGTTTTTTGAGTTAACATCGACTAACCGAAGAATCTTTGCTAAACTATAACTAACACATGCATAGGAGTTCTTAACTACTATGAAAAGAGATTATACCTAGTGAACCTAGTCCTTCTTCTTTACGTTATCCACCTCCTCCTTGGCCTCCTCTACGAAATAGACGATCCACCCGAGAGCTTCTAATCCAAGCTTCACCTCTAAACTTGAGGTAACTAGGTTTCTTTAGTTGCTAATCAAAGGTACCTAGGTGATATAGAGTGAGATTATGGATTAATTAGTCTATCAAATCCTTGATCTCAACACATGAGAGGGGAGGATTAGGGTTTGAAGAGAGAGACCTTGAGGAGAGAGAAGGTGAGCATGAGAATGAGAAGAGATAATGATCTCATTTGAATATATATGAAGCATTATCTTTTATCAAATAAATAAATAAATGATTTAACAACCATGCTTCATTTATTCATATGAGTGATTCATCTCATGAGTCATCAGAACAATTAATGAAGCATTAACTCCATGGATGAATCACACAAATGAGTCATTAAAACAATAAATGCAAATGCCACCTAAACCCCCCAAGTCACCATCCTTCTAGAAGCTTCTCGCGAAATAACGAGAACGCCCCTCCTATCCGTGAAAACACGAAAAAACTTTAGACTGTATAAATCCAATAACCCGATACTAAAATCTGGCTTAAACCAAAGCCGGCTAGTAAAAACTGTCCGAATGTCGTACGTGCGTAAACACACGTATGCGTCTGAACCCTTGTCGTAAAACTATACGACCTCTATATCGTTTCGCCTGGAGCAGGGAAACTCTCTGTGTGGGACTCTAAAGACTCGACTACTACGCTGGCAGTGGGTTTAACCATAGACCGCAAGCGGCACTAACTGTACGTAACGGTCCCCAGGTAGATGTTGATAAGAAGGCCGATGAGGAAACCCATCCGAACTCCTACTGAGCCTTATGTAACAATCTCCGTACAGTCCGGTCTGTTCGTCTAAGACTATCGCATATCGGGCCTAGGGGGCAGCAAGCGTCAGTCCCCTAATAGCGGTATAAGTCGTGTCGGAGCGTAGCCCATTACACCCTGAGAAACAACTGGAACCTACCAGTAAATCTCGCTTGCCCTGGCCAGGGACTTTGCGTAATGGCTCTCTGACACAGCGCGATATCAACTCCCAATACCGGGAGAGACGAATCATGTCTAACCGCCACTGCCTCCAAGTGCTCGGGACTGCACCCAACTGCTACCTGTTTGCACGACTCCTTTGAGCCGTGGTAGGGTAGCAATCTAAGAACAGTGGGACACACTCGAGGCGAAGTAGCAGTGTCAAGTCTGCGGACTATGCTGTACTCATGTCACCTGGGAACTGTTAACTGACGACTGGTATAAAACCAACCAACAGTTCCCTGCAAGTCCTGTCCGGTGTACCCGTAACCCAACGAGCACCTGTATACTATCTCCAGTACGACGTACTGACGGCTGTGGGATAGACCATCTCCCCAACTGGGATGAGAAGCGTACATACTAGTCTACTCCAGAGTATCGATGCCCTGTCTCGATAATCCTACGACTAGGGACCTGAAAAAGGATGTGCTTGTAGACTACCCAGCCCCCACTAGTGTGACTGCCATCACAACGCTGGTAGTCAAGCAAGATCCTAAGAGCTCTATCAATACGTATACTCACATATTAAGATAGATAAAACCAAGTAGCATACTACCATGTTTAGCAAGACTGTTATATAACTGTGAATATCCCAAGCTTCCATTAAGTAATATACAAGCTAGTATGATACAATAATGGCCCCTAGGGCATATACACTAACAATCTCCCACTTGCACTAGGGCCATATACTGGCATATCGAAGACCGATGATCTCGAGTAGCCTCTCGAACTGAATCTGAGGTAGGGCCTTTGTGAATGGATCAGCAATGTTCTCTTCTGTAGCAACTCTCCGGACCTCGATCTCCCGGCGATCTATGATCTCCCTGATCAGGTGATACCGCCTTAAGATGTGTCTGGACTTCTGATGGGACCTTGGTTCCTTCGCTAAAGCTATAGCTCCGTTGTTGTCGCAATACAGAGGTATTGGATCAACAATGGTAGGAACCACCTGAAGTTCTGTTAGGAACTTATTCATCCAGACCGCTTCTTTTGCGGCATCGCAAGCAGCAATATACTCCGCTTCCATCGTCGAGTCAGCAACGGTGTCCTGCTTGGAACTCTTCCAGCACACCGCCCCTACATTGAGGGTAAAGACATAACCTGACATGGACTTGGAATCGTCCTTATCACTCTGGAAGCCGGAATCAGCAAAGGCCTCCATCTTGAGGTCTTTTCCGCCGTAAACCAAGAACATCTCCTTAGCCCTTCTCAGGTACTTGAGAATGTTCTTTACTGCTATCCAGTGCTTCTCTCCTGGGTCTGACTGATACCGGCTTACCACGCTAAGCGCGTAAGCTACATCTGGTCTGGTGCACAACATCGTATACATTATAGAGCCTACCGCAGAAACGTAGGGTATAATAGACATGCGTTCCCTTTCCAAATCAGTCTTGGGAGACATCTCTTTGGAGAGGGTGATTCCGTGACAAGCCGGTAGATTACCGCGCTTAGAATATTCCATACTGAATCTTTTCAGTATAGTGTTGATATACCTGGACTGTGAAAGTGCCAACATCCTCTTGGATCTATCACGATAGATCCGGATCCCCAGAATGTAAGAGGCATCACCCAGGTCTTTCATGGAGAACCTGTGTGACAAGAATCCTTTGACAGATTGTAGCATAGGAATGTCATTTCCTATCAATAGAATGTCATCCACGTAAAATACGAGGAATACGACAATTCGTGCTACAACTTTACTATATATACATGGTTCATCTGGATTTTTGATAAAGTCATATTCTTTGACCGTTTCATCAAAACAGATGTTCCAACTCTGCGATGCCTGCTTTAGTCCATAAATGGACTTAAGCAACTTGCATACTTTCCCGCTGCTCCCACTCTGATTGAAACCTTCTGGCTAATCCATATAGACGCACTCTTCTAAATTACCATTCAGAAAAGCCGTCTTTACGTCCATCTACCAGATTTCATAATCATGGAAGGCAGCAATAGCAAGAAGGACCCGAATGGATTTGAGCATAGCCACTGGAGAAAAAGTTTCGTCATAGTCCAAACCAGGTCTTTGACGAAAACCCTTTGTAACAAGTCTAGCCTTATAGGTTTCCACCTGTTCATCTACCCCAATCTTTTTCTTGAAGATCCATTTGCATCCTATGGGTTTTACCCCATCTGGAGCAAAGTCCAAAGTCCATACTTTGTTGGTGTACATGGACTCTATCTCGGTCCGGATTGTATCTAGCCATCGTACCGAGTCGCCGCTCTGGATGGCTCGCTGGAAGCTAGTAGGTTCATCATCATCAATGATGCAATCCTCTCCATCCCCATCTATGAGAAAACTGTAGTATCTCTCAGGCGGATGAGACGGCCTACTACTCCTGCGGAGGGGTGCGGGAATATCCTGTTCTTCTTGAACTACTGGTTCTACCAAACTTTCAGTAGTAGTTTGTGGTTCTGAAATTTCTTCCAGTTCTATTTCGCTCCCACTTTAGCTCCGTTAGCAACCATCAGTGTCATATCACCATCCTTCAACACTCTACGGTTTCTCAGTGCCTGCAATGAATTGCATATATGAGATCCTGATCCGGTATCCAATACCCAGGAAGTAGAGTTGATTGACAGAAAATTCTCAATTACAAACACACCTGAAGTCGAAGTCACAACTTGCTTCGGTCCCTGGTTCTTGGCGTTCCACGCCTTGCAATCTTTCTTCCAGTGCCCTTTCCTATGACAATGGAAGCACTCATCCTGGGCCACTACTGGCACCGCAATCTTTTTCTTTCCCTTCGCTCCCACCTTACTAACACCTCCTCTAGGTTTGGTGGCGGCCTTCTTCTTCCTTCCTTTGGCCCTAGCCTTGGACCCGGAAGAAGAAGCACCGCTAACAAACATAGCGGGTGTTTCCCTTGCCTTCTGCAAGGTGCCCTCTACACTCCTCAACATGCTAAGGAGCTCTGGAAGTTCAACTTCTTTTCTTTGAATGTTGAAATTCTGTATAAACTGGGCGTAGGTGGAAGGAAGGGACTGGAGAATCAGGTCTGTATAGAGCTCATTATCCAAAGTCGTCCCATGGTCTGTGAGCTCTTCAATATAGCCTATCATCTTTAGGACATGTTCTCCTACCGATGATCCGACGGCCAACCTCGCTCGAAACAAGTTCTTTGAGGTCTCGTATCTTGCTATACGAGATTGCTCTCCATAAATTTCCTTTGTATGGAGAAATATGGCATCTAGATCTATATCCTCGTGCCTCCTCTGATGTTCATTGTTCATCGAGGCAAGCACGATGCACTTGGCCTTCGCGCAATCTAACTCTCAGGTTTTGCGGATTTCCTTATCCGCATTACTGGATTTGGGACCTGGGACTGCTGGTGCCTTAGTGGTGAGGGCATACCCCAATCTGTCATAGGTCAAAACCATTTTGACATTCCGCAGCCAATCTTTATAGTTTGGCCCTGTCAGTATATTTTTTTCTAAAAGTACAGGGTCGCTGCAAATAGGAGAGAGAGAAGAACACTTTAGCATGATGCTCTTGCAAGTTTAGAGTGGTTTTTAGTTTATCTAAACTGGATGGCTCCCACTTTTTCTTGAATCTCTTCTCAAACCAACAAGGAAGAACTAGCCAGGACTATTCTCACCGTACAACTGGATGGCTCCCACTGTTTTACAGAAGACATCTTTCTTGTTGTTAGCAAGATTGGGAAAATGTTTTCCGAAACAGAGCTTATTCTGTATCTTGGTGATTTTTAGTCACCGTTGGATCTTTGATCCTACGGTGCTCTGATTTACAGAGCATAATATTTCTTGTTTAGAAAGATTGGGAAGATATTTTCCCCTACAGAGCTTATTCTGTAGCTTGGTGATTTTTAATCACCATTGGATCTTTGATCCAACGGTGCTCTAATTTACAGAGCACAATCTTTCTTGTTTAGAAAGATTTAAGGAGTATTTCCTCAACGGAATTTAATTCTGTAATTTGATGATTTATTCATCTTTATTGGATCTTTGATTCAAGGGTGGAGAACATTTAGTTCTAGCGCTGGCGCTCTCGTGCTTTGCACATGAGGCGCTGCCTCAGAGTCTTTGACTCTTAATGCTGGCGCTTAGCGCTGGCGCTGTTGGTGCTCTCGTGCTTTGCACGTGAGGCGCTGCCTCAAAGTGTTTTAACTCTTAGGGCTTAGACATTTGTTACATTCTTTGCATGTGGAGTTTTTCCCTTTATTTTTTTTATTTTATTGTTATTATTTTATAAGGGAGCAAGTTTTGAGCCAAAATTTTGGCGGGAACAAATGCCCCCCACTACTTTGCCTACGTAAGTATGTACGTGGGTGAAGTAGTGTAGAGTTATGCATGGCCACAGAATTGAGGTCTTAGGAGATAAGTTTAGGGTTCTTGTGACCTAAGACTTTTTTCGTCTTCATGAGCCGTAAGGGTCTTAAGGAGGTTATTTCTCCCTACAAGTCGAGAGGATCTCATAGGTGCATATTTTCTTTAGAAATCATGAGGATTTCTAAGTATTCATCGCCTCTGTAAGTCGTAAGGATCTCACTCGGGTATTTTTCCTTACGAATCGTGAGAATCTGTAAGTAGCTTCTTTATTTCATCGACGAATGTGGCTTTGGAGAATGTGGACCGTAGATAGTCCATCTTGACTTCCTTGTAGGGCAGCGATGGCTTAGGAAGCAGGTTCAGGTCTGCTGCCAAAGACTTTTCAAATTTATGAGCCGTGAGGGTCTCATAAAGACTTTTCTCCCAACGATTCGTGAGGACCCCGTAGGTGTCTTTTCTCCTTAAGAGTCATGAAGACTCCTAAGTGTGTTTTCTATTGAGAGTTGTAAGGATCTCACAAGAGAATTTTTTCCCTTACAAGTCGAGAGGACTCGTAAGTGATTGTTTCCCTCCTTGTCGATGTTCGACTTCGGAGAGTGTGGCCCGTAGATAGTCTATCTTGACCTCCCTACAGAGTAATGATGGCTCAGGAGACAGGGTTAGGATCTGACATCTAAGAATTTTCAACTTTACGAGCCATGTGGGTCTCATAAAGACTTTTCTCCCTACGAGTCGAGAGGATCTCGTAGGTTTAATTTCTCCTTAGGATCGTGAGGACTCCCAAGTGTGTTTTCTCTTGAGAGTCATAAGGATCTCATAAGAGAATTTTCTTTTCATGCGCGGGGACACTAATTTCCCTGAGGTCGAGACGAATCGAGAGATTCCTGCAAAGACACTGATTTCCCTGCGGGTCGGAACGAATCGAGAGGTTCTCGTCAAGGACGCTGGTTTCCCTGAATCGAGATAGTTTGCCAAGGACACTGATTTCCTTGGGGTTGAGACGAATCGAAAGATTCCTGCAAAGACACTGATTTCCCTGCGGGTCGAAACGAATCGAGATATTCTTGTCAAGGACGCTGATTTCCCTGAGTCGAGATAGTTTGCCAAGGACACTGATTTCCCTGGGGTTGAGACGAATCGAGAGATTTCTGTAAAGACACTGATTTCCCTACGGGTTGAAACGAATCGAAAGGTTCTCTCCAAGGACGCTGATTTCCCTGGATTGAGATATTTTGCCAAGGACACTGATTTCCCTGGGGTTGAAATGAATCGAGAGATTCCTGCAAAGACACTGATTTCCCTGCGGGTCGAAACGAATCGGGAGGTTCTCGCCAAGGAAGCCGATTTCCCTGAGCAGAGAGATTTTGCCAAGGACACTGATTTCCCTGGGGTTGAGACGAATCGAGAGATTCCTGTAAAGACACTGATTTCCTTGCGGATCGACGCGAATCGAGAGGTTCTCGTCAAGGACGCTGATTTCCCCGAATCGAGATTGTTTGCTAAGGACTCTGATTTCCCTGGAGGTTGGTTGACTTGTTTCCGAGATGGAGGTCATTTGCTGACGAATTTCCGTGACGAGGTCATTGGATGACATATTTCCGGGACGGGGTTATTGGCTGACGTGTTTTCGAGACGGGGTTATTGGATGACGCTAGGTTGTCTGTGAACTGTAGAGTCTTGGAACTGGGGACTTTGCCATGACTCCGATTAGTGATGTCGCATCCGTATCCTGTTGGAATGAGGAGGAAAGTCGTTGTGGGTTTTCTAGGATGCAGATGTTGTCGTTGAGACCTGACTCACTTTTTGACAATGTCTTGTCGGGAAATGTGGTTCCCTTTTCGTTTATGCCCATGAATTGTATACAGGGGTCACTATGGACTTATCTGCAGGGCGAAAGTTTCATTCTTTCAATTTTTATTTCTTTCCACGATGCTCTATCATTTCAGCTTTTTATATCGCGAAAGTCGCGATTGCCCAATCGTTTTGGCTATTTTTCGCGGTGCCCAATCATTTCGGCTTTTTTTCACTTTACTCGCTGTTTTTTTATTGCGAGTTGCCCAATCATTTCGGCTATTTTGTATGCATATCTTTTACTTGCTGATTTTGTTGCAAGTTGCCCTATCATTTCGGCTATTTCATATGCATTTATAGCTTGCTAAATTTTTGCTGTGAGTATGGAGCTTGGGATCTGATGCCAATCTTAGCATCAGCATCGCTGTGACTGGAATATTGCCAGAAGCGAATGATCATTTGCCGTGAGAGGACTTGGAATTTGATACCGATTTAGGCATCAGCATCGCTACCACTGGGACATTGCCAGCAGCAAATCATCATTTTCCTCTGTCGATATCGAACGAAGGTGGCTTAGTAAACAGGGTTAGGATCCTGTCGACTAAGGCTTTTGACTTCATGAGCCGTAAGGGTCTCATAAAGGTGTTTCTCCCTACGAGTCATGAGGATCTCGTAAGTGTGTTTTCTACTTAGGAATCATGAGGAGTCTTAAGTGTGTTTTCTCTTATAAGTCGTAAGAATCTTACAAGAGCTTTTTCTCCTTATAAGTCGAGAGGACTTACAAGTGTTGTTCACCAAGTGGGGAAGTTTCGTGCTATTGGTGGGAACATGGTGGAGGGAGATGTTTATTTATGCCCGTGGATTGTATACAAGGGTCAACATTGAACCACTCGTAGGGCAGTATGGGAGATGTGATGGCATAAGAGCAGATTCAGATCCATGTAGCTTAAGACTTTTGAATCTTATGAGCTATGGGGGTCTCATAAGAGGGTTCTCCTTACGAGTCATGAGGATCTCATAAGTGTAATTACTCCTCAGGAATCGTGGGGATCCCTAAGTGTGTTGCTCCCTTGTGAGTCGTAAGGATCTCACGCAGGTATTTTCTCCTTACAAGGTCGAGAGTACCTTGCAAGTGTGTACGAATTCTTTTTTAACAAGTTTACGCCCTTTCGGGTTTTCACAAACTCGCCGGTAGCCCTACTGTTTTTACTCATGGAGCCCTTACGGGTTTTCATCCGTGCCCATCTTGCTTATGGACGTACCGTTTTTTTTTCTTGTCCCGCCCTAGGATGCTGCGGTTCGTAGTAGTTTAAAGACATTTCGGTCAGTAGCTAGTTTCAGGACATTGCGGTCCGTTGTTCATCCTGTATGCACGTGTATTTGTCACGTGACGGGATACACAACGATAAATTGGGATACCCATTTAGGGTGTGATTTGGTTTGGTTGGGGTCTTTTGTGATCCATCCCTACCGCGACTTCTTCCACTTGACGTCGACGCTTGGATTTTTCGAATAGGGCCATTTTGTGTTCTTGATCAACTTTGCTCTTCTGACGGGCTTCGTTTAGCAGCAAGTCAATCAGCTCATCGGATGGTTCCAAGGATTTTGGTGCTGATTCTGCCCCTAACTCCTCTATGTTATCTTCTAACGCCGAGTGAGCTTCTTCATCATTTAGTGATGAATGAGAGATCATGTAACAACTTGCCACGTAATCCTCGGGTTCTTCAGACGCGTCGTCTCCCTCGTCATTGTCATTGTCTCTGTTCTCAAGGATATGGTTGAGAAACTCATGGAGTGTGACTGGGGTCCGCGTCTTCTGGTTGTATTCCTCCAACACGTCAATATGCTTTTGTAGGTCTGTGCACTTGTCATCAGGCTACGCGGGCCTCTTGGTCTTCTTCTTTTTCTTCAAAGACTTTGACGGCTGGACCTGAGTAATTTGCCCATCGTTACCGACTCTCGGTGTTGGGCGCGGTTTCAGCATTACCTCAATAATCTTGGGCTCGAGCGGGCTTTTCCATTTGATTGTGGGGCATGCTTGAAGATCATTCAGCATTCTTTTCGTTTTTGCCGAAAGAACTACTTCCCATGGAGCTTTCTCTATGAATGAACATGATGCCCCTAGCGTGTCTACCCTTTTAGGAGTATGCTGTTGTGGCGGATTTACCTTCCAGTTTTCGGGCGGCGCGAACTTGCCCTGCCGGTACTGGTCTTCAACCCAGTTTTTGAAGACGTAGCAATCTTCGATTGGGTAACCCACTACTCTGTGTTAAGGATAATAGTTAGGATGGTTGGCGTCATCAGGTTGCGACGGATGTCTCAGATCTGGCAGGGTGATGAGCCTGTTGCGCGTTGCTAGTTCGAACATTCTTCTTGTTATATCCTGGGGAAATGCGTAAGAGCGTCTCAACTTCTCATCGAGGGATTGCGATTTTTTGCCTTGACGAGCGGCCGGTTTCGGATTGCTCGGTTGTTGCTGAGCGTTGGCGACGAAGGTCGCTTTCCCTTCCCCTTTTCATTCCGAAAATCTGTTTTCGAAGAGGACGGTCTATGGCCCATCTGGTCCATTTGGGCCAGCTTTTCGATCAGGGCCTGGAAAGTGGTCGGCTTGAAGAACATCATAAATTAGGAAATGGTCGCCTGAGGGTCAAGGGTCCCCACAAACATGCCCACGGCCGGAGCTTCCTCTATAGGCTGTTCACACTTTGACCATAGGTTCCGCCACCGAACGGCGTATTGAACCCAGTTTTCTCTCGGCTTCACTCTGGCGTTGATCAATGCCGTGATTGGGGTACGTTCGCTGGCACTTGCAAACCTTTGTGTAAACAGTAGCTCCATTTCTGCAAATGTCTTGACAGAGTCATTCAAGAGCTCAGAGTACTATTCGAATGCTGTCTCCGACAAGCTGCCAACAAACTGGCGAAGCAGTAGTTTATCGTCACCCCCAGTATTACCATACAGAGCTCTAAAATGAGCAACGTGCTGATGAGGATTGCATGTCCCTTTGTACACGTGAAATTTAGGAATCGTATATCCCGGCGGGTACTTAATTTGATCGTACCAACCCGGATAGGGTCTTCCTGTCTTGACGATTTGGCCAGCGGCTTCGCTCGCCTGGTGAGCTCGTATCTGTTGAGCTATATAGTCGTCAAGGGCAGCTTTGGAGATGGTCTCTTCCTTGGCTACTGATAGAGCTGGAAGTGAATTTGATGTCTCCCCTCTGTCTTCTTCAAGGATAATCATAGGGTCTTCAGCTGAAGGATCCGGCTGTATCATCATCCCAACCATATCTTGAAACAGAAGTTTCATTTGCTTGATGTTAGTCACCTGTTCCGCGGCCTCTTTGTCGTTCTTCTCGAGCATTCTTCGGAGGAACTCGGCATCGGTTTCCTGTTCCTGGCATTGTTCCGACGACGTCTCTAGGCTTTCTTTCGGCCCAGTGAGTGCGACCATCTTCGTCAGCATCTCCTGGAGCTTTTGCTGTTGTTACTCTTGAGCCTTTGTCACAGATCGGGTGAGTGGTAGATGACCCGTGGAGATACGGCTATCTTCTTTCCCGGAAGCCATGTAAACGGTGTGCACCACCATGCCCCCAGACCTGGGGCGTTTAGGTTCAGTGACCTTGAGATTGGTCGCATACATGGGGATTTTCTCCGGCCTTCTCCTTTTGTGGGCGGTCGAAGTTGAGGGGGTCGTTGCAGCAGGTACCCAAGCAGACGACACCTTCTGTGGTACGACAGGGTGGTTCTTCTCTTGCCGAACCTTCATCATCTTCTGTCGATGGGGGTAGTTTTGGTCCACTACAGAGTCTTGGACTCTTTTCCAGACCCTGTGAATTTTGGATGACAGCCGCTGAGGGGGCTTCTCCGGCATTGCCTTTGTAACGTTCTCCACAGGTGGAGGAGATTTTTTCAACACGGCAGTTGGAGAGTTCTTACACACCCTCTTGAGCGTTCAAAGCTGTTCCTAGTTGGAACAGCAATATCGACTTCTACTGTTGGAGCTGGCGAAGTCAGTCCAGAAGGGGAACTGCCTCCAGCCTTCTTCACTCGGCGCCAGTGGCGACGTCGAGCATGTTTTGCAGATGGGATCGCCTCCATTGTCGGGGTATCTTCATCATGCCCCATTTTCTGGTGAAGGGTTGTTGCCGGTGCCAGCCTATCGAAGACTGACGTCCGCTGAGAAGAAACGTCCAACCTATCGAAGCCTGACTTTTGAGCAGGGAGAGCAGCCTTGGTGACTTCGCCCGAAGCTGGATTCGGAATGGTCAGTCTTGCAAAGACTGATCGTTTAGCAAGAGAAGCCTCTTTGACGATTTCCTCTACTTGAGCCGAAATGGCTATCCGCTTTGGGATAAACCCTTCGGGTATTGCAGGCTTCTTCATGGGCCCATTTGAGATTTGGCCTAGTTTGTTAAAGACCGGGGCGCTGGAATTGGACGACCCGTTGAGAGGGGCCGCTGTAGTGGTGAGCCAATCAAAGACCGACTTCTTCGGAGCTTCCTGTGACGGCATTAGGGCATTGAAGCTCATTGGTGGGAGCATGGTCCCGAAGAACAGTCCAGTGGTGGCCTATGTCACCTGTTCCACTAGCATGGCGAAGATGGAGGCCACTTGGGGCCCATAGGTCACTCCTCCGGCAAGGACGAAGTGGCAGTTGCTGTTGCAGTTGCTGCAATTGGAATCCATTTTCTCTGCACGGGAGCAAGACACCAAATCTTAGTACCTCGAATCCAGGGGCAACCACATGAAACCGCGATTCATTCCCGAAACACGACATACGAAGTGTGGAGTGGAAAGAGGAAAAGGTCCCACCGGGCGTGCCAGAATCTGTTCACCGCCGAAAGACATGACTGGGATGTTGGGACGTCCGGCCTGAATTTTAGGGGTAGATGCTATTTGGTTTTATCCGTCTACCTCTCCGAAAATGCCAAGTTGATTTATGGCACCGTGCATCGAAGGTTTGGACAGATGCGGCAGTTGTAGTAGACTTCGTCAGATTCCCCCTCGTTTGCGAGGGGTTTTGATTGTGGGGACGCTCTTCCCTGCTGGCGCAAACCCCTGCAGTTAATTACGTTACCGCATTGCGGTAACCACTTTCTCCTGCTCCAGAAGGTCACTTCGTGTCGTGTGTGTTTGTTTTATTTGTGGTTACCCGTGGATTGTATATAAAGACTAATTTATGTTGTCGCCCGTAGGGCGGGGATTAGTCCAAATCTGTATTTTCTTAGATTTGGGTTTTATTTGATTTATGGATCATTAACCTCGTTTGAGATTAAGATCAACTTAAATGTTTGTTGAGAATACGTTAGTCTAATTTTAGGTTAAGATCTACTCAACGGGGTTTTGGGATCATTTAGATCCAACGAAAGAGTATTTGGGCTCTATCGTCTTAGTTTAGGGACGTTGTGGTCCATTAGGTTTAAGGACATCATAGTCCATGTTTAAGGACATCATAGTCCATGAGTTTAAGGACCTCATAATCCAGTTTAAAGACATCATAGTCTATGAGTTTAAGGACCCCATAGTCCGTAGGGTTAAAGGACCTCATAGTCCGTAAAGTTTAAGGACATCATAGTCCATGAGTTTAAGGACCTCATAATCCTTAAAGTTTGAGGACATCATAGTCCACGAGTTTAAGGACCTCATAGTCCGTAGGGTTTAAAAACATCATATCTGGGTTTAAAGACATCATAGTCAGTTTAAAGATATCGTAGTATGTAAGGTTTTGGTTTAACCGTTTAGGGATGCACCAAAACTTATTGGTTATTGGGACCCTCCATCTCTCTGAAGACGTTGAAGAATTACAACGACAAGTATCAGAGGTATGGAAAGATGTACCCTTGAACCAATGTTGGTTGGGAGATCTATAGTCAGGTTTGGGACTAAGACCAATTAAAAAGATTGTGAGCATATGGGCTCGGTTAATCTGACTTTGGGACTTGTGGCCAACTTGGGCTCAGCCCACACAGTTTTGAATAAATTGTTGAACGTTTGTTTGGGCTCAGTCCCTTTTTATCCAACAATGCTGAGCATTGATTTGGGTTCTGACACCCCTTTTTCTTTTTGTCTTTTACTGAGTGTTGAACACTTTTTATGACGCTGGACTTTATTTAAAAAACACTTTGTGCTCCATCAGCGCTCACGTGAGAAGCACGTGGAGCGCTTGGCGCTGAACACCAGACTTGGAGCGCTGAGGCGCTTCTTATGAAATAGCGCACACGTGAGGAGCACGTGGCGCGCTTGGCACTTGGCGCCAACCGATGAGTGCAGAGCGCTCTTTATTTAAACAGTGCCCTCGTGAGGACCACGTGGCGCGCTTGGCGCCAACCAATGAGTGCAGAGCGCTCTTTATTTAAACAGCGCCCTCGTGAGGAGCATGTGGCGCGCTTGGCGCCAACTAATGAGTGCAGAGCGCTCTTTATTTAGTAGCGCTTGGCGCTAGGTTTCCCTTTGTGTATTATATTCTGCAAAGTTCAATTCTTTGTTCTTCCCCGGATCTTTGATCCCTAAAACAAATTCATCCCCATAAGAATTAAATTCTTATTTGTGAGAGACTTGTCTCATGGATTTCAGATCTAAGGAAAGAACTATGTTCTTTTTATGAGGGTTAAACCCTTGAGATGCTCTGATATCTATTTTATTTACCTTGAAGAATTCTTCTTCTTAGAGCTTGCTCTTCCCTTTTTCTTTTCTGAGAACTTGAAATTTATAGGGAGATTTCTCTCTGTTTTTTTTGAAGTTTATGGGAGGGTTTATTTGTTGAATCAGTTAAGGAAATCTCTCATTGAGAGATTTCTAATTGATTTGGGGATGTTTCCCACCATTGGATCTTTAATCCAAGGTCTTCTGTTTTACAGAAGACATCTTTCTTGTTATTAGCAAGATTGGGAAAATATTTTCCCATACACAGCTTATTCTGTATCTTGGTGATTTTTAATCACCATTGGATCTTTG
This sequence comes from Agapanthus africanus, assembly GCA_030015575.1. Classification (NCBI taxonomy): domain Eukaryota; kingdom Viridiplantae; phylum Streptophyta; class Magnoliopsida; order Asparagales; family Amaryllidaceae; genus Agapanthus; species Agapanthus africanus. The sequence goes on from JASDDO010000014.1 coordinate 219,439,405, forward strand.
ATCCAATGGTGCTCTGATTTACAGAGCACAATATTTCTTGTTTAGAAAGATTGGGAAGATATTTTCCCCTATAGAGCTTATTCTGTAGCTTGGTGATTTTTAATCACCATTGAATTTTTGATCCAACGGTGCTCTGATTTACAGAGCACAATCTTTCTTGTTTAGAAAGTTTTGAGGTGTATTTTCTCAACAGAATTTAATTCTGTAATTTGATGATTTATTTATCTTTATTGGATCTTTGATCCAAGGATGGAGAACAATTATTTCTAGCGCTGGCGCTCTCGTGCTTTGCACGTGAGGCGCTGCCTCAGAGTCTTTGACTCTTAATGCTGGCGCTCTCGTGCTTTAGTCGTTGACTCTTAGCGCTTGGCTCTATCGTGCTTTGCACGTGAGGCGCTGCCTCAGAGTCTTTGACTCTTGGCGCTTGGCGCTCTCGTGCTTTACACGTGAGACACTGCGTCAAAGTCTTTAACTCTTGGCGCTGACGCTGTTGGCGCTCTCGTGCTTTGCACGTGAGGCGCTGCCTCAGAGTGTTTTAACTCTTGGCGTTTAGACAATTGTTACATTCTTTGCATGTGGAGTTTTTCACTTTATTTTTTTTATTTTATTGTTATTATTTTATAGGGGAGCAAGTTTTGAGCCAAAATTTTGGCGGGAACAATCATATACATCTTGTACGGTAATATCCATCGTACGGCATCCTCAAAATCGAGGGTACGGGTCAAAAGTCTCGTACATTCTAAAATCATCAAAACACATGTTATCGCATGTTTAAATACATATCTCCCAATGATCCTTTATAAAATCATATCGTACACAATATCACGACTCAATCACATATCAAAATCTCATGGCATCATGCCCGATCATATCGACGCATCTCCATATATCATATACTATCCCCATCTCACGCGTATATGTATGTATGTATGTATGTATGTATGTATGTATGTATAAACACACATTTATATACACACTTATACACACAAATATAACTACCAAGTGTATGCATGTGTGCAAGTGAGTGACAACACATACCCTAATGTCAAGACTAAGGTAAAAGGGCTAAGGGTATAACTTCCTACACTACGCCGAATATATCCTATAGTCTCCTACAACCTTACTCGCTAAATCATCATATCCCTTATACACATATAAACATATAAAGTAACCCAAACTACTGTTGCGGCAGTGCTATACGCCATCCACCTGACTTTCCCCGTAGATATACATCTACTCATCTCGATCCTTGCTTGCCGAAGTCGTTGACGCTATGCTCTCCCTTGTCGTACAAAATCCACGTGGGTTACCTACAGTTTTTAATACGTTATATCATAAACACAAATCGAATTCAAAAACCAAAACGGCACACGAAACACACATAGATTAGAACCTATGGTCTACGCATGAAAAAATAGCCAACAACTCTCGACATCGACATACAAACGCCAATCGATCGAGATAGAACACAATATCAAAACTCAAGTTAATAAAATCCACAAAACTCAAAACAAAAATTTAGAAAACTAGCTCCAGATCTTGCCTCTGGTAATTTGAGTCTAAACAAACAATACAAGGGATAGGTTAATAGGTAAGTGAGCTACAGCCAAAACCCCTACACCTAACTATAAAAGTGACCCGGAGAGAATTCTTAAATTCCCGGTGTCGCCGGTCGAGGTAAGGAAATTTGTTCTCGTTTTCTCATGGTGTTCTTCTAGTGGTCTAACTAGGTCACTGGGGTTGTTTGATTTTCTTGTGAACATCCCAAATTGCTCCAGATTCCCTATAGTCCTCAAAGATCAAAGAAACCAATATCGGAAAAATCTATGTTCAAGTCTTGGGGTTTTTCTATGTTAAATTGGTCCATAACAACACTAACAAGCTTGTGGTCACTAATTTTGCTCAACTGCACCATCACAACTCCATATAAGCCCTAAGCCTCATCTAGGAATTTTTAAACATCACCAAACTATATCAACTTAACTCTAAACTACTCTAGATCATTAGGAAATCTAAAAACTAAACTAGAAGTGTAGGATTTATCTCATTTGGCAACTCAAGATTTTTCTTGAGTTGCCCAAAGTCTTCAAAACCTCAACTTGATAGGTCCAAAAGGTTTGTAGTGAGCTTGTGCACCATTTTTGTGAAGGATGTGTGGTGTTTTGGGATGGTTTTGCAGGTGGTAGAGGGTGGTAGAGGAGGTGGAGGGAGGATGAAGAAGGAGGAGAAGGAGAATGAGGATGAACAAATGAAGATGGTTGAAGGAGTCAAAAGTGAGAATAAACCCCCCCCCCCTCTCTCCCCCCTCACATGACATAAGTCACTTCACCCTCTCTCTCTCTCTCTCATCTAAAATATCTTCTCTTTTAGCTTCCTTTTTCTTTTCAAACAAAACCCAAAACCATTTTTAAAAAAACAATGAACCATGGTTCACAACACAAAAGAAATACAAGTGTTTGCAACATGATTTTTGTTGCATGATATGCACAAGCTAGATTAATGCATAATTAGCAATATTAATCGAGTTTAGCATTAACATAGGATACAAATAATTAATTAAAATATCTCTAACTGCTCATTTCACATAATTTCTTTCAAAAATCAATAATTATTTTCAATTTTCCAAAATATTCTTCAAACTATCGGTATATAATTATACTATTTGATTAAAACTAATCTCCATACATTAAAATATTCATAATATTTATTATTTTAATTATTTAAATTCCCAAAAATAATATTTTATTTTCTGAAATGTTACAATCTTCCCCCTTAAATAAATTCAGTTCCCGAATTTAAATTTAAAACTCCCCCGAATTATTAAAACATTTCAGCAAAACAAACCAATCGTCGGGGCTCCGAAATCATTAATACTTAAAACATATCATATCGCATTGCATGCGCAATGAAAACGAGTGTAAAGCTCAAAATCAAAACCCCGTCAAGCATCCCACAATCATCGGAGTTACAGCGAAAATACAATATCAAAATCCAATACGAAGACCAATATGATATGCTCAAAACTATAACATGTACATAGTACGCATCGTTGTAAAATCGTCAAAACCTCCCAATAGAAATGCATGCAAAACCTTTCTCAAATCACCGTGCGATGCGCGTATCACGGCATAAATGGTGGACGTTTATCATTAGGAAAATAGCTATATATATATATATATATATATCCTTTGTTTAACATATACGTTCCACCTTTTGAAAATGAATTAGAAGGGTTTCCTTCGTAAAGTTTCGCATCATAATGGACACGTAAAGAATATTGAGACGATAACTCCTTTTTGGAAATCCCTTCGGTAAATATCGATGCATGTAAAAATACTCAGGTACTGTCCTCAGACTAGTTCTGCTCGGTTACTAAACCATATAGTATATAAGTCATGAAAACATGATGCTCAAAAGAAATCCAACCCACATAGCGTATACAAAAGTGCCACGTGCGTCTGATGCGCACGGAAATCAAAATCAATATAGGTGCCACAAATGTGCACAGAAATAAAGCTAGGTGCAACGGTTGTGCACGAAAACATACGTCAAGTGCAACGCATGTGCATGACAATAATATCAGGTGCATCTGATATGCACGAAGAATCTCGATTTAGTGTATATGATGTGCACAAAATTGCATCTATTGCGCCATGTATGCGCAAAAATCCCAATCAAGTGCACAAGGTGCACGAAAACATAATCCAGAGCACAAGGGTGAATAAAAATGAATATCGAATATCAAAATCGAAATCAACGGTATACGACATTATTCACCGCCGAAAACAGATACGAACCGCGTAAGTCGTCTTGCCTGAATTGGGGGCAGATGACATTTGGATTTATCCGTCCACCTCTCCGAAGATGCCAAGTTGATTTATGGCACCGTGTATCGGAGGTTTGGATGGATGCGGCCGTTGTAGCAGACTTCGTCAGATTCCCCCTCATTTCTGAGGGGTTTTTGATTATGGGGACGCTCTTCTCTGCAGGCGCAATCCCCTACGGTTAATTACGTTACCGTGTAGCGATAACCACTTTCTCCAGCTCCGGAAGTTCACTTCGTGTCGTGTATGTTTGTTTTATTTTTGGTTGCCCGTGGATTGTATACGGAGACTAATTTATGCCGTCGCCCGTTGGGCGCGATTAGTCAAAATCCGTATATTTTAGATTTGGGTTTTTATTTAAGGATCGTTAATCTAGTTTGAGATTAAAATAAACTTAAATGTTTGTGAGCAGTTGGAGCTCGATTGATTTTTTGTTAAGAATGCGTTAATCCAATTTGAGACTAAGATCCACTTAACAAGATTTTAGGATCATTCAGATCCAACAAAAGAGCATTTTGGCTCTATTGTTTTAGTTTAAGAACGTTTTAGTCCATCGTCGCCATTTTGGAGGTGAAGTTTTAGTTTGAGGACATCTCGGTCCGTTGATCACCATTTTGGAGGTGAGGTTTTAGTTTAAGGACATTACGGTCCGTTGTTGCCATTTCGGAGGCAACGTTTAGTTTAAGGACATTTTGGTCCGTTGATCACCATTTTAGATGAGAGGTTTTAGTTTAAGGACATTACGGTCCGTTGATACCATTTTGGAGGCAACGTTTAGTTTAAAGACATTTCGGTCCGTAGATCACCATTTTTGAGGTGAGGTTTTAGTTTAAGGATGTTACGGTCCGTTGTCGCCATTTGGAGGCAACGTTGTAGTTTGAGAACGTTTCGGTTTGTAGATCACCATTTTTGAGGTGAGGTTTTAGTTTAAGGACGTTATGGTCCGTTGTTAGCTTAGGGACATCTCGGTCCATAGGTCACCATTTTTGAGATGAAGTTTTAGTTTAAGGACATTACGGTCCGTTGTTAGTTTAGGGACATATCGGTCCATTGCCAGTTTAAAGACGTAGCGGTCCATCATTAGTTAAGGGACAACTCGGTCCATTGTCGCCATTTTGGGGTGACGGTTTGATTTGGGGTGTGCACGTCAGTTTGGGCAGTGCACCAAAAAGCTGCTGGTTGTCGAGACCCGCCACCTCTATGAAGACGCGAAGGAATTACAACGGCATGTGTCAGAGGTTTAGAGAGATGTTCCCTTGAACCAATTCTCGTATTTGAGAGAAAAAGGAATCGGTGGTAAACCCAGAAATCATTAGTCGTATTTTAAGACTAAGACTTCCTCAGGGGAATGTGGGACGAATATCGTTTTAGGATATCATCAGTTGGAAGATCGATAGTCGTATTTGGGACTATGATCAGTTTGGGAAGTATTGAGCACATGGGCTCGGTCCACTCAGTTTTCTTTTTATTTGAAAAAGAGTGTTAAGCACTTGTTTGGGCTCAGTCCCTTTTTTATGCAAAAAGTGTTGAGCACTTATGTAAGTTCTGACGCTCACACATAACCATGTGGGGTTTTCTGTCATGGGGATTTGCCCAATAAGTGTTAAACACTTTACCCTTCTTTTGTCTCTTTATGGAGTGCTGAGCACTCTTTATGGCGCCCACGTGCAAAGCACGTGAGGCGCTAGGCGCTGACTGGTGAGTGTCAAGCACTTTTTATTCTGTGGCGCCCACCTGAGGGACACGTGAGGCGTTAGGCACTGCCTGGTGAGTGTCAAGCACTTTTTATTCTATAGCGCCCACGTAAGGGACACGTGAGGCGCTAGGCGCCGCTCACTGAGTGCTAAGCACTCCTTTATTTTGTAGCGCCCATGTGAGAAGCACGTGGGGCGCTGGGCGCTGAGCGCTAGTCACTGAGTGCTAAGCACTCCTTTATTTCCACGTGAGAGGCACGTGGGGCGCTGAGCACCAGTCACTGAGTGCTAAGCACTCCTTTATTTTATTTACCTAATTTTCAAAGAAGAGAGTTCTTCTTCTTCTTTGAGAATTTAATTCTCTGTTCTTTCTGAAGTTTATGGTGGGTTCCTCCACTCTATATTTGGAAAGCGGGATCTTTGGTCGTTGGAACCAACCACCTCTCCGACGACGCTGAGGGATTACAGCGCTATGTATCGAAGGTGTGGAGGAATATACCCTTTGAACCATGTCCCACTCATTAGGGGGAAGAACAGGTTGGAGCTAAAACTCCTAGCTGCTGAAAAAGGTTTCTTTACGTTCGCGCACATGCGTCGCACGTGTTGGGTGCACGTGCGTCGCAAGTGTTGGATGCACGTGTGTCGCACGTGTTGCGCACTTGGCCGGTGCACGTGCATCGCACGTGTTGCGCACTTTTGCAGGCGCACGTGCGTCACACGTGGCGCTTGCGCATATGTACATCATGGGGGCAGCTAAGGCCCTAGCTTGGATAACTAAGCTCCTTTGAGGATTGTATCCTCGCACGGCGGGCGCACGTGCGTTGCACGTGGAGCGCACACAGCGGGCGCAAGTGTGTTGCACGTGGCGGATGCACGTGCGTTGAACGTGGAGCATGTGCGCATTATAGGGGGCAGCTAAGTGTAGGGTTACGACAGCACCCCGGCCATCAATCCGTGGCCAAACGCGGAACAAAAACTTTTAAAACCCGATGCTAACGGAACCCTAATCGATGGATCGTACCATTAACCCAATACTAGTTAACTGTAAAGAGTTTAGAGAGGTTATACCGATCGATCCGTGTCCTTCAGTCTTCAACCTCTATCCTAAGCTCGTCGCGGCTTCCTCGATCAATTTAGTTCTCCGGTCTCCCTCGTCGAAGACGATCCACGTCAAGGATTAGTAATACGGGCTCCCGCTTCAAAACCGAACTAACTCGGGCATCTAGTTTTCTAGCCTAGATATCCAAGATGAAATAGAGAGAGTGTGTGTGAATACTTTGTCTCAAAACACCCAAGGATTCTCAACTCATGAGAGGGATTGGGTGGAGGTGAAGAAGAAGCCATGAGATGAAGAAGTTGTGAGCACAAGAAATGAGCAAGTGAAGAAATTGCTCTCTGTTGTTTTTGTTTTGTTGTATGTTGTGAGGTATTTTTGATGGGCAAGTGAAGAAAAATACCAGCACAAAATAAAGATTTGCCCCATCACAAATATCTCACAAACAAAACAAAAACTATGCATCATGACACACAAGACCCAACACCATGAGTCACCAAGTGTGCACATGCACCATCAATGCTCAAGGCAAAGACTTGCACTCACAATTTCCACACAATTAAATATTAAACTAAATGTTTAATCAAAAAAAGAATGGAAACTTCTAAAGTAAACTCGTAACGAATTACAAGAATACCCCTCATCCGTATATACATACCTGCATCCGTATTCCGACTGAATACGAATACAACGAGACGAAAGTAATCCAACAATATAATACTAGGATCTGGCTTAAACCAAAGCCCACTAGTATTATCCGTCCGATCATAATCCGTGTACAAGTGCACGTATATGATCGAAACCTACCATAAAACCATACGGCCTCTACAACGTTTTGCTCGAACCAGGGAAACTCTCTGTGTAGGACTCTAAAGACTCGTCAATACACTGGCAGTGGGTTTAACCACAAGCACGTCAGTGGCACTAGCTGTACGTAACGGTTACCCAGGTATTGAACGAAAGGGAGGCCGACGAGCAAACTCATCCTGAAACCCTACTGAGCCTGACAGTAACAATATCCATACAGTCCGGTCCGTTCATCTATGAGTATCTCATATCGAGTCTAGGGGGTGGATAAAGTCAGACCCTTAATAACGCGAAATTTAGTGTCGGCATGAAACCTATCACCAATTGAGAAACTACCGATCCTAGATCGGTAATTCTCGTCTACCCCGGCCGAGGATTTCTGGTGATGGCCATCCGTGCACTCTGCGACATCAACCTCCAATATACCGGGAGAGACGAATCCCCTGATGATCCGCTCACTGCCTCCATGTGGCTCGGGACTGTACCCAACTAAAACCTGTTTGCACAACTCCTTTGAGCCGTGGTAGAGTCGTAATCAAAGCACAGTGGGAACTCACACGAAACAAATGATGATCTCAGGTCGAGTCTGTCCGGTGTACTCATAACCCAATGTGCACCTATATACATCTTAGGTGAACCAACTGACACCAATGACTTGTGAGACCAGACACCGCCCCACGTCGGGGTCTCGATCCGTATACACTAGTCTACTCTTGGAGTATCGATGCCCAGTCTCGAAACTCCCACGACTAGGGACACTTTAAGGATGTGCTTATAGACCACCCAACTCTTACGTATATGATCGCCATCATACTGCTGGTAGTCAAGCAAGAATCCTCTGGGCTCTATCAACATGTAATAGTGATCTGTAATGTCACCTGAAGCATGTACACGATGATAAAAACAAACCAGATAGCATACTATCATCTCGAGTGAGATTGTTCTACCGGTATAGGTCCTCCCTCAATCATTGCAATCACGTGCATGTGATCCAATAATTGACTTGAGGGCACTTTAGCCAACAATCTCCCAATTGCACTTAAGGCTAATTATTGCAGTGCCGTATACTCACAGCCCGTGTGATACCGAACACCTAACTTCTCTACTAATCAGTTTCAAAAAGCTCGTTTGTAAAACTATTGTGTTCGAGAAATAGCCTCAGTGAGTGGATCCGCTCCAATGTTTCTTTCTATGTCTCTCTTTATCTCAAGTTCACGGAGAAAACCATCTCCCGAAATGAGCAAACTTGTCTTAGAATATGTCTGGATATCTGATGGGACCCAGTTCACAAATGAACTCCAAATCCAGTAAACTTCTTAGACTGTATCGTCAACTTAATTTAATCAGTATCTTGTGCCATGCCTCACTCAGTATCCGCTTGGACCACATGTCCAAACAACTGCCCCTCGTTAAGAGGTAAAACTATAACTCTGACAGTCACTCTGTCATCAAGGTCACCTTGGAAGCCTGGAATGATAACCGTCTCCCGAAGGAGGCTACCGTTACCAAATCCCTACAACATCTACTTATGTTCATAAACAGCTTCCGAACGTTTCTCCAGGATTGGATTAATATACCAACTTATTGCAGCTAGTGCAAAAACAACATCTGGTGTAGTACTTGACATCTTATGATTGACTCAATTGCCTAAGCAAGTGATATGCCAATCATGCACATCCCTCTCCCCTTTAGTCTGTAAGACACTTTCAGAGAGGGCGACTCCATCAACTGCAGGTACACTACCATGCGAGGAGTCGTCCATTCTAAAACACCTTTAGAATAGTGTCAAAGTACCTAGATTGGGATACTACCCAAATCTAGATCTAAAACCATAGATCTAGTAACCAGAATGCCAGATATAATATCCAAATCCTATATGGAGAAACCATTGTGTGACAACCACAATATAACCGCTCGTAGTGTAGGAATTTCTCTTCCAACAAAGTGTATGTCATCCAAATACCAGGACATCACACCCTACTACCTTCTTAACAGATCCATCTCCTATTCTGATGAAGTCAAAGCCTATGACTGTCACATCAAAAATAGATGATCTATCTCCGCTATACATACTTTAGTCTATAAATAGACAAAAACTACTTGTCCACTATGCTTCCGCTGCTCCCACTGACTAAAACAACCCTCTGGCAGAGTCATATACACGTGCACTTCTAAAGACAATTTAGAACGACGCTATACTCATTCTCATGCCGGGTCTCATAGTCTAGAACAGCAGTAATGGAAAGTCTGGGTAAACAAGAACCTCCCTGTCACCGTCTTTGAGGATACCGAAGTACCTCTCGGGTGCCTGAGGTTACCCACCATATCTGCAAAGTGGCTAATGGAATGTCAAACCCGATTGAATTTTTAGGTTCTATTTAAATTTTCAGTAATCGTCTGTGGTTCTGGAATCACTTCCAATTCTACCATACTCCCACTACTGTTTTCTGAAAAAGTCCATTTTACAAAAACCGTAGCGAGTCAAGAACGATATCACTATTGATCTTCCAGATAGTAGAAAATTACCCCTCGTCATAGCCCAGGATAACCCACAATTGCCATTACAGAAACGTGCCTTGAGTTATCCAGAGTCTGATTTTAAGCATAAGCCGAACAACTCCATATACCTTAACATCGTTAATATATGAACCATTCTATATACAATATAGAAACAGAGGCACTAATTTAATTTGAACCAGATTCAAATCATGCAGCTGTCTCCAGTGCATGTCAACTAAATGGAAAAAGGCCGATCAGCATTACTCAACTAGGAGTGCATCCAAATATGAGTAACCTGAAAGAGAAGTAAGTTCTCAAAACCATTACTATCAACTGAATACCAAACACAAGTATCTACATCTTCGATCACCTTGAAGAATCCTGATACTTGCAACACATGGTTCTCTACTTTATTCTTATACCTATAACTTCTCAAAACTTGGACCTTGTATTTCTACGAAACACTTGTCTGAAACTGGAGAAGTTATAAGTAAACAGAATATAGTACGAGGACCAACCCCTCTGTCCTAATGGACACTGGACAACATACAATACTTTGTATAAATCCCCTGAGTTGAATAACTCAAACCCTGTGCGTCGTAGGTTGAAAACTGTACTGTGGTTAAGAAGAGTTACACCGCTGATTAATGCTCCTTACCTAACCATCAACTAATATAGGTAAATGTCATGGACATAATTTCAAAAATTTATATCTCACTTTATAAAATAAACGTACAGTTATATCGGTTTGAAATTGGTGCATAACAATGGATATTCAAAACCAAATATTTACCGTCAAGCAAAACCCCAGGTGATTTCCTCAATTATCACCAATTACAACGAATTTCGATATAGTGAGGATATGATCACCTAATTTCCAATAACTTACTCCCACTCATCATCTGTAAAACTATACAGATGTGAGAATCATACCCGATAATACATACCCTGGAGTAAGGACCTAATTGTGAAATCGGTTTTCCATTAACAACGCATAGTGAAACTGAAACATGAAAATGTTTCGAAGGGGTATCCGGGTATTCCTAGTAATGCCTATTCCATTATCCAGATTCATGACTGTAACTGTATATTTCTTTGCCATCTCTCCAAATCTCTTTATTTGTCTTTACTCATTACCCTATGTACACCATCCTTAGGCTAATTGATTTTCTTCCTTCCCTACCGTTCGGCACTAGACTATGGTTTGGAAGAAGACTATCCAATAAGCGTAATATGTGTACTCTTCTAATCCTAGGAGTACTCGCAACTTGAGAGAAGGTAAAGATAAAAGAAAACTAAATAAACCTTATTCTATTTCTCCTGAACCGGAGAAATGCAAAGGTGAAGTAGGAGTGGCGATGATATACGCAATTTGGTCGTGAATGATTGCAGTCGTAATTTAATTTGCCCTCTTTCTAATCCCTTTATTTGTCTTTACTTATTACCTTCTGTACAGCACACTTAGGCTAATTGGTTTTCTTCCTTCCCTACTTTTCGGCACATGCCTATGGTTTGGAAGAAGACTATCCAATAAGCGCAATAGGTGTACCCTCTCCTAATCCTAGGAGTCCTCATAACCTGAGAGAAGGTAAAAGGAAAAAACAACTGAATAGTCCTATTCAATTTCTCCAGAACCGGAAACCATTCTCGAATTTGAAACAAGTTTCTTCGAGTTCGTATGTAACTATATGAAGGTCATATCCAATAAATGTGGATCTTCGTAGTGATACGGAATGTTCTGGAGAAATGCAAAAGGTAAAAGTAGGAGTGGCAATGAAGTATGCAACTCTGAAAATTCAAAAGCAAATGTTTTAAGAAAGTTCGGTTAACATGGTTAATGAGTTATACTCTAGGGTTGGGACACGATCGCTGCCAAAGAGAGAGAGAGAGAAAAGAAACACTCAGTGTGCACTCTAACCTAGATCAGAATGGTCAATCACTTTATCCAATCAAGATGTCTCCCACTGTTTCCTCAGATTCTCCTCCAAACCTGAAAGAAGAATTAGTCGAGATCATTTAAAATCACCAGAGGAGTAAACCAACTCATCAGTGGGAATCGGAATCCAACTATCATCGCATGATAACCTGATGGAATCCACTAAAGTTATCACACTCCAGAAGGTATGCGCATGCCTGGCAGGTTTCCTGTATGTTTGAAACTCCCGATGTGATTTCTACCCCATGCTCTTATGACCTTGACGAAGGCCAACATATCATAAGTCATATATCAAGTTATACCCATCATTGTCCAGGTTAATTTGAACCCACCCGTACAAACCCTTGACGAAGGCCAAAATAGTAGTACGACTGTCCCAAACCAATGCATCTATCTATGCAACAGAAAAGTAACAAATAGCTACCATACATTATGCCTTGACGAAGGCCAACATACATAGCATGAATACTAAGTGCTACCCGTCTGAAATGACGGAAGGCTACGAATGGTTTTTGGCGAAAAACCTTTAACGTAATGAACTTGATATCGTTGAAGGAACCAGATAACTTTTTATAAATATATAGTAGCAAAAACCTTTGCTAAAGAGGTCACTCCCGGTGAAGAGTTCTCGGCTCTTTCCTTGTGGAATGAGGTGCAGGATATTCTAACTGAATACCACAACACAAAGCAAAAAGTAATCGACTATAGTGAAGTTATTACCCTGACGCAAACTTCTGCCCAAGAGATCACTCTCGGTGAGGGGATCTCGGCTCTTGCCTCGTGGAATGAGGTGCTGGATATTCATAACTGAATACAGCTGTGCAAAACAAAAGAAAACGCTTTTGTAATAACAGCTTTTGAAAATTTGTTCCAACAACATCGAATTAGGTCTGTTTTCCTTGCATTGATCTGAATCAACGCAGTCCCATCAATTAATCACACCACAAAAGAACGAAAATATGATGTACGTATATGCCATCCGCATTCGCCACGGTGTCCCGTCAACACCCGTTAGGTTACTAAACTAACGACAGAGCGGGGACTGGACTAGCGCGGGTGTAAAACATATACAACATCTACCAATATATATAACAATATATAATAATCGCTCAAGGCGTGATAAATGCAACAACACAGATAAGCAATAAGCATCACAGAACAATATAGATAATCTGGGAGCCCCGGGTTTCCTTTGAGCCGCAAGTAAAACCCAACGATCCCCTGGTCGTTTGGATAGCCTGTGGAATGAAAACCTAGACCCTTACGAGCGTGGCAAGTTACCCGCCAAAACCAAAAGCGAGGCAGTCCCCTTCATCAAAGTGAATGGGCCATCCGGCATTTCACGGAATCCGATAACTTGAGCACCCTTCCTTGGGTCAACCTGTACCCCCTACGAGTGCGGCGAATAGCCCGCCAATTCTAGAGTGAGGCCCCCACCTTCTCAACGCCATGAGATACAAACATGTTGCCCTCCATAACCCGGCTATCCGTGCACTCCATCGCGGGGTAATCCAAGTACAGAAAAGAAAAATATGTACAATGGTGACATCGACCTCAACCCGGTCATGCCCCAATCAAATAATATACAAACAGGCAATGACGACAGTCCACAAGTCAGGCGCTCGCCCCGCGATATCAAATGTACAAATAAAACTAAATTGTACTAACATTGCAACCAAGTTATCCCCACGACGAATCTGTTGGGTTTCCCTAGCACCTAATCTAGGGTTTGGAAGTATCACACATGCCACTTTAAAATTTTAAAAAGATGCTAAGCAAACTAACCATGAATCTTAACTAGAAAGTTTTAGGGTAACACCATAAGTATCACATACAGTGAACTTTTTATCACTAAGTCAAAAGAATACAACCTTTGTAGTCCTCTTGTGTTGACTCCTTAGATCGTTGAGAGTTTGAAATGGCTTACTAATAACCTTCTTTGTCCACGATGATCCACACGAAGTCCCTTTGCCCAAAGCTCCTTACTTCACTTGATCTTTGAAAGAAGTGGAGAAAACACCCTACACAAATAGGCTATAGAAGTGTAGAAATGATGAAGTGGTTTGTTTTCTCTATTAAAAACCCTTTCTTTTTTACTACCTGACTCAAAGGAAATCTCAAGAGAGAGGAAGAAGAAGATGGCTTTGCTTTGAGCTCAAGAGTTATGAAAAAGATAATGAATGAAAATGAGAAATAGAAAATATAAATATTTTCCACTCTCTCATGAAACCATGGTAACTAAAATATCTAAATATTTTTGGAAATGAGTTAAAGGCCAAAACGAAAATTAATCCATGGTTAAAAATTATGTTAAGTGTGGTCAAGTTTAGAAGAGTGTAGAAATAATTAACCATGAATCAATTTTTCTTTTTATTTTCTTTAACTCAAATACAAATATATATATATATATATATATATATATATATATATATATATATATATATTAGTTCCATGTGAGTCTTGCATTGCCATCATAAGTGTATCAACGACCATGATACTGTGTATGCATGTAGGTGTCCATGCACATCAACATGTGCATACATGCATGCATACATCAAATATAAAGAAAAGGATTTAATAAAGAATTGAGCTAAAAGTCAAATGTTAAATCTACACTTGATTTAACAAACCGGTCATATCACATACGACCCGACCAATAGAAAAACGCCCGATTAATATACGGTATCACATACACGCATTTAATCGGGTCCCGCGCATATCTCATATGCACACCACATCGTTTCGCCTGAGCTAGGAAACTCCTGTGTGGGACTTTAAGACTCGTCAATACGCCGGCAGTAGGTGATGATCATATCAAACACCCACAAGCTGCAAGTGGTCGGCTAAACGTAACGGCCATCCAGGTATTGAGCGATCAGAAGAAAACAAGCGAAGCTGTCAAAACTCCCATCGAGCCAACTGGCAACACTTACCGTACAGTCCGGTCTCTTCGTCAGATATGCTGCATATCGAGTCTAGGGATGGTATCGTCGACCCCAATAACTCAATAAGTCATGTCGGTGTATGGCTCATAACAGATCGAGAAACTACTGATAACACTTATCAGTAAATCTCTGCAGCCCTGGCCAGGGACTTCCTGTTATATCGAATCGAGCATAGCACGACATCAACCCCCAATACTGGGAGAGACGAAACCCTCCTATCACTCATTGTCTCCATGTGCCTCGAGACTGTACCCAAAATCCATCTGTTTGCATGACTCGGTAAAGCCATGGTAGAGTGGAGATCAAAGTACAGTGGGAGGACACACAAGACTCTATGACGATCTTGGGTATACAGACTAACGTGTACCAGTGTCACCTGAGAACTGCTATCCGACGATAGATATAATACCACATAGGAGTTCTCGGTGAGTCCATTCAATGTACCCAGTCTCTACTGAGCACCCGTATACAATTTTTGGTGTCACCACCCCAGATGGATATAGGATCATCCATCGCCTATCATATAGGACAAGAATGGTATATGCTAGTCTACTCAGGAATATCGATGCCCGGTCTCAATATACCCACGATTAGGAACAGTTCAAGGATATGCTCATAAGCTACACGTGTCCCACTAGTATGATCCGCATCATAGTCCCAGTAGTCAAGCAGATATCCTATAGGCTTTATCAACATGTACCAAATGAGTAAGATGCATGATCAAATGAACATGTCAAAATAAAGTAAACCAGATAGCATACTATCATGTCGAGCAAGAAAGTTATCTCTATACATATATACATGTCCAAGCATCCACTATACATATAATGGCCTCTAGGGCATACATATATCCAACTATCTCCCACTTGCACTAAGGCCAATTATTGGCGTATCTCATACCCAACATCTCAAAAAATCGCTCATGCAGCGTCTGTGGATTGGCCTTGGTGAATGGATCCGCGGTGTTATTCTTTGTATCACTCTCCAAATCTCGATCTCGTGGCGATCTACTATCTCCCGGATCAAATGATATCGCCTCAGGATGTGTCTGGACTTCTGATGGGACCTGGGTTCTTTGGCCAATGCCATAGCTCCATTATTATCATAATACAATGGTATTGGATCAATAATGGTTGGAACTACTCCTAGTTCCGTGACAAACTTCCTCATCCAGACGGCTTCCTTGGAAGCATCATTTGCAGCAATATACTCAGCTTCCATCGTGGAGTCTGCAACGGTATCATGTTTGGAACTTTTCCAACTTACCGTCCCTCTATTGAGGGTAAATACAAACCTTGAGGTAGATTTGTTGTCATCCTTATCACTTTGGAAGCTGGAATCGGTAAAGGCCTTCATTTGGAGATCCTCATTACTATACACCAAGAACAATTCTTTAGTCCTTCGCAAGTACTTAAGAATGTTATTCACTACTATCCAATGTTTCTCCCCTGAGTTGGATTGATACCTGCTTACTACAACTAGTGCATAAGCAACATCAGGGCGAGTACATAACATCGCATACATTATAGATCCTACGGCTGAAGCGTAGGATATAATGCTCATGCGAGCTCTCTCTTCATCAGTCTTCGGATAAAAGTCCTTGGAGAGAGTGATTCCATGACAAGAGGGCAAGGCACCACGCTTAGAATCTTTCATACTAAACCTTTTTAGAATGGTGTCAATGTACTTTGATTGGGACAATCCCAATAACCTCTTGGATCTATCTTTATAGATCCTAATACCCAAAATGCACGAGGCATCACCCAGGTCCTTCATGGAGAACCTTTGCGATAAGAATAGTTTGACCAATTGTAGCATAGGAATATTATTTCCAATCAAGAGAATGTCATCCACGTACAATACGAGCAATTAACAGTACTCCCTACAATCTTCTTATAAATGCATGGTTCATCTATATTTTTGACAAAATCAAACTCTTTGATTGTATCATCAAAGCAGATGTTCCAACTCCGTGAGGTCTGCTTTAATCCATAAATGGATTTAAGCAATCTACATGGCTTCCCGCTGCTCCCATTGTCAATGAAGCCCTCTGATCCATATAAACGCATTCTTCTAAATCACCATTTAGAAATGCAGTTTTAACGTCCATCTGCCAGATTTCAGAGTCATAGTGAGCAGCAATAGCAAGTAGGATCCGAATGGATTTAAGCATTGCTACTGTTGGAGATAGTGCCCTCAGAGTCAATTATTAGGTCACAGGTACGTGATTGTAATGATTGAGGGAGGACCTATCCCGGTAGGACAGTCTTACTCGAGATGATAGTATGCTATCTGGTTTACCTTTATCATCGTGTACTGCTTGAGGTGACCTGACACGTCGCTATTACACGTTGATAGAGCCCCTAGGATTCTTGCTTGACCACCAGCAGTATGAGGGCGATCATATAAGTGGGAGCTGGGGTCTATAAGCTTATCCTTAAAAGGTCCCTAGTCGTGGGAGTTTCGAGACTGGGCATCGATACTCCATTAGTAGACTAGTGTATACAGTCGAGACCCCGACGAGGGGCGGTGGCCGGTCTCACAAGCCACTGGTGTCAGTTGGATCACCTAAGATGTATACAGGTGCTCATTGGGTTATGAGTACACCGGACAGGACTCGCCGGGAACATGCTAGTTGGTCATATACCAGACGTCAGATGGCAGTTCCCTGGTGACATGTGTGCAGGTTAGTTCATCGACCTGGGGATCGTCATTTATCTCGTGTGAGTTCCCACTGTACTTTGATTACTACCCTACCACGGCTCAAAGGAGTCGTGCAAACAGGTTTTAGTTGGGTACAGTCCCGAGCCACATGGAGGCAGTGAGCGTATCTTCAGGGGTTCGTCTCTCCCGGTATTAGGGGTGAGATCGTGCTGTGTCTAAGAGAGCCATTACACAAAGTCCTTGGCCAAGGCAAGGAGATTTACTGGTAGGTATTCCAGTAGTATCTCAGGGTGTTCTGGGCTACACTCCGACACGACTTGTACCGCTTTTGGGGGTCTGACTTTTACCAACCCCCTAGGCCCGCCATGCGATACTCATAGACGAACGGACCGGACTGCACGGATATTGTCACTGACAGGCTCAGTTGGGTGTCGGGGTGAGCTTCCTCATCGACGTCCCATTTGGTCAGTACCTGGTAGCCCGTCACGTATTGGCTTATACCTCTGACGTGCTAGTGGTTAAATCCACAACCAAGGTGTTGACGAGTCTTTAGAGTCCCCCACATTCAGTTACTCAAGCTTTCGGGCGAAAGGTTGTAGAGGCCGTATGGAGATATGGCAAGGTCGGATTAGATACGTGCGGTATTGCACGGATCAGGATCGGACAGTCTGTACTATAGGCCGTATGGTTATATGGCAGGGTTCGATCAGATACGTGCGGTATTGCACGGATCAGGATCGAACGGATATTACTGGCCGGCTTTGGTATAAGCCGGATCCTAGTATTGTACAGTGTAGAGTTTGTCTCATTGCATTTGTATTTCGGTCGAAATACAAATGCGGGTGTGTATGCACAGTATCGGGGTTTTCCTGTAATTTATTACGGGACCAGTTTTCTGGAGTTGCCAGTTTGCTTTCCGTTTCGGCCGATTTCCATTGTTCCGTTCATTGGCCGAAGATTGGTGGAGGAGGGCTTATTTGCATTGTTGCAAATAGGCATTTGTGGAAGGGGGTCTTTGCATTTTGTTGTATCATGATAGCACCCTCCTTTGACTTGCTTGACTTCATACTTCATGATGGCTTGACTTTGTTAGCATCATGGTTGTTCATGATGGTTGTGGTTGTGTGTGGTTTTTGCTTGTGATCATATCCTTTCATGATGCCATCTTGCATCATTGCTTCCACCCACCCCTTGACCTTGCTCTCTCTCTCTCTCTCCAATCACACATGAAGGGGGGGGGGGCCGGCCATTCCTTGGAGGGAATGGGATTGATTTTCATTTGGATGTGTGGAGAAAAATATGATACATTCCTTCTTGAGTATGCTCCATTTTTCTCACCTCTCTCCAAGCTCTCTTTTCCTTCACCAATGGCAATTCCACAAACCCCAAAAATGAGACTTGCTCACTACATATTCTACAACGAACCTTGGGCACGTCGAGTAGCCGGCTTCGTGCCCGAGTTGCCTCGGCATTGAGGTGGGAGCCCGTAAACGATGTAGGCAACGTGGTGCACTTCCGGCGACGAGGATGAGACGGACGGAGATCCCGCGAGGAGATCGGATTGGAGATGAAGACCGGAGGACTTGGATCGTCGGTATATCTCTTCCCCTTCTCTTTGTAGTTAGCTAGATTTAGTTTAATGGCCCGATCCGGTTTTAGTGCGCGGTGGTGCCGTTTTGCCAAGTCCGCAAAAATTTAAGTTATTCACCGCTTCCGCATTCCGGCGTCGGATTGACGGCCGGGGCGCCGCCGTGCACTTACAGTGGTATCAGAGCCTCGCCATTAACTTAGTCTAGCTTGGTGTAGTGTGTTTTTCAGTTCCGATCGATCGAAATGTCCAAAAACCCGTATTTTGTCACGACAGTTTTCTGTTGAAATTTTTTGGTCTCTAAAAATTTTTCAGGTTGTATAAAAGTACTGTTCAGGATGACATAAGACTTCTGGGAAAATTCGAGCCGTTGACTTTTCGGTCAGAGCGCGGAACCGCGGCCAATACCCACCTGGCGCCGCTGTTCCGCCGCAGAATGAAAGGTTCAATGGGTCGGATTTTTCCAGTGGGCCTCTGGGCTTAAATTTGGGGTTTTTGAATATTAACATTGGGCCCAGAATTTCTTTAACTGCTACAGTATTGCTTGGAGGCCCACTTGTTATAATTTGATTGATCGGATATTTTAAACACATTTTTCACAGTATTTACATTATATCTGCGACCGTGAATGTCACTCGATCGGTAAATCCTGTCTAACTGCTATAGCCCGGTTAGACGGATTTGCGAACGTGACTTTCACGTTGATGTTCTATGTATTTGCTATGATGTTGCGGATCGGTCGTGGGGATAGCCTGGATGCAATGCTAGTACAGTTGTGTTGGTATTATGTACATTTGATATTGCGGGGCGAGCGTCCGACATGTGGACGGCCGTCACTGCCTGATTGTATTATTATTTTGGGGCACGACCTGGTTGCGGTCGATATACCCGTTGTATGTATATTTTACTTTCTGTACTAGGGTTACCCCGCGGAGGGGTGCACGGATAGCCGGGTTCTAGAGGGCAACGGGCCCGCATCTCAGGGCATTGAGACGGAGGGGCTTCAGTCTGGAATTGGCGGGCTATTCGCCGCACTCGTAGGGGGTACAGGTTGACCCAGGAGGGGTGCCCAAGTTACCGGATTCCGTGAAGTGCTGGGTGGTCCATTCACGGCGCTGAAGGGGGCTGCCTCGCTTCAGGTTTTGGCGGGTGACTTGCCGCGCCCGTAGGGGTCTAGGATTTCATTGCACAGGCTATCCACACGACCAGGGGAACGTCGGGTTTCAGCGGCTCTGTGAAACCCGGGGATCCCAGATATCTGTATTGTTTCTGTGATGCTGTTCATTCTCTGTGATGTTGCATTTCTTTCACGCCTTGAGCGAAATATAATATATTGGTATATATATTAGTAGATGTTGTATATGTTTTGCATCCGCGCTAGTCCAGTCCCCGCTCTGTCGTTAGTAAGCTAACCTAACGGGTAATGACGGGACCCAGTGGCGAATGCGGATGGCATATACGTACGTCAGTATATTTTCGTTCGTTGTGGTGTGATTAATTGATGGGACTGCGTTGATTCGGATCAATGCAAGTTAAACAAACCTTATCTGATGTTGTCGGAACACTTTTTCAAAAAGCTGTTATTGCAAGGACGTTTACTTTTGTTTTGCATCGTGGTATTCATTGGAATATCCTGCTCCTCAGTCGACGAGGCAAGGGCCGAGATCCCTTCACCGGGAGTGACCCCTTGGACAAAAGGTTTGCGTCAGGGCATTAACTTCACTATAGCCGATTACTTTTGCTTTGCACCGTGGTATTCAGTTGGAATATCCTGCACCCCATTCTACGGGGAAAGAGCCGAGATCCCTTCACCGGGAGTGACCTCTTTAGCAACGGTTTTCGTCACTATATTTTCAAAAAGCTATCCGTTCCTTCAACGATATCAAGTTCATTACGTTAAAGGTTTTCGCCAGAAACCATTCGTAGCCCTCCATCGTTTCAGACGGGTAGCACGTAGTATTCATGCTATGTTTGTTGACCTTCGTCAAGGCATAGTGTATGGTAGCTGCTTGTTGCCTTTCTGCTGCATAGATAGATGCGTTGGTTTGGGACAGTCGTATAGCCTTGTTGACCTTCGTCAAGGGCTTGTACGGGTGGATTCAGATTAACCCTGGATAATGACGGGTAGAACTTGACATGTGACTTATGATTTGTTGACCTTCGTCAAGGTCATAAGAGCATGGGGCAGAAATCACATCGGGAGTTTCAAAAGAACTGAAACTTGCCAGATATGCGCATACCTTCTGGAGTGTGATACCGTGAGCGGATTCCGTCACGTTGTCATGCGATGAGAGTTGGATCCCGATTCCCACTGATGAGTTAGTTTACTCCTCGGGTAACCCCGACTAATTCTTCTTTCAGGTTTGGAGGAGAATTTGAGTTACAATGGGAGGTTTCCAGATTAGATAAATTGGTGACCATTCTGATCTAGGTTAGAGTGCACGCTGAGTGTTTCTTTTCTCTCTCTCTTTGGCAGCGACCATTGACCCGACCCTAAGACTTTGACTCAGTGACCAAGTTGACCGAACCTTCTTAAACACCGGCTTTTGGATTGTCAGAGTTGCAGACCTCATTGCCACTCCTACTTTTACCCTTTTTCTCCAGGACACCCCGTATTACTACGAACGTCCACTTCCATTGGACAAAACCATCGTATGGTTAGATACGAACTCGAAAGAATTTATTCGAGGATGGTTTCCGGTTCTGGAGAAAACGGATAGGATTATTCAGTTGTCTTTTCCTTTTACCCTCTCTCAGGTTACGAGTACTCCTTGGTTTAGGGGTAGTACACCTATTACGCAAATTGGATTGTCTTCTTCCAAACCTTAGGCTGGTGCCGACCGGTAGGGAATGAAGAAAACCAATTAGCATAACGATGGTGTGCAGAAGGTATTAAGTTCAGACAAAGCAAGGGATTAGTAAGAGGGCAAAGTAAATTGCAACAGATATTCACGACCGAACCAAATATTTCATTACCACTCCCACATCACCTTTGTATTTCTCCAGGACACTCCGTATCACTACGAAGATCCACAGTTTATTTGGATACTCCATCGTATGGTTATATACGAACTCGAATGGAACTTGTTCCAGTTCGGGGATGGATTCTGGTTCAGGAGAAATAGGAATAAGGTTTATTCGGTTGTCTTTTATCTTCACCCTCTCTCATTGCGAGTGTTCCTAGGATGCGGACAGTACACCCATTATGCTTATTGGATAGTCTTCTTCCAAACCATAGGCTGGTGCCGAACGGTAGGGAAGGAAGAAAACCATTTGGCCTAAAAGGGTGTGCAGAAGGTAAAGACTAAAGACATATGAAGGGATTTGGAGAGGTGGCAAAGAACTATACGGTTACAGTCGTGAATCTGGAAGAGGCATTACTAGGAATACCAGAATACCCCATCGGAACATTTTAATGTTTCAGTTTCACTGTGTAATGTTAAAGGAAAACTGATTTCCCGATTAGATACTTACTCCAGGGTATGTATTTACCAGGTACGATTCTCACATCTGTATGGTTTTACAGATGATGAGTGGGAGTAAGTTATTGGGAATTGGGTGATTATCCTCATTATATCGGGATTCGTTGTAATCAGTGATATTTGAGGAAATCACCTGGGCTGTTTGCCGGTCGGCAAATATTTGGTTTTGAATATCCGCTGTTATGCACCAATTTCAAAATGATATATCTGTACGTCTATTTTCATAGAGTGAGATATACCTTTCTGAAATTATGTCTACGACATTTACCTATATCAGTGGATGGTTAGGTAAGGAGCATTAAACAGCGGTGTAATTCTTCTTAACCATAAGTACAGTTTTCAACCTACGACACACAGTGAAAGAGTTATCAGACTCAAGGGACTTATACAGAGTATTGTATGTTGTCCAGTGTCCATTAGGACAAAGGGGTTGGTCCTCATACTATATTCTGTTTACTTTTAACTTCTCTAGTTCTTAGACATGTGTTTCGTTGAAACACAGGGTCTAAGTTTTGAGGAGTTATAGGTATTTGAATAGAGTAGAGAACCAGGTGTAGCAAGTATCGGGATTCTTCAAAGAGATCGAAGATGTAGATACTTGTGTATGGTATTCAGTTGATAGTAATGATAAAGAGATCTTGCTTCTCTTTCAGGTTACTCATAATTGGAAGTATTCCTAAGTTGAGTAACGCTGATCGGCCTCCTTCCATTTAGTTGACATGCGCTGGGGACAGCTGCATGATTTGAATCTAGTTCAATTAAATCAGTGCCTCTGTTTCTATATTGGATATAGAACAGTTCATATCTTAACGATGTTAAGGTATGGGGAGTTGTCCGGTTTATGATTAAAACCAGACACTGGACAACTCAAGGCACGTTTCTGTAATGGCTGTTTGTGGGTTGACCCAGGCTATGACGCGGGTTGACTTTCTACCATCTGGATGAACAATAGCAATATTGTTCTAGACTCGCCACAGTTTTATTAAAAAATGGATTTTTTCAGAAAACAGAAGTGGGAGTATGGTAGAACTGGAAGTGATTCCAGAACCACAAACGATTACTGAAGATTTGATAAGGAACCTAAAGATTCAATCTGGATTGACATTCCATTGGCCACTCCGCAGATAAGGTGGGTAACTTCAGGCACCCGAGAGGTACTACGGTAGCCTCAAGGACGGTGACAGGGAAGTTCTTGTTTACCCACAATTACCATTGCTGTTGTTCCAGGCTGCGAGACCCGGCGGGAGGATGAGTATAGCGTCGTTCTAAACTAGTTTTAGAAGTGCACGTCTATATGACTCTGCCAGAGGGTTGTCGTAGTCAGTGGGAGCAGCGGAAGCATTGGTGGACAGGTAGCTTATGTCTATTTACAGACTGAAGCACCAGTAGCGGAGATAGATCATCTATTTCTGACGTGACAGTCATGGGTTTGACTTCATCAGAATAGGGGATGGATCTGTTGAGAAGGTAGTAGGGTGTGATATCCTGGTATTTGGATGACATACACAAAGTAGGAAAGGAAACTCCTATACTACGATCGGTTATACTTTGGTCGTCACACAGTGGTTTCTCCACATGGACTTGGACATTATATCTGACATACTGGTTACTAGATCTATGGTCTTAGATCTAGATTTGGGTGGTTTCCCAATCAGGGTACTTGACAGCATTCTAAGAGTATTTAGGATGGACGACTCCTGGCACGGTAGTGTACCTGCAGGTAACGGAGTCACCCTCTCTAAAGGTGTCTTACAGACTAAAGGGGAGAGGGATGTGCATGATTGGCAGATCACTTGCTTAGGCAATTGAGTCAATCATGAGATGTCAAGTACCACACCAGATATTGTTCTTGCACTAGATGCAATAAGTTGACATTAATCCAATCCTGGAGAAACAGTCGGAAGCAGTTTTAGAACATAAGTGGATGTTCTAGGGATATGATAACGACAGCCTCATTCGGGAAACAGTTATCATTCCAGGCTTCCAAGGTGACATGGACGACAAGGAGGTTGTCAGAGCTATAGTTTTCCTTCTGATGAGGGGCAGTATTTTGGACAGGTGGTCCAAGGCAATACTGAGGGTGGCATGGCGCAGGATACTGATTAAGTTCAGTTGACGATACAGTCTAAGAAGTTTGGATTTGGAGCTCATTTATGAGCTATGTCCCATCAGACATCCAGACACATTCTAAGACAGGTATTGCTCTTTTCGGGAGATGGGTTTCTCCGCGAACTTGAGATATAGAGAGACATAGAAAGAAACAACTAAGCGGATCCACTCACTGAGGCTATTCCTCGAACGCAATAGTTCCGCAAACAAGCTTTGTGAGACTGACTAGTAGAGAAGTTGGATGTTCGGTATCACACGGGCTGTGAGTATGCGACATCGCAATAATTAGCCTTGAGTGCAAGTGGGAGATTGTTGGAGATAGTGCCCTCAGAGTCAATTATTAGGTCACAGGTACGTGATTGTAATGATTGAGGGAGGACCTATCCCGGTAGGACAGTCTTACTCGAGATGATAGTATGCTATCTGGTTTACCTTTATCATCGTGTACTGCTTGAGGTGACCTGACACGTCGCTATTACACGTTGATAGAGCCCCTAGGATTCTTGCTTGACCACCAGCAGTATGAGGGCGATCATATAAGTGGGAGCTGGGGTCTATAAGCTTATCCTTAAAAGGTCCCTAGTCGTGGGAGTTTCGAGACTGGGCATCGATACTCCATTAGTAGACTAGTGTATACAGTCGAGACCCCGACGAGGGGCGGTGGCCGGTCTCACAAGCCACTGGTGTCAGTTGGATCACCTAAGATGTATACAGGTGCTCATTGGGTTATGAGTACACCGGACAGGACTCGCCGGGAACATGCTAGTTGGTCATATACCAGACGTCAGATGGCAGTTCCCTGGTGACATGTGTGCAGGTTAGTTCATCGACCTGGGGATCGTCATTTATCTCGTGTGAGTTCCCACTGTACTTTGATTACTACCCTACCACGGCTCAAAGGAGTCGTGCAAACAGGTTTTAGTTGGGTACAGTCCCGAGCCATATGGAGGCAGTGAGCGTATCTTCAGGGGTTCGTCTCTCCCGGTATTGGGGATGAGATCGTGCTGTGTCTAGGAGAGCCATTACACAAAGTCCTTGGCCAAGGCAAGGAGATTTACTGGTAGGTATTCCAGTAGTATCTCAGGGTGTTCTGGGCTACACTCCGACACGACTTGTACCGCTTTTGGGGGTCTGACTTTTACCAACCCCCTAGGCCCGCCATGCGATACTCATAGACGAACGGACCGGACTGCACGGATATTGTCACTGACAGGCTCAGTTGGGTGTCGGGGTGAGCTTCCTCATCGACGTCCCATTTGGTCAGTACCTGGTAGCCCGTCACGTATTGGCTTATACCTCTGACGTGCTAGTAGTTAAATCCACAACCAAGGTGTTGACGAGTCTTTAGAGTCCCCCACATTCAGTTACTCAAGCTTTCGGGCGAAAGGTTGTAGAGGCCGTATGGAGATATGGCAAGGTCGGATCAGATACGTGCGGTATTGCACGGATCAGGATCGGACAGTCTGTACTATAGGCCGTATGGTTATATGGCTGGGTTTGATCAGATACGTGCGGTATTGCACGGATCAGGATCGAACGGATATTACTGGCCGGCTTTGGTATAAGCCGGATCCTAGTATTGTACAGTGTAGAGTTTGTCTCATTGCATTTGTATTTCGGTCGAAATACAAATGCGGGTGTGTATGCACAGTATCGGGGTTTTCCTGTAATTTATTACGGGACCAGTTTTCTGGAGTTGCCAGTTTGCTTTCCGTTTCGGCCGATTTCCATTGTTCCGTTCATTGGCCGAAGATTGGTGGAGGAGGGCTTATTTGCATTGTTGCAAATAGGCATTTGTGGAAGGGGGTCTTTGCATTTTGTTGTATCATGATAGCACCCTCCTTTGACTTGCTTGACTTCATACTTCATGATGGCTTGACTTTGTTAGCATCATGGTTGTTCATGATGGTTGTGGTTGTGTGTGGTTTTTGCTTGTGATCATATCCTTTCATGATGCCCTCTTGCATCATTGCTTCCACCCACCCCTTGACCTTGCTCTCTCTCTCTCTCTCCAATCACACATGAAGGGGGGGGGCCGGCCATTCCTTGGAAGGAATGGGATTGATTTTTATTTGGATGTGTGGAGAAAAATATGATACATTCCTTCTTGAGTATGCTCCATTTTTCTCACCTCTCTCCAAGCTCTCTTTTCCTTCACCAATGGCAATTCCACAAACCCCAAAAATGAGACTTGCTCACTACATATTCTACAACGAACCTTGGGCACGTCGAGTAGCCGGCTTCGTGCCCGAGTTGCCTCGGCATTGAGGTGGGAGCCCGTAAACGATGTAGGCAACGTGGTGCACTTCCGGCGACGAGGATGAGACGGACGGAGATCCCGCGAGGAGATCGGATTGGAGATGAAGACCGGAGGACTTGGATCGTCGGTATATCTCTTCCCCTTCTCTTTGTAGTTAGCTAGATTTAGTTTAATGGCCCGATCCGGTTTTAGTGCGCGGTGGTGCCGTTTTGCCAAGTCCGCAAAAATTTAAGTTATTCACCGCTTCCGCATTCCGGCGTCGGATTGACGGCCGGGGCGCCGCCGTGCACTTACAGCTACTGGAGAGAAAGTTTCATCATAGTCCAATCCTGGTCTTTGACGAAAACCTTTCGCTACAAATCTTGCTTTAAAGGTCTCTACCTGTCCATCTACACCAATCTTTCTCTTAAAGATCCATTTTCACCCTACGAGTTTTATCTCAGAAGGTGTAACGTCCAAAGTCCATACTTTGTTGGTGTACATGGACTCCATTTCGGATCTCATGGCATCCAGCCACTTCACTAAGTCACCACTCGTGATAGCTTGCTGAAAACTAGTAGGGTCATCATCATCCATGATACAATCTTCTCTATCACCATCAACAAGAAACCCATAGTATCTCTCCGGTAGGCGAGAAGTTCTATTAGATCTCTGGAGCGGCTGAGGTTCTTGAAGTTCTACTGCAACATCAGTTTCAACCAATTCGTCCTGCGTAATTTGTATCTCTATAACCTCTTCTAGTTCTACCGCATTGCCATCATTACTATTTGTAAAAAATTCTTTTTCTAAAAATGTGGTATGTTGAGAAACAAACACCTTTTGTTCCTCCTTATGGTAGAATAGATATCCATATGAATGTTTTGGATATCCCACAAATTTATACATGACCGATCGTGTCTCGAGTCTGTCTGGATTCTACTTTTTAACAAAAGCCGGACAACCCCATATCTTAACTCTTTTAAGAGATGGTCTCTTTCCACACCACATCTCATATGGAGTGGTAGACACGGTCTTGGTTGGAACCCTGTTTAACAGATACATTGCTGTCTCCAAGGCATGTCCCCAAAAAGAAAGCGGTAACTCAGTATCACTCATCATGGACCGTACCATATCTAATAGGGTATGATTCCTCCGTTCTGACACACCGTTGTGATGTGGTGTGTAATGGGGAGTGAGCTGAGAGAGAATCCCATTCTCTTTTAAGAAGTCTGAAAACTCTGCACTCAAATACTCTCCACCCCGATCCGATCGAAGTTTCTTGATGCTTAAACCTGTTTGTTTTTCTACTTCATGTTTATACTACTTAAATTTCTCGAAAGTTTTGGATTTATGTTTTAACAAAAACACATGTCCGAATCTTGAGAAATCATCAGTAAAAGTAACGAAGTATGAAAAACCGCCTCTAGCATGTGTAGATATTGGTCCGCATACATCACTATGTATGAGGCTTAAAAGTTCCATAGCTCTTTCTCCGTGTCAAGTAAATGGAGTTTTGGTCATTTTACCTTTGATACAGGACTGAAAAGTCGCATAAGATTTATATTCAAAAGAATTCAAATATCCATCTTTATGTAGCTTGTTTAGTCTTGTTTCATTAATATGACCAAGTTTACAATGCCAAAGAAAAGCTTCATTTATATCTGAAAATTTTCTTTTATTAATATGTTGTATATTGAAAACTGTGCGTTGGTTCAGGACGTAAATACCGTTATTTAGTATACCATACCCAATCAACTGTTGATTCAAGTTAATCTTCATAACATTATTTTGCAACACAAAATGATATCCTTTATTGTCTAACAAAGAAACGGATATTATATTACATAGCATACTACAAGGGTTCAAAACCAAAATACAATCCGAAGGCAACCCCAGATGATACTCTCCTACGGATACAGCATGTACATTAAAACCATTTCCAACCTACAGAGTATGGTCACCAATCTTCAAAACTCTACTGTTTCTCAATCCCTGCATACAATTGCAGATGTGAGAACCAGAACCGGTATCAATACCCACGATGCAAAGTTTATAAAAAATGTTTTCAGTTACAAACACACCTGAAGCGGAAGCATCGGTATGCTTCTTTTTCTTGAGATCAGCAAGATACAGAGCACAGTTGTGTTTCCAATGTCCCGACTTGTGGCAGTAAAAACATTCTCCTTTTCCACTTCCCGTGGCCCTGGATTTATCTTTCCCCTTCGCCTTTTGAACTCCACCTCTCGGTTTGGTGGGGTTCTTCTTCTTCTTTCCCTTGGCCTTGGCTTTTGGGATGGAAGAGGAAGATGGCCCAACAAGTAGAGCGAGAGTTTTCACTGTCTTAAGCGTGCTCTTGGCACTTCTCAACATATTGAGAAGTTCAGGCAATAATTTCTCCAAATCGTTCATATTGAAATTCACAATGAACGGAGCAAAGGCAGGGGGAGAGACTGTAGAAAAATATCTGTATATTGCTCATTATCCATGGTCCATCCCAGATCCTCAAGTTCTTCTATAAGACCAATCATCTTCAAGACATGTTCTCCTACTGATGTGCTAGGGACCATACGCATCTGAAACAACTTTCGGGATGCCTTGTATCGCAAAGTCCGAGATTGCTCTGCATACAACTCTTTTGTATGAAGAAAGATGGATTGAACATCCATCTTCTCATGCTGCTTCTGATGTATACTGTCCATAGAAGCAAGCGCGAGGCACTTGCCATGTCACAATCAGTATCCCATGTTTTTCGGATCTCCTTATTCAAAACAGATGATTCAGGTCCTGGGACGGGTGGGGATTTGGCAGTGAGGACATATGATACTTTATCATATGTGAGTGCAATGTTCAAATTCCTCAACCATTCTTTATAATTCAATCCTGTCAGTTTTTTTTCTCTAAAAGAAGCTTAAGTCCCATCATCGGTATCTGCCATTGGGAGAGAGAAAAGAAAACACTCAGCGAAATGCTCTTACAAAGATTTAGATTGGTTATTATCTTATCTAATCGATGTCTCCTACTTCTCTTATCAAATTTTCTTTCAAAAACCTCAAAAAGAAAACTAGCCAGGATTAATTAAATTCTACAGTTTTGCTAACCGGTCAGTCAGGCCAGTGTTGGTACTTTGAGGGAAGTTCTCCGTGCTTTCGCACGGACCTAATTAAAATAAACCTCGTTTTCCCATAGGTCAAACCCCGTTGACACCTTTCTAGACACCTACTGGATTAGCTAATTGTAAAGTGCAAAACACTCCTGCGAGTAACTCTTACTCACAGTGGGATCGGGATCCAACTATCATATAGATGGAATGCAATCTCATTGCAAATTTCAACCCTTGAAACTCCCGATATGGATTTTACCCCTAACTGCTTATGACCATGGCTATGGTCAACATATCATAAGCACTAGTCAAGTTCTCCCCGTCATTTCGTGATTAACTAGACCCACCCATATGACCCTTGACTATGATCAACATAATCACATGAATGTTCTAACTTATCGCATCATATGCTTATGTAGGAAGACATCACTTAGCTACCGTACACTACGCCTTGACTATGATCAACATACGTAGCACGAATACTAAGTACTCTGCTTCCTAAAATGACGGAGGGTTGCGGATGGTTTTTATGAAAACCTTTACCTCTTTGAACTTGATCTCTTTGTAGAATCTAAATAGTTTAGAAAAGGAGTGGCTTAAGCTCCGCATCTTTTGAAACTTGCATTTTCATAAAAAAAGGCCGAGTGTGTTTCAAATCTGATTCTACAACATTTTTAGGTTTCTTTTTCTTTACATTAATCTTATTAATGTAGTCCCATCAATTAAGTTCCTAAGCCATCACAGAAAAGAAACGAAAATAGAACGTACACTTATGCCATCCGCATCAGCCACAGTATCCCGTTGTGCACCGTTAGGTTACTTAACTAACGACATAGCGGGGCGGGACTAGCGCAGGTGTAAAACATAAGCAACGTTTATTATATATCATATATATAATAATAATCCATTCGTCTCAGATATTAAGTAATCACATCACAGAATATCAATAGCAGAAACACATATGAAAATAAAGGATATCTAGGAGGTCCGTATTTTGTATTCAGCCAACAATAGAAAATACGGATTCAACGGTCGCGATGAATAGCCAAGCCCACACCCCCTAGACCCCTACGAGAGCGGCAAGTGACCCTACCAATTCTAGAGTTTAGGAGACCCAGTCTCGACTCCTCGAGATGGCCTCCTACTGAACCCTAGAACCCGGTCACTTGTGCTCCCCTTCTTGGGTCTATCCTAATGCGGAAAAGTAAATAATATACAATAATGGTGAAATCATCCTCAACCCGGAAGTGCCCCAAATAAAAGAATATTACATACAATTAATATTTACAGGAATGAAAATAAAGACTCCCATCTCACATAAAACCCCCGGCTATTCAATCGCGACAATCCTGCACATCATATCTCAAAAACACATAATATCACATACCATCAACGTAAGTAAGTATGCGTACCCCGATTGTCGCTGATGTATAGTAATGAAATCGGCGATACACCACATACTATACTTACGGTCACAGAAAAGAAAGTGAAAAACAACAATTGCAATTATCACATCCACATATATCAAGATGATGTTAAACGTTTCGATCGAATCAACACACACCCACAAATTACCCTGAGAGCTCAACACTTGAGCAAAGTTAAAATACCCAAAAACCGTGCCACGGTGTCTATGAGCCGTAGAAAGGGTTAACCAATGCCTCACCTATGGCACCACGGAACTACGACAAACCTTAGGGTTCGATCGCGGTTCCGTGGGCATAGAATCGGGTTAAGGTTTTGTGTTCTTCTAGAGGGTCCATAGGTATACTTGCACAATTTTCCGAATACATAAAACTTATAAAAATTACAACTCTTGAAAATTTCAGCGGGGGTCTAGATGTGGGGTTCGAAGTTCGTTTGAACTGTTAAACATTGTCTAGGTTACCTTTACAGTATTAAAATATACGACTACGAAACACTACGAATTAGCCCCTAATCAAAATAAACATCACATGAAAATTTAGGCTAAAAAAACAATACCTGAAACCCCAAATCCTACACAACAGAGCACTGGTGAAATACGAACTAGAACTAGGGAAGGGGGGCCGGCCACGCCGGATTCTAGGGCTTGGTGCTCGGCCAAATTTCGAGCAATGAGGATCGTATTTCATAGGTGCTCTCAGTACATCACATGTAAACTTTTGCAGTTGTTTAAATAATATTTAAACGACTTTTTACAAAATTTCCAGAGAGCATTTTTAGGGTTTCAAATATCGTATTTTTCGGAGTTGATTTCGTTTTCGTAATAGTTATAACACCGTGCCTAAAATTCTAGTTTGGCTCTGATACCACTGTTGGGTTTCCCTAGCACCTAATTTATGGTTTGGAAGTATCACACAAGCCACTTTAAAATTTTAAAGAGGTGCTAAGCAAACTAACCACGAATCTTAACTAGAAAGTTTTAGGGTAACACCATAAGTATCACATACAATGAACTTTTTATCATTAAGTGAAAAGAATACAACCTTTGTAGTCCTTTTGTGTTGACTCCTTGGATCATTGAGAGTTTGAAACGGCTTGCTAGTAACCTTCCTTGTCCACGATGATCCACCCAAAGTCCCTTTGCCCAAAACTCCTTACTTCACTTGATCTTTGAAAAAAGTGGAGCAAACACCCTACACAAATGGGCTATAGAAGTGTAGAATGATGAAGTGGTTTTTTCTCTATTGAAAACCATTTCTTTTTTACTACCTTACTCAAAGGAAATCTCAAGAGAGAGGAAGAAGAAGATGGCTTTACTTTGAGCTTAAGAGTTATGAAAAAGATAATGAATGAAAATGAGAAACAGAAAATATAAATATTTTCCACTCTCTCATCAAACCATGCTAACTAAAATATCTAGATATTTTTGGAAATGTGTTAAAGGCCAAATGGAAAATTAATCCATGGTTAAAAAGTAGGTCAAAGGTGGTCAAGTTTAGAAGAGTGTAGAAATAACTAACCATGAATCAATTTTTCTTTTTCTTTTCTTTAACTCAAATACAAATATATATATATATATATATATATATATATATTAGTTCCATGTGAGTCTTGCATTGCGATCCTAAGTATATCAACAACCATGATACTATGTATGCATGTATGTGTCCATGCATATCAACATGTGCATACATGCATGCATACATCAAATATAATGAAAAGGGTTTAATAAAGAATTGAGCTAAAATTTAAATGTTAAATCAACACTTGATTTAACAAACCGGTCATATCACATACGACCCGACCAATAGAAAAACACCCGATTAATATACGGTATCACATACACGCATTTAATCGGGTTCCCGCGCATATCTCATATGCACACCACATCGTTTCTCCTGAGTTAAGAAACTCCTGTGTGGGACTCTAAGACTTGTCAATACGCCGGTAGTAGGTGATGATCATATCAAACACCCACAAGCTGCAAGCGGTCGGCTAAAAGTAACGGCCATCCGAGTATTGAGCGATCAGAAGAAAACAAGCGAAGCTGTCAAAACTCCCATCGAGCCAACTGGCAACACTTACCGTACAGTCCGGTCTCTTTGTCAGATATGCTGCATATAGAGTCTAGGGATAGTATCGTCGACCCCAATAACTCAATAAGTCATGTCGGTGTATGGCTCATAACAGATCGAGAAACTATTGATAACACTTATCAGTAAATCTCTGCAGCCCTGGCCAGGAACTTCCTGTTATAGCCAATCGAGCATAGCACAACATCAACCCCCAATATCGGGAGAGACGAAACCCTCCTATCGCTCATTGTCTCCATGTGCCTCGAGACTGTACCCAAAATCCACCTGTTTGCATGACTCAGTAAAGCCGTGGTAGGGTGGAGATCAAAGTACAGTGGGAGGACACACAAAGACTCTAAGACGATCTTGGGTCTACAGACTAACATGTACCAGTGTCACCTGAGAACTGCTATTCGACGATAGATATAATACCACATAGGAGTTCTCGGCGAGTCCATTCAATGTACCCAGTCTCCACTGAGCACCCGTATACAATCTTTGGTGTCACCACACCAGATGGATATGGGATGATCCATCGCCCATCATATGGGAAAAGAATGGTATAAGCTAGTCTACTCTGGAATATCGATGCCCCGTCTCGATATACCCACGACTAGGAACAGTTCAAGGATATGCTCATAAACTACACGTGTCCCACTAGTATGATCCGCATCATAGTCCCAGTAGTCAAATAGATATCCTATGGGCTTTATCAACATGTACCAAATGAGTAAGATGCATGATCAAATGAACATGTCAAGATAAAGTAAACCAGATAGCATACTATCATGTCGAGCAAGAAAGTCATCTCTATACATATATACATGTCCAAGCATCCACTATACATATAATGGCGTCTAGGGCATACATATATCCAACAGAATCCGCTACAACACAGTACAACACAGAACATCAATGCGAATGTCACGTTCGCAAATCCGTCTAAAAGAACTATAGCAAATAGACAAGTTGTACCGCTCTAATGACATTCACAGTCGCAGATAGTAATGTAAGTACTGTAAATCTTTAAAAATATGTTAGAAATATCGACTTCGAAATAACCCCGAATAGCCCCCAAACAAGTAGATAAATCTATA
The DNA here is from genome assembly GCA_030015575.1 of Agapanthus africanus. Taxonomy (NCBI): domain Eukaryota; kingdom Viridiplantae; phylum Streptophyta; class Magnoliopsida; order Asparagales; family Amaryllidaceae; genus Agapanthus; species Agapanthus africanus. Next base: position 219,473,943 of record JASDDO010000014.1, read on the forward strand.
TCTAAACTGGGCTAAACTAGCAATACCACTGAACCAATATTTCAGAGACCAGACAACACCAAAAATTACAAACCCCATTCCCTAATTTTGGCCGGCCAGCTCGGATTTTTGAGCAATGTGCTCGGGTCAATTTGGGTGAAAGTGGCTCGTATTTGGGGTGTAGTCTAGAGGTTATCTTAGTAGTCTTCTGAAGTTGCTAAAATAATTTTAGAAGACTCGGAAAAAAATGACAGAAACTGGAATACATCGAGTGATGTTTCAGGGTTGTTTCGGTTTCGATACTTTAATATCATTTAAACCAACTAGTATGCGGTTAATGGGTTGGCTATGATACCATGTAGGGTTACGGCAGTGCCCCGGCCATCAATCCGTGGCCAAACGCGGAACAAAAACTTTTAAAACCCAGTGCTAACGGAACCCTAATCGACGGATCGTACCATTAACCCAATATTAGTTAACTGTAAAGAGTTTAGAGAGGTTATACCGATCGATCCATGTCCTTCAGTCTTCAACCTCTATCCTAAGATCGTCGTGGCTTCCTCGATCAAGTTCGTTCTCTGGTCTCCCTCGTCGAAGATGATCCACATCGAGGATTAGTAATACGGGCTCCCGCTTCAAAATCGAAGCAACTCGGGCATCCAGTTTGCTAGCCTAGATACCCAAGATGAAGTAGAGTGTGTGTGTGAATACTTTGTCTCAAAACACCCAAGGATTCTCAACTCATGAGAGGGATTGTGTGGAGGTGAAGAAGAAGCCATGAGATGAAGAAGTTGTGAGCACAAGAAATGAGCAAGTGAAGAAATTGCTCTCTGTTGTTTTTCTTTTGTTGTGTGTTGTGAGGTATTTTTGATGGGCAAGTGAAGAAAAATCCCAGGACAAAATAAAGGTCTTCCCTATCATAAATATCTCACAAACAAAACAAAAACCATGCAACTAACAGTTTTTGGCGTTAGGGACCTCGCCGCGACTTCGTCCTTAAAAGCCAGCCTTTCGATGGGATAGATTGTACATCATGACACATAAGACCCAACACCATGAGTCACCAAGTGTGCACATGCACCATCAATGCTCAAGGCCAAGACTTGTACTCACAATTTCCGCACAATTAAACATTAAACTAAATGTTTAATCAAATAGAGAATGGCAACTTCTAAAGTAAACTCGTAACGAATTACAAGAATACCCCTCATCCGTATATACATACCTGCATCCGTATTCCGACTGAATACGAATACAACAAGATGAAAGTAATCGAACAATATAATACTAGGATCCGGCTTAAACCAAAGCCCACTAGTATTATTCGTCTGATCATGATCCGTGTACAAGTGCACGTATATGATCGAACCCTACCATAAAACCATACGGCCTCTACAACGTTTCGCTCAAACCAGGGAAACCCTCTGTGTGGGACTCTAAAGACTCGTCAATACGCTGGCAGTGGGTTTAACCACAAGCACGTCAGTGGCACTAGCTATACGTAATGGCTACCCAGGTATTGAACGAAAGGGAGGCCGACGAGCAAACTCATCCCGAAACCCTACTGAGCCTTACAGTGACAATATCCGTACAGTCCGGTCCGTTCGTCTATGAGTATCGCATATCGAGTCTAGGGGGCGGATAAAGTTAGATCCCTAATAACGCGACATTTAGTGTCGACATGAAACATATCACCACCTGATAAACTACCGATCCTAGATCGGTATTTCTCGTCTACCCGGCCGAGGATTTCTGGTGATGGCCATCCGTGCACTCCATGACATCAACCTCCAATATACCGGGAGAGACGAATCCCCTGACAATCCGCTCACTGCCTCTATATGGCTCGGGACTGTACCCAACTAAAACCTGTTTGCACGACTCCTTTGAGCCATGGTTGGGTAGTAAACAAACCACGGTGGGAACTCAAACGAGACAAATGACGATCTCAGGTCGATAGACTAACCTATACACATGTCACCTGGGAACTGCTATCTGACAATAGGTATAATACCAACTAGCATGTTCCCGGCGAGTCCGTCCTGTGTACTCATAATTCAATGAGCACCTGTATACATCTTAGGTGAACCAACTGACACCAATGGCTTGTGAGACCAGCCACCGCCCCTCGTCGGGGTCTCGATCCGTATACACTAGTCTACTCTTAGAGTATCGATGCCCAGTCTCGAAACTCCCACGACTAGGGACACTTTAAGGATGTGCTTATGGACCACCCAACTCTCACGTATATGATCGCCATCATACTGCTGGTAGTCAAGCAAGAATCTTATGAGCTCTATCAACATGTAATAATGATCTGTAATGTCACCTGAAGCATGTACACGATGATAAAAATAAACCAGATAGCAAACTATCATCTCGAGTGAGACTGTTCTACCGGTATAGGTCCTCCCTCAATCATTGCAATCACGTGCCTATGATCCAATAATTGACTTGAGGGCACTATAGCCAACAATCTCCCAATTGAGGCTAATTATTACGGTGTCGCATACTCACAGCCCGTGTGATACCGAACACCCAACTTCTCTAGCGTATTGCTGCTATTTGATAGCTTTGGCTCTTTTGCACAGAAATTTTTTTTGGAAGGAACAGTCATACACCAAATCAAATCAAGTATATCATGACAAATAAACTCATAAACATGTGCATCTGTGAGCACGAAATCATGTCAATTCTGAAACTCGTGTAACTACACCAAATGAATAAGTCCAAATCAATGAAATTAAAGTCAAATATCTCGGAATGCACAGAAATAAAAAATCAAGTGCAGTAGGTATGCGCAAAACGAAAATCAGTACAACTGATACATGAGAATACAAATCAAGTGCAACTGTGGTGCACAAGGGAAATATCAATCATAAAACGAATCGTCGAAATACCGAAAATCCAGAACAACGGAAACGTGATATCCAAATCACCAAATCGCAAATCATAAATTCCGTCGTCGATGTGCCCCTCCTTCAATGTCGAAGGGTGTCAGTGCATCCAAAGGTAGCAGAAAAAGTATCTAGTTGCCTCCTGTTCTGCCCTTAGGTTCTCATCTCTCTCTGTGGATTACCAGTTATATGACTCTTCGGATTGAAGGCCTGATACGAAGTGATGACGGAAACAGTTCTGCTCTGGCGCATCCTATAAAGATCTCCTGGCCAATTAACATGATCGCTCATAACGTATCTCGGCAATGATATAAAACCCTGGCCCACTGAGTGTGCGTGATACGACCGATCCTGGGTCCAAGTCTTCTCATGTAGTATTCCAGGAAGATCTTGTTAGGGTCTCTCCCATATCTCATCTCTGCAGGACTGCTTCAGGTCAGTTGCATTCTTTTCATGACTTTTCTCTGGAATTATGGCTGCATTCAATGCCTCTGCATAAGCATCCAGTCTCTGATGTCAACAGAGTGGAACGTCATCTATTCAAGATCTCGTACGAACTACTTACCCTGCTTTTCTTCAATGTGGACTAATTCGGAATTATCTCTTCATAGCTGTATGGACGGCGCTCCATTTGGTTGTAGTCATATCTAGAGTCCCCTTTTTCGAAGCTATGAACTTGGCATCTCAATATCCTGTAGTAGGCATCTGGCCAATTACATTCTCGGGAACTCGTCCAAGTCATCAGAGTGATGTGCTTGCGCTTGTCCTGTCTCGATCGACTCACAACATACCTGTGTAAGGTCTTCTTCTATCTGAAGTTAGTCAATTTGATGACCCCGCATCAGAGTATCCAAATGAATAACATGTCCCAGTCATTTATCAAAGGGAGACTAGCGATCCTCCGTCATGTCCCCATGTATAAACTCCTACTGCATTAGCTTCTGAAGTCTGGAGGTGATATCTTATCAACTCAATCAACAGCTGGCTCATCTATCCGCACGGTAGATAACGCCTCAATCATTTGGAGTAGACGGTACCGTAATAATCTTCGTAATCTGGCTGGCCTCTAGCAATAGCCCGATCATCTGGTGTAGATCTCGAACGCTCGCGTCAACGAGAAAACATAGTAAAACGATATATCGAAACCCTCGTGTCATCGGAATACATCCTGGTCAGTCCTCGTCCATGATGAGCTCGTGCTGACCACAACTCTATCCGCAGCTCTCTCTTCTCGTGTAACCACGGTAACGAAAACCACAATCCGATATCGGTGAGGATAGATCATAGGAACGAATATAATACAATACATAAGAAATGTACATCCTAAGGCTTCTTAAGCGAAGTAGCGTATCGTAAGTATGTTGCGGAACATACACACGGTACGTCACTATACTTAAGTCACCTACTCCATCAACCAAGGTCAATCTATGAGGTGAAAGTTCGGGTCTAATACCCCCTCGGCCAAGTCTAAGTTCCGTAAGGTCAAGCCTAGGTTCCGAATATATATATACGCCCTAGATTCCGCATAGTCAAACCTAGACTCGAACCAAGGTTATACTTAACGCTCTGATACCAACTTTGTCACAACTCGAAAAAGCACGTGACTGGCACCTGAATCATGTGAAGTCTATAGGACCGCACCTAATTCAAGTAAGCCAAAAACCCAGAAATCTAAATCTTTTAGGAAAATTAGTGGAGGTGAAGTTTTGAAATAAGGTTTACTGAAATCAAGTTCTTTCTTTAAGTACATAAGTGATAGTATATGAAAACATAGTCTTGTATATAATTTTAAAACCTTTTGTCATTTGAAATTTCGGCAGCGCCTCCTTTGTATATTTTAACCCGAAAACAAATACAAATAATAATAAATAAAGGTATCCCCAAGCGGAGCTTGCTCTTCGCCCAAATGGCGAAAACAACCATGCAAGATAATAAATATACTACACTGAAGGAGAGAATCAAACTCAGAAAGAGAATAAAGAAACCGTAAAACATCATCAACGAAACCAGCAACAAGGATAAATACTTAACCGCAACTCTAAGGCCGAAAGAATAAACAATACTGGTTTCTAAGTCTACTAAATATACAAGGTCAGGTTGATGGAGCTTTTAACTAGATACAACTGGAATAAAATATAAATTACAATGGTAGTCACGATGCAAGTGATCCCACTTACCAAAGCAATCACCCAAAAGAAAAAGCAGTGTGCCAATAAAGCCGCTACGAAACCTGTACGGAAAAACCTGCAAGAAACTGTGGCACAACGGGGGTGAGTTGCCAACTCGTGAGTAGAAGACATCACCGAATAGAAACCGAATATATGACGATCTTCTAGGTCATACCATACGCAAAATATATAAATAGACATCGAGTAGCAGTAAAGGTAGTACTATGAGCATACGTGAAATGTCAGAACTCATGTCCGTGTCACAAGGCAACTATAAGTCATGTATAATATGTATGAATGCATCATCAAATGGGTGTGTCCAGCATCGACACACAAAATCATCAGAAAATCTGAGTGCCCAACATCGACACTCGAAACATCATGAAAACCGTGTCTATCAGCGACACATCATCCTCGTATCTCGAGCTCCGTCAATCCGGATTGGCCCAAATCATCTGATCACACGACTACGGTCGGTATCCTCTGGATCTCCACCGTGTCAAATATCACCGGTATGTAGTGCTCTCCTGCAAGGCTCAACTTCTTTCTATAAGACCTTCTTGCCCCGGGGTACCTTACCGGGTCCACCATGTACCCGCAGACGGTCTCTCTCTCCTCGAATCGGTTATGTGTACACACGTGGCTCAAGAACTGAGAAAATCATGGTGGACGCCACACATATCATTTCATGAGAAAACTGCAATTTCTATTTTGAAAAAATAATAGGTTTATAAAATTCTTTTGCGGTTTTCCCCAAATCCTAAAATCTCATGAAAATCAAAATCTCGAAATCATGAGCTAATAATGGATAATGGATATCGGCATAAAGCCCAACTGTAGTATAAAATCAGAATATAGGTAAACAATGGATGTGGCATCTAAATACAAGTGCAATGTTATAATTAGCATATGATATTAGAAATGCTACTTAGCTACAACAATCAGTGTATACAAGATAATAACGGCACCTACAGTGTGCGTGACCTGGCAATTAACGATGATGATGTGTCTGAGCCGGCAAGCAAGTGTACGTGGAACATACACATCATCGGTAATGGTGCTGGTGTCCTGACAGACGAGATCATAACAGAAAGTAAACAACAAAAGCAACAATAAGGTATATAAAACTATATACAAGCCATATCGTTTATCGTGTTTAAATAGCATGAATCGTTGTTTTAGATAAGTAGGGACTAAGGTGTTTTGAGAAAAGAGATGTCTTTTGAAAATCCGTAGCTCCCCTCGTATTATTGTTTGAAAAAGCCTACGATCGTCGGTTTTGAAAATAGGTATGACTCGAGCCTAAGTTAATCTATATTTACGCAATTAAAGACTAAACTAATAACCTAGTCGACGGTGATAAGAAATCTATAATATTCCGAGTCGATATATCTAATAGTCGGCGATCCAGACTCATATTATCACGTACGGTAATAATACATCGTACGACATCCTCAAGTCAAGAGTGAGGATCAAGCATCATATACATCTCGTACGGTAATATCTATCGAACGGCATCCTCAAAATCGAAGGTACGGGTCAAAAGTCTCGTACATTCTAAAATCATCAAAACACATGTTATCGCATGTTTGAATACATATCGCCCAATGATCCTTTATAAAATCATATCGTACACGATATCACGACTCAATCACATATCAAAATCTCACGGCATCATACCCGATCATATCGACTCATCTCCATATATCATATACTATCCCCATCTCAGGCGTATGTGTGTGTGTGTGTATAAACATACACACACACACACAGATATATATACACATATACACACAAATATAACTACCAAGTGTATGCATGTTGTTCCCCTCCGAAAGACGGCGCGACACCGCGTCTTGCCTGAGATTCGGGACAGATGCTAATAGGTGCTATCCGTCCACCTCTTCGAAGATGCCAAGTTGATTTATGGCACCACGTATCGAAGGTTTAGACGGATGCGTCCGATGTAGCAGACTTCGTCAGATTCCCCCTCGTTTGAGGGGTTTTTGATTGTGGGGACGCTCTTCCCTGCAGGCGCAAGCCCCTGCAGTTAATTACGCTACCGCATTGCGGTAACAACTTTCTCCTTCTCCAGATGGTCACTTCGTGTCGTGGGTGTCTGTTTTGTATTTTGTTGCCCGTGGATTGTTTACGGAGACTGAGTTATGTCGTCGCCCGTAGGGCGTAGACTAGTCCAAATCCGTATTATCTTAGATTTGGGTTTGGGGGGGTTTGGTTTGAGGATACGTCAGCCCTACTTGAGGCTAAGATCAACTCAAACGTTTGTTAAGGATACGTTAGTCTAACTTTGTGACTAAGATGAACTTAACGGGATCGTTTAGATCCGACAAAAGAGCGTTTGGACTCTAATGTTCCAGTTTAGGGACATAGTGGTCCATGAATGTATGGCCGTCGGGACCCGTCACCTCTCTGACGACGTTGAAGGATTACAACGACGGATGTCAGAGGAGTTCAAGGATGTACCCTCGAGCCAGAGTTAATTGGGGGGATTTATAGTCCACTCTGTTTGAAGGTTTAAGGATACGTTAGCCATCTTTGAGGCTAAGATCAACTTAAACGGGACCGTTTAGATCCGACAAAAGAGCATGCGGGGCTCTATTGTCCTAGTTTAAGGACATTACGGTCCATGGGTAGTTTAAGGACATTGCGGTCCATGGGTAGTTTAAGGACATTGCGGTCCGTTGTTAGTTTTAAGACATCTCGGTCAAGGTTAAGGACGTCGTAGTCCATGGGTTTAAGGACCCCACAGTCCATTGTTAGTTTTAAGACATCTCGGTCAAGGTTAAGGACGTCGTAGTCTATGGGTTTAAGGACCCCACAGTCCATTGTGCTCTGGATGCTTCACACGGGTTCATTGCCGTGCTTGGCGAGGACCAGGCTCCGCTCTGGACGTTTTCCACGAGGTCAAAGAGTGACATTATCCGCGTTCCACGTAACCAGGAATTTGCATTAGACATGAGTTTAAGGACCCCACAGTCCATATCAATGTGTGGTCGTTGGGACCCGTCACCTCTTTGAAGACATTGAGGGATTACAATGCCAAGTATCAAAGGAGTGAAGAGATGTACCCTAGAACCGGAGTGGATTAAGTAGTCCTTGGCCCAATTTGGGGTCAGGACGAATTAATTATGTTATGAGTCCATTGGACCAGTTAATCACCAATTGAGGACTTATGGCCATCTTGGGCTAAGTCCAATCAGGAGAGGCTTTGCCTCTATCCATTTAGGCCAATTGGGCCAAAGCCTAGTGTTAAACACTACAGAGCAGTCAGTGTTGAACACTGGGAATGGGGTTGACAAGTTAGTGTTTAACACTAAGAGAATATTTGGTGTTAAACACCAGCAACAATACTTTTTCAGATTAGTGTTAAACACTAAGGTAATCAGTGTTGAACACTGCAAATGAAGGTCTCAGATTAGTGTTTAAACACTAAGGTAATCAGTGTTGAACACTGCAAATAAAGCTTTTTAATTAGTGTTGAACACTAAGGCCCAACAGTGTTTTAACACTGGGTTCGAGAGTTTTAATTTAGCGTTAAACACTAAGGCAAGAGGGGTCACGTGGCAGCACGTGAGAGCGCCCTCCCTTCATTTGTTCTGCTGAGATTATCGCGTCTTTCAGAGCATCACGTGCCATCACGTGATGGGCATTCAAATGCCTATGTATTAGAGCTTCTGCCGAGGGTCACGTGGGTCACGTGGGGTGCTGCCTCAAAGGGGCTTTCTGTAGATCTCTTGGGGGGTCACGTGATGACACGTGACCCTGCCTCTAGGTATTTTGTTTAAAGGCTTTGTTAATCTTCTTTCAGGAATTAAATTCCTCGAACTGTAAATTTCAGAGGAATTAAATTCCTACTTCCTTTCGAAGACTTTGTTTTCTGGAATAGAGTTTAACTCTGAATTTTCTGTAGGAATTAAATTCCTCATATACGTGAAGGGCTGAATAGGGTTAAACCCTAATAAAAGTTTTTAAGGAGTTTAAACTTCCATCCTCTGTATGATTAAGGGAATTAAATTCCTGCTGTTTCAACAGAACTAGGTTCTTAATTAGGGTTAAACCCTGTTTCTTTTTTGTTCTGGAGGAATTAAATTCCCATAATATAGGGTCAAGCCCTCCTTTTATTTTAAAGGAATTAAATTCCTATAGTTCTGTGAGAATTAAATTCTCGTGCTTGCATTCCTTCTCCATGTTTTGGATCTGCATGGCAGGATCTCAACCCATTGAGAATTAAATTCTCAACCTTAAGGGGAGATGTGCACTTTGTAGATCCTCCATCAAAGAGAGAAGAAATATGTTCTTCTGTTTTTACATTATCAGAGTTAAACTCTGTTGAGAATTAAATTCTCTTTCTTTCAAAAGGCCTTCCCTTTCTTACCTAGGGTTTTTTGCAGAAGATCCGAGTCTTTTTCAAAGTATCAAAGCTCTTCTCCTTTTTTTCTTTTTTCTTCTCTGCGCATCTATCTATATGTATGTCTCTTGGCTCCTATTTATAGGAGAAGCAGCCGAATCAATCAGTTTTTTGACGAATCTTCATTGAGATTTGATTTGCATTCATCATTCATTTTGGACCTTTGGATTATTAGGTGAATTTTATTCACCATTGGATTTTAAATCCAGAGATTCTCCCTTGTTATTTTGATTAGATTTAAAGGGGAAATCTTTCCAAACCCGAGATTTTCCCATAGATAGATGATATTTCATCACCTCTGAATCTTTAATTTGATTGGTTCAAGATAGTTGCTTTCTTTCGGAAAGATTTGAATTTCCTTCAGAATTTAATTCTGTTAATACAATGGGCTTTGAAAGCCGGTCACGTGTGACCACGTGACCCATGGTCACGTGTGGGCACGTGACCCTCTTTGGAATGAGCCTTTTCCTTTCTTTTGCGCTCTGTCTTCTGATCGCTGCCTAAGCGTCACGTGCTACCACGTGACCCCTGGTCACGTGTGAGCACGTGACCCTTGTTTGAACTCTTTTTCCTTGGTTCGTTTGGAGAACGAGTCTGCTGTCTTGAACGTCACGTGCCAACACGTAACCCTGGTCACGTGGGAACACGTGACCTCTTCTGAAGCCTTTTTCTTGACTTGATCAGGGAACTGGTATGTCTTTGACGTTTGCATTTAAATGTCACGTGTCGCCACGTGACCCTGGTCACGTGGGAGCACGTGACTCTTTCTGAAGCCCATTTTCTTCAGCGTAGTCAGGAAACTGAACTTGACTTGATGATGCCTTTTAGGTGTCACGTGCCAACACGTGACCCCTTTTTGAAGCTTTTCCCAGAAGCTTTCCTGATTTTAAATCAGGAAACAAATGCCCCCACAGCGTTGTTCTCACGTGTCTGCACGTGAGTGCAACGCTGTCACCTCTTGTGGCCGTTGGATTCCTCTAGGGATCTGGGGAGACGAAGCGTTTTTATTGTCTTCTATAAATACCTCTGTCTCTTCATAAGAGCCTTCACTTTGTTCATCTTCTTCTTCTGAGAACTTTTTCTGAGAATTTAATTCTCTTCTTCCAGAGCTTAGTTCTCTGTCTTGAAACAATCTTCAGAGTTTAACTCTGTTCAAAAGGAATCCTTTTTCCTCAGGTAATGTTCTTGGACAACGATGGACCTTCACATTTTCCCGGATTTTAAATCCAAAACAAGGGTTTTTACCCTTCTTTCTTCATATTTTCCATAAGAACATGAAACTGTTTAATCTTTCAACTGTAGATCTCTTAGGGTTTAGATGATCTTTGGAGAGATGATGATGGCGGTTCAAATCCATGGAATTTAATGCCATCCAAAAATGTTTTTTGGGAATTTAATTCCCTTTTCTTAATAAGGAATTTAATTCCAACGAAGAACTCGATTTCTTCACATAGAGGCTTCCTGGGGTCTCTTGGCCCGAGGTTGTTCTTCCTGCAGTTAATGCAATGGGGGCCTTGTAATGATGTCTTTTTGTGTGAAATCAATTCCTTTGATTTTATTGGATCCACTGTAGAGCCCGAGACAGATCCTGTTGGGGGGATGTGCATGGCCATCATTTTTTATTAAATGAGGATATTCCCTTTTGTTTTATTGTAACTGTTTGGTCTCATTATTAATGAGCCGTCATCCGGATTCTGTGGGGCCCATGTGTTTTATAGCCAATGGTCCCAGGAAACTTTGCTGTTGCTTTCTCCCACTAGTCTTCATGTTCATGCATGAATAAACATCGCTGACTTTCCTTTTAACGGTTTTCTTTTATTGGATTTCAGGTGCGATGGCTTCTGCTCCACGCTTTCCCTTTTCTCGCTCGGAGGCGGCTTTTCCTCAGTCACCGTCTGATGAGGAAGCGATGGCGATGATTCGGGCTCATGACCCGAACTGCACCAACCTTCTTCAGTGGGGGTCTTGGTATAGTCAGATTATTCAGGGTCGTCGGAGTTTTCTCTGCGCGGTGCCAACGGAGCCTACTTTTCCTTTTTTACCGATGGATCCTCCAAGGACAGCTTTTGCTGTGGAAATGCCCAACTGGACTCCAACGGGGAGGCTTGAGCCTTCGACGACCGGTATTCCGAACCATCCGATTCCGGCCATAGACATCCTGGGGCGGCGTATCTGCCAGGGTGAGGCCCACCCGTGGGGGCAAATTTATAAGATAGGGCTCACTCCCAGGCATCCTACGGGCTACCTTCTCTGGGCTCGCTACATCCTTTCCGCCCATCGGGCGCGGTTGCAGAAAGTTGGGCTTTATCAGGCCATATATGCGTCACTGTTCCATTACAAGTCACCGCATGCCTGGTGGGTCAAGGCGTTTTTGAACCAGTGGAATCTTCCCACTAATACTTTTCTTCTGGGGGATCGCGAGGTCTCGATCTCTCTTGCAGAATTTTATGAAATCTCAGGATTGCCAATCAGGGGCGCACTGTATGAGGAGTTGTTGCCTTCTGACGAGTATGTCTTCGAGCCCGAGTCTGCACCGATTGATGGCCTGTCCGCTGAGAATGCTGTTCGCCATAAGCGCCCCAGCTTGATCAAGGCGCTAGGTATTTTTGATCAATTGTTCACTGAGTCTGAGGAGCAGGGTGTTACTTTTAAAAGCTTCATTTCCTGTTTCCTTCGTGAGGATATCATATCGGAGACTGCTCCGAAGTTTGCTAACATCAGAGACCCCTTTGGGTTTGGTCCGAAGAAGCTACCGACTGCTGAATCGGACCTGCCACAATATTATATTCCCATCGTGTCGCCGATGTCTTTTGAGTCCGTTGCAGCACCCGGTATGGATGAGGAAACATTCTTTGTGGGGTTTGTCAGTGTTTGGCTTAGCTGGTTTGTTATCCCGATGCATCGCCGCTTCATGAGAGCCTCGGTCATCTACCCGGCTCATCGTATTGCTGAGGGGACGCGGTTGGCCATCGGCATCCCGGCCTTGGCACACCTCTATAATGGATTGGGCACCGCAGCTAATACCTCTACGCCTGGCGTGGATGTGGTGAACTTTTCGCTTCATTATTTCACTTCCTGGATCGAAATGCATGTATTGGGGGCGTTCGCCATGCATCAGAGGCCCTCATTTTACGATGCCTACCCCTTTCCATGACTTATGCGGCTAGTGGATGCTTCTGCCGCCGACCCGACTCAATTCGGGACCATTCGGGTGCTAATTTCTCCTCATGCCACCGCTGGCGGGTTGGTTTTTACTGATCGGGTCTTGTCTACTCCTTCGGGTCCCGTCCAACAACTCTGGGACCAGTCGAAAGACAACGCACCTTCTCTGAAGCCCCGGGAGGCCACGCATTTGTATGCAATCAGACCGGGTTACTTGGTGTTTCGCCAGGACAATGCGGCTCTTATCATGCGGTACAATCCGCATCGATTTGCCCGGCAGTTCGGATACGACCAGGGTGTTCCTTTCGAGGCTTTTATGGTCGCCCCGATCCCTTCGCTTGATGCTGTTCGCGATGCTGCTCATTATTTTATGAGGCTGAACACCGGCTCTTATTTCATGGTCCCTGAAGCTGAGTACATGCCTCGATGCGTGGGCACGTTTACGGGTTGGTATCTTCATCGGGTCAACCCAATCATTCTCGAGGAAAGGAGGGTGCTTCTTGGCCACGATGCCCCTCCTCTGGCTCCTGGGGCTGAGTTACGACCGAGGGTTCCAGTCCGCTTTCCTTTGAGGGAGATTGGCACCGCGCTCATTCCAGGGGAGTCCGGGGTAGACCTTACTCCGATAGCTGGTATGCCTTTGGGTTCTCGCTCACGGGGTAAGCGGGCTCCGGTGGTAGCACCCCTGCCGGTGGCGGCGCCGCCTTCTGTGGCGTCGACAAGGGCGATGTCATCCTCGGTTGTGGCACCGAGCGAGAGTAACAGGAATGAGGGCTCCGAGGGCGATGTGGGCCAGCGCCGCCCTAAGGCTTCGCGAGGGAGGAAGCGGTCATCCTCAGCGACCGGCTCCGGGTCTAAACGGCGGAAGAAAGCGGCTACTGCCCCGCTTGATTCTGTGATGGAGTCTGAGCCTATCCTTGAAGACGAACCATTGGCCGTGCAAGGGTCAGACGCTGGACTTCTCTTCCCGAGTTCAGTGGATGAAGAGGCTGGGCAGTTGGCCGAGGCCATACGGCGCTCAAAAGACGCGTCTCATACCGCTAAGGTTCCGAAGAAGTCTTATCCCGCTGTAATTTTCTACGAAGACCCTTCGTGGATTCGGCGGCGATTTATCGGCCCTTTGGAGGAATGGGGGGAAAGGGCTCTGAAGCAGGCCGCTTCAGAAGACGCAGCTGATGCACTTTCTTTGTGGACAGGCGGCCATGAGTCCACCCTCGAACCTCGGCGAGCCCACCTCCTTGAGAAGGAGCAGCGGCTTGAAGAAGCCATATTGAGGGCTTCTTTGCGTATAGGTATGTTGTGTTTCTTTTATAGTTTTTCCGATCTTTTATGCCCGTGCATATATATATCATTATTCTTATTTGCATCGTGCAGAGTCTTCGACGCTGGGGGAGCTCCCCACGGGCCCACTAAAGCTAAAGCCCGCCAAAATTCTCAATGAGGCATTGCTGGATGTGGAGGGGGCTGACGAGGCTGCTCCTCTCATGGTGGAACTTCCAGCGGCGGTTCTCGGCCAGGGCGTGCTTGCCCCTTTGGAGGAGGCTCCTTTGGAGGCCGACGCCCCAATGACTCCTACTGCGAGCGGCCCAAAGGCTGGGAGCGAGGTAGTCGGGATCATTCTCCCTTTGTTGGAGCCTGAGGTCATGGCGGAGAGCGTTGAGGCTGCTATCCCCCCGGCTCAGAATGGGAGGACTGTTGAAGGTATTCCTCTGTGTTTTAATTTAGCAACCCCTTCATAGTCTGAACTCTTTTATCTTTCCCAGAATTGCGCGGTTTGGCGGCCACGATCGCGGATCTGTCGCCTCGACAGTCATTTCAGCGTTTATTGGAGATGGCAGCTCCGCAAGCGATCTCCCCTCAGCGCATTGTCCTTTCGTCTGGGCAAGGTTGGTGTCGTCCATCCCTTCTCATAGCATCGTCGTTATTTTTGCGTACTGACATTGACGTTTCCTGCAGTTCTGGAAGCCGATGACGAGGTCGAGATTCTCGAAGGGCCAGGGGAGCCTTCAGCTCCTGCTTGTACGACTGTCGGTGAGTGACATTTCATTGCACTCTTACTCGTTCCTTGCTTAAGAATTTTGTTGACGTCTTTTAAATTTAAACAGCTCTGCCAGTCTCCACGGCGTTGGATTTGCGCATCGTGATGCCACCCGGCCCTTATGCCTTGCGGGCTTCAGAACGCTTGGCCCAATTAAGCCTCGTCTCCTTGTCGTCTCTAATCGAGGAGCTTCGTGCTGGCAGCACGACCACGGCTGAAGCGTTCGCTGCCGAGGCTAACGGTTCTCTTCCTTTTCTTGCCACCTACCACAGCGAAGAGGTGGTGCGAGTCTGGGTGGAGTTCTGCCGGCGAGTGGAGGCTTGCCTGCACACTCTCGAGTGTTCTCGCCTTTCCTCGGAGGCCGTGGCTGCAAAGGCGGAGTTACGAGGGCTGATAGTACGGTGCGCGGCCAACATGACGTCATGTGAGAAGAGGCTCGGTCGCAAGTTCTCGGAAAGGGAGCTAGCCTCCAAGGCGCTGAGCAAGCTTCAAGCCAATCTCACAGCCAGGGCCAACAAAGCGTATGAACTCTGGCGGGTGCTTCAGGAGTCCATCAAAGAGGTGGTGGCTCTCGATAAAGCTGCCATGTTCACTCGTGAGAGGGTCGAGGCTCATAAGGCCACTGAGAAAGAGCTTGAAGCCCGGCTCGCTTCGTATCAGGCTCAGCAAGCTCAAGCGGAGGCTCGTCTTCTGGAGATCTTGCGTCATGAAGCCGTGGCTCAGCAAAAGCAGGATGAGCTGACCAAGCTGCTGAATCGCCCGCCGGCCTGAAACATTTGTATCTTTTTCTTCCCTTTTGTACATACTCATGGATGAGAGTATTTTCTTTTTGTTTCTTTCATGAATTGTACTTTGTACCCATTTTGGTTTATGAATAAAAGATACATTTTTTCTTGTCAATGATGTGTCTCCTTTTCATTGAATGTATTCTGCGGGTATTCTATCTTGATCTCTGTAGGGTGTTTTTCGTCACCCCAGTGAGATGGGAATACGCGCGCGCTTGTCAGGCATACTACAGATTCCCCCGGCCTAGGGTAGGCCGGGGTTTAATGATTGTGGGGATCCGAATCTCCGGCAGCCGCGGACTAAGCTGCCGTTAATTACCCATCGCCTTTGGGGCGAGGGAACCTCCGATTAACGGGTTAAACTGGTCATGCGAACTCAATGTGCAGTATTCGTGTGTTTTGAAAGGGGGTTTTGGATATATCGGGAGCCACGCAGAGTTTTTACGGGGGTCCCGCTACCCGGATAGCGGGCTGGGGGTCAAGGGGGCTAGCAGCCCCCTTGCGGGGTGCGGGGCAGCGCCCCGTTAGAAATTTTTTTCTAACAGGGACAGTGTCGTGGAGTACGTGTATGTATAAATTTGTATACATATGTATATATGTATATATGTACACAAAAAGAGGGGGAAAAGACATCCAAGGGATGCGCAGGTGCGCAAGCGCGCGCGCCACGTGTCGGCACGCGGGCGACTTGCGCAGTTGCGCAAGCGCGCGCGCCACGTGTCGGCACGCGGGCGCCTTGCGCACTTGCGCAGGTGCGCAAGCGCGCGCGCCACGTGTCGGCACGCGGGCGACTTGCGCACTTGCGCAGTTGCGCAAGCGCGCGCCACGTGTCGGCACGCGGGCGACTTGCGCACTTGCGCAGTTGCGCAAGCGCGCGCGCCACGTGTCGGCACGCGGGCGACTTGCGCACTTGCGCAGGCGCGCGCGCCACGTGTCGGCACGCGGGCGCCTTGCGCACTTGCGCAAGCACGCAGGTGAGGCACAACAGGCTTTTAGCCTAAAAAAATTTCTCAGAAGAGGAATCAGAGAGGAGTTGGACTCCTGAATGTGTTTTTCTTCTTTTTTTTGGGGGTTTAGTGAAAGATGTTCTTCTTCTTCCTCCTGTTGCTTGCTGGATCTTGAAGATAAAGAGATGTGAAATCTCAAAATCTCTCCTTTTTAAGATCTGATGACAGATCCAAGTTTCCCTATGTGGGTTTTGTGGTGGAAAACTATTTAGTTTTGAAAAAGGAAGAGTAAAACTCTTGATTTAATTCAAAAGAAAGAAGAAGCTTTTGGAACCTTGAAGAAGAAAGAAAGAGCTCAGCTCTGAAACCTTTTTTTTTGGAGAGAGAAAAAAAGTTGTTGAGATATTTCATTATCTTTGCCTTTATAGGCTATACACTTTACACATAGCCCTTTGGGCTTCACAAAATGGCATTTTGCCTATTTCATGGCTCATGTGCCATTTCTTTTTGCACATAAGCCATGGGCTTTACAAAAATTTGGCTTTTATGCCCATTTTCTTACATTTATCCATAAAATAAAAGAAAAGAAAATGCAACAAAATTATTTATTACAAAATTTCTATCTTGGCATAGGGGGAGGCCGGCCGCTTCATGTTCGGGCTCGACCCGGGCATGGGCCCACTGGGTCTGGGCTTGGGCCCACTTGGCTTGGGGTTGACTTGGATTTTGACTTGGTCAACCGGGGTGTAAATTTTTACCCCAAAAAATTGCCCCCATCAATAAATGCACACCACATATGTGGGTCGTGTGCATGAAATTGATGGATCTTCTTTCACGTGGAGGCGACTTGATTTGGTTCCCGCTTTTTGGGAAGCTGGCACTGCCCTTTTTACGACATGGACGGTCGTTTCTTGACATGTCTCCGGGACGGCGTGTCCGTGATAGACGTTTTCCCTGGCCCGGAGTTATCTGGTTCCCGCTTTGTAGGAATCCTGTGCTGCCCTTTTTGCGACTTGGACGGTCGGTGCTGCCCCTTTTGCGACGTGGACGGTCGATTCTGCCCTTTTAGCGACGTGGACGGTCGATGCTGCCATTTTTGCGACTTGGATGGTCGATGCTGCCCTTTTTGCGACTTGGACGGTCGATGCTGCCCTTTTTACGACTTGGACGGTCGATGCTGCCCTTTTAGCGACTTGGACGGTCGGTGCTGCCCTTTTAGGGACGTGGACGGTCGGTGCTGCCCTTTTAGCGACGTGGACGGTCGGTGCTGCCCTTTTTGCGACATGGACGGTCGGTGCTGCCCTTTTAGCGACGTGGACGGTCGGTGCAGCCCTTTTAGCGACATGGACGGTCGGTACTGCCCTTTTAGCGACGTGGACGGTCGGTGCTGCCCTTTTTGCGACTTGGACGGTCGATGCTGCCCTTTTTACGACTTGGACGGTCGATGCTGCCCTTTTTGCGACTTGGACGGTCGATGCTGCCCTTTTAGCGACTTGGACGGTCGGTGCTGCCCTTTTAGCGACGTGGACGGTCGGTGCTGCCCTTTTAGCGACGTGGACGGTCGGTGCTGCCCTTTTAGCGACTTGGACGGTCGGTTCTGCCCTTTTAGCGACGTGGACGGTCGGTTCTGCCATTTTAGCGACGTGGACGGTCGGTTATGCCATTTTAGCGACGTGGACGGTCGGTTCTGCCATTTTAGCAACGTGGACGGTCGATGCTTGATTTGACTTGCTCTGCTTCTTGCAATGCCAGGGGTAGACTTGACTTGCTCCGCTTCTTGCGGTGTCGGAGTAGAAGTTGACTTGTTGATTTTGATTTGGGTTGACATCAGCATCGCTATACTGGAATATGGTACCAGGAGCGAATCATCATCTGTCATGGAGAGGATTTTGGGATTTTGGTTTTTGTTTGGCATCTGCATTGCTGCACTGGAATAATGCCAGGAGCAACTCATCATTTGCCCTGAGAGGATTTGGGAGAAATTGGGATTGTTTTACGCCCGTGGATTGTATACGGTTTTGCAGGATGTATGATCCAGACCGTAGGGCCGGAAAAAATTTTGGGACTTTGTCGGCGTCTGCATCGCTGCACTGGAATATGGTACCAGGAGCGACTCATCATTCGCCGTTGGGGTATGGGATTTGGAATTTGGTTGGCGTCTGCATCGCTGCACTGGAATATGGTACCAGGAGCGACTCATCATTCGCCATTTGGGGATTTGGAATTTGGTTGGCGTCTGCATCGCTGCACTGGAATATGGTACCAGGAGCGACTCATCATTCGCCATATGGGGATTGGGGAGCGATGGCTTAGGAGACAGGTTTAGATCCCTATCGCCTAAGGCTTTTCAATTTTATGGGCCGTGAGGTTCCCATAAAAGCATTTCCTCCCTACGAGTCGTAAGGATCCCGCAGGTGTATTTTCTCCTTAGGAATCGTGAGGATTCCTAAGTGTGTTGCTCCTTTGTGAGTCGTAAGGATCTCAAGCAGGGGTTTTCTCCTCACAAGGTCGAGAGGACTTTGTGAGTGTATTTTATCTCTTTTCACGAGTTTGCGCCCTTTCGGGTTTTCACAGACTCGCCGGTAGTCCTGCTGTTTTTACTCACGGAGCCCTTTCGGGTTTTCATCCGTGCCCGTTTCGCTTGTGGACATACCCTTTTTTTTCTTTTTTTTTTCTTCTTTTTTTTTTTTTAGTGGGACTTTGAATGTGGTCTCACCGGTAAGACTTAGGAGAGATTGGGATTGTTTTACGCCCGTGGATTGTATACGGTTTTGCAGGATGTATGATCCAGACCGTAGGGCCAGAAAGATTTCAGGGATTTGTTGGCGTCTGCATCGCTACACTGGAATATGATACCAGGAGCGACTCATCATTCGCCGTTTGGGGATTTGGAATCTGGTTGGCGTCTGCATCGCTGCACTGGAATATGGTACCAGGAGCGACTCATCATTCGCCATTTGGGGACTTGGAATTTGGATCTTGTTTGGCATCAGCATTGCTGCACTGGAATAATGCCAGGAGCAACTCATCATTTGCCTTGGGAGGACTTGGGATTTGGGTTTTTGGTCGGCATCAGCACCGCTAACACTGAAGCGAAATGCCAGGAGCGACTCATCATTTGCCGTTGCCCGTTGGGGAACGATGGCTTAGGAGATAGGTTTGGGTCCCTACCACCCAAGGCTTTTCAATTTTATGGGCCGTGAGGGTCCCATAAAAGCATTTTCTCCCTACGAGTCGTACGGATCCCGCAGGTGTATTTTCTCCTTAGGAATCGTGAGGATTCCTAAGTGTGTTGCTCCTTTGTGAGTCGCAAGGATCTCACGCAGGGGTTTTCTCCTCACAAGGTCGAGAGGACTTTGTGAGTGTATTTCATCTCTTTTCACGAGTTTGTGCCCCTTCGGGTTTTCACAGACTCGCCGGTAGTCCCGCTGTTTTTACTCACGGAGCCCTTTCGGGTTTTCATCCGTGCCCGTTTTGCTTGTGGACATAACGTTTATTTCTTCTTCTCTTTTTTTTTTCTTTTTCTTTTTTTTGCCACTGGTGGGACTTTAAAAGTAATCTCACCGGCAGGATTTGGGAGAAATAGGGGTCATTTACGCCCGTGGATTGTATACGGTTTTGCAGGATGTCTGATCCAGACCGTAGGACTGATGTGCTCAATTCGCCTGCGACTTGGAGCATTCATGTGTAGTATTTCTTGAGATATCGGCCATTGATGGGTGGCATGGGCCTTTCTCCCTCGGCACTTATTAGTTGGTAGGATCCTCCATCGAACACTTTCTCGATGACGTATGGTCCTTCCCAGTTCGGCTCGAATTTTCCCTTGGCATGTCGATTGGGGATGATCGGTCTTTTGAGGACCAGCACCAATTCACCTTTCTTGAAAGCGCGGAGACGGGTTATCTTGTCGTAGGCCCATGACATTTGGGCTCGGTATAGCTCCAGATTTTGCTGCACCACGAGCCTCTTTTCTTCGAGGGCATCGAGTTCTTCAAGTCGCAGGAGCACGTTTTCCTCTTCTGTCAACTCATGCTGAACGGCCATTCTTAAGCTTGGAACTTCGACTTCGAGGGGGAGGACCGCCTCCACTCCGAAGAGCAATGAGTATGGAGTGGACTGAGTTGGAGTACGGTGCGTGGTACGATATGCCCACAATGCCTCATGAAGCTTGAGATTCCAGTCTCTCTTGTTGGCTGAAGCATTTTTCCTCAGGAGCTTGCATAGAGTCTTATTGAAGGCTTCGGCTAGCCCATTGGCTCTTGGATTATAGATGGAGGAATATCTCCAGTCTATCTTGTGCTGAGTAGCGAACCTTGAGACATTGAAGCTTTTGAAAGAAGGCCCGTTGTCAGAAATGATTCTTCTTGGTGTACCGAAGCGGTATAGAATATTATGCTGGAAGAATGTCAGAATATCCTTTATCTTAACTTCTTTTAGCGGGACAGCTTCAGCCCATCTGGAGAAGTAGTCTGTCGCGGCCAGTATAAACCGGTGGCCTTTAGATGACGGAGGATCAATTGGGCCAACAATGTCGGTGCCCCAAACTTCGAAGGGCCACGACGCCACCGTAGGATGCAATGGATTAGGATGCTTGTGAATAAAATCACCGTGAATTTGGCAGATATAACATTTCTTTGCATGCTCTCCGCAATCCCGTATCATGGTGGGCCAGTAATACCTCAGCCGTTTGATTTGAAATCGCATCTTGGGGCCAGATTGGTGAGCACCGCAAACGCCCGAGTGAACTTCTTTCATGACCTTTTGGGCTTCGGCCAATGACAGACACCTGAGCCAGAGTTGGTCATATGACCTGCGGTATAACGTGTCATTTACAAACACGTATCGGAGAGCTCTTTTCTTCAGCTGAATCCTCGCAGATTTTTCTTCGGGCAGCTTGTCGTATCGGAGGTACTCTATGAAGGGTTCTCTCCAATCGGGCTCGTCTTGGATGATCGAAGCTTCTTCCGCAGGACTGCTCTTCTGTTCCGCGCTCTCCTCTTCTCGCAGGGAGACTGGGGGTAGAATTTGTCGGCTCCTGACTGTGATCAGAATTTTGTCCATTTCAGGATCAGCCAGTTCCTTTGCCAAGCGAGCGAGTACATCAGCCTTTCCGTTCAACGCTCTAGGGACTCTCGTTAGTTCAATATGAGTAAACCGTTTCATGAGTTCCACCACTCGACCTCTATACCGAGCTAACTCGGGTTTGTATATCTTATAGTCGCCGCTTACTTGGTTGACGACGAGCTGGGAGTCACCGTAAACTCGTAGCCGACGGATTTCCATTTCTATGGCGAGCTCCAAACCAGCTATCAGAGCTTCATACTTAGCTTCATTGTTTGTCCGAGGCTCGGTGAGAGCAAAAGAACGCCGTAGGGTTCCCATTGATGGTGTGATGAACACCAATCCTATCCCTGCTTTTATCTCCGGGACGCTTGATTTACTGGAGGTTCTTATCGATGAGGCCCCATCGAAGTAGAGCTCCCAACATGGCTCGTCATTCTCGAGATGCAGCACTTGTTCGTCGGGTAACTCACAATTTAGTGGCGACCCTTCTGGTATGGGATGAGCAGCGAGAAAGTCTGCAAGAGCTTGCCCTTTTACTGCTTTCTGAGGAGTGTAAACTATGTCAAACTCAAGTAGCATGACAGCCCATCTTGCCATTCTGCCGGCTAGGCTTGCTTTGGTCATCAAGTGTTTGAGCGGGTCGACCTTGGAGATCAGCATAACCCGATGAACGAGCAGATAGTGCCTCAGCTTCTTCACAGCAAATATCAGAGCCAGGCATTGCTTTTCGATTGGGGAGTAGTTGTGTTCCGCCCCGACTAGAGTTCGACTGAGGTAGTAGAGGGCATTTTCTTTTCCTTCCTCATTATTCTGGGCAAGGAGCGCACCGAGTGACTCGTCCAGCGCGGCAGTGTAGAGAATCAGCGGTTTATTTGGAATGGGAGCGGCCAGCACTGGAGGGTGCAACAAGTATTGTTTGATGCTTTCGAACGCTGCTTGACATTCAGCATCCCAGATAAAAGGAGCTCCTTTCTTCATGAGCTTTGAGAAGGGCCTACATCTCCCTGATAAATTTGAGATAAACCTCCGTATATAAGCAAGCTTGCCTTGAAAAGATCTTAGCTGCGTCAGACTCTTCGGAGGGGGCATCTCCATGATGGCCTTTATCTTTGACGGGTCAACTTCGATCCCTCGATGTCGGACTATGAAGCCCAGGAATTTTCCTGATGACACGCCAAAAGCGCACTTCAGAGGATTCATCTTCAGATCGTATTCCCTCAGTCTGGTGAGAACAGTCCTGAGATCTTGGATATGATCGGCCTTGGCTTTAGTCTTGACGACCAGATCATCAACATAGCATTCGACGACTTTATGGATTAGATCATCAAAGATATTAGTCATTGCCCTTTGATATGTAGCACCTGCGTTCTTCAGTCCGAATGGCATTACCTTGTAGCAATATATTCCGATCGGGGTTCGAAATGCTGTGTGCTTCTCATCCTCAGGCGACATCTTGATCTGATTGTATCCAGATGAGCCGTCCATAAAGGTGAACAGTTCGTAATTTGAGGTGTCATCGACCATCATTTCCATGACCGGTAGTGGGAAGTCGTCTTTAGGACATGCCTTATTGAGGTCCCTGAAATCGACACAAACTCGGATCTGCCCATTTTTCTTCTTCACTGGGACTATGCATGCGATCCAGTCTGCATATTTCTCTTCCCTGATGAAGCCGGCATCGATGAGCTTCTTGGTTTCCTCGATGACCTTTTCTTCCAACTCCCTTCTCATTCTTCGAGGAGCTTGTTTGACTGGCTTAGCATCAGGAGATATAGCCAGCTTATGCACGGCTACCTCAGGGGAAAGGCCAGGCATTTCTTTGTACGTCCACGCGAAGCAGTCGACGAACTCACGCAGCAGGGCAACTATCTGCTCTTTCATTTCCTCCGACAAGAGTGAGCTGATGTAGGTCGGCCTTGGATTATCGGGCGTTCCTAAGTCAATCTCGGTTAGCTCATCAAAGGTTGCTTGTCCGCCATCTTCGAGCTCTTGAGGAGCTTCTTCTGGCTCGGCTATCTCGTCATCATCATTTGATCTTTCGCTGGCCTCACCAACATGGATCATGTAGCACGCTTTGGAATCAGGTTGAATGTAGCCTATGCCCCGTCTATCTGGAATCCGTCCGTCGACGAGTGCTCGGACCTGGGGAGGATACCATAGCCCTTCGTAAAACTTTGCTTCGGACTCCGTTTGATATAACCGGCATCCGCACTTCTTAAAGTATTCCCGCATCTCGGGCGCATAGTATCTGGGATTGAGGACGGCTCTTATGCCCCTCTCATAAGGAAGGCACGCGACAGAAAGGTCGTCCGGGTGCACAACGGGGTTTGACCCATAAAACAAGATGCCCTTCTGTCCACTTTTCCTCCCGGGAACGTAGAAAGTTTTCAGCTGGTCCACGGTGGAGATTGATAATGCATCGAGCTCTTTGCACATTTGCTCTGGTACCCTTGTAACGGCTAGGGACCCTTCTGCAACTTCGAAGGTCTCTCGTAGTTTCGCTTGTTGCGTGGGGGTCCAATCTGCACCGCTGTTGCACGACAGGTCCTCCTCCTCTGACTCTTCAGTGTCACTGCCAAGATGAGGGCGAGTTTTGCGGAAGGACGGGCTTCCAGCGTCGGACTCATCAGAGTCGCTGCCGAAATGCGGGCGCACTTGAGTATTTTTGCTTTTGAAAGTGATAGCCGGCGCAGATTTGCTTTTGAGTCTTGGGGCCGTTCTATCCTCAGTCAGTTGTGGCTTAGCATTTTGGTGGTTCGTAAAGTACCGAGAATCTTCATATCGGACTTCATGCACACCGAACGGCTGGATGTCTCCGTCAATGCGTCTTTCTTCGCCATTTTTAGTGTACTTCATGCATTGATGGAGAGTTGACGGAATGATGCCGTAATCGTGGAGCCACGGCCGCCCCAAGAGAATCTTATAAGACGTGTCGGCGTCGATCACGTATATCTTAGCTTCAGTTTGCAGATCCCCAAATTTGATTGGCAGAGCTATAGACCCCAGAACTTGCTGGCAATTTTGGTTGAAGCCTTGAATGACAATCCTTTCCCTTGACAGGTGTCGGACGTCCATTGACAAACTCTTCAGAGTTCGCAAGTTCATGATGTTCACTGAGGACCCCGGATCAATCAATATGCGATTAATTCGATCTCCGTCGCTGTACCCGGTCACGTAAAGCGGCCGATTATGTTCAGCCGTTCCCAGTAGCAAGTCTTCATCCTTAAATGTGACTGCGGCGACATACAAAGCATGCTGGGCTTCTTTCATGTTAATTTCCGCAAAGTGAGCCTGATACCGCTCGGGGTTTTGCAGAGCGTGGATGAGAACATCTCTAAGCTCCTTAGATAGGACCAAGGCGTCGTAGATGCTCAGGAGAGACGGAAGCTTCCGGAGATGCGCCAAGACATTATAGTCCACCGAGGAAGGACTTATGTTTTCATCAGCCGGTTCTCTGCCATCTTCTTCATTAGCGACTTGTTTTTCCTTCCCTTTTGGGGCGTTGCCCTGATTTTGTGGTAGAGCCCTGCCGCTTCTGAGCTGGATTTGATTGGCCTTTGTGGTGAGCTCCTCGTCCTCTTCCGGAAAATAGAGATCATCCTCAGAGTCGCTGCCAAGATGGATGGCGTAGCAGGTCACTACTGGAATTTCTTCATTGGAGTCTTCTTCTAACTCCTCCAGAATTTCAGCCGCTTGTACAGGGAAGAACTCCTTCAATTGAATCAATGTTCTTTCCTTTTGCTCATATTCTTCGAGGGAATCGATATACTTTTGAATGGTCGATCTCCCTGCAGACTCTTTTTCGCGCCGAGCTGCACTTTTCTTCTTCTTGAGCTTCTTGGATTTTGAGCCTGATGGAGCCGCATTGGCAGCTGGACTGGTAGGCTTCTTCTGTCCTTCCCATTCCATCCTGGGTTCTTTCCGAAGTAGCTTTATCATCTTCTTCGTCTTATTAGATATGTGCGTACTCCACGGAGGCCGCGATGAGTCAGTTTCGTTTGTCAGGGCAGCGGGTTCGGCTGTCTGCTCCCAGAAGGCTTCAGCTTCCGTCTGTATAAAGTTGGCGGTTGCAACTTGATTGTTCACCAACACGCTTTTGGACAGCTCGATCTCTCCGGCCTTGTACTGCTTCTCGACCCAGTCTTTGAAGATATAGCAATCCTCGATCGCATGGCTCACTACTCGGTGGTACGGGCAATACAAGGGATTGTCGGTCATTTTTGCTTCTTGGGGTCTTTTCGACTCCGGCAGTTGTAGGCCATTGTTCAAGGCATCTTTAAATATCTTGCGGACCTTGTCTCTTCTGAAAGAGTAAACCTTGTTCTTTTTCTCCTCTAGGGAAGGCCCATCTCCTCCCAGCAATGGCTTTCGAGACCGGTTGGTTTTGGATTCGCCCGCCCTTCGCTTTTCTTCATTGTCGGAGGCATTGAAGACATTGGTACTGCTGGAACTCCCGCTTCTACGGTTGTCGTCCCGCTTGCTTTTCCAGGTTTTGTCTCTCTGAGAGTCTGGCGGGGACTCTTGCTTCGAGCGTTCCAGCATTTGGACTTTCTTGGTTAGCTCCTGAAACGTCTTGAGGCCCGCTGTACACAAGAAGGGGACCATCCAATTGCTGAGGTTCCCAATAAGAAGGCTGACGGATTGGTCCTGCTCCAGCGGCGGTTCGCATTTGACCGTGAGATTACGCCATCGGGCGATAAAGTCGGTGTTGCTTTCATTCTTCCCCGGTTTGGTCCTCACAAGGTCGGCAATGGAGATTTTATCACTGACGCTCATGAACCTTTGCCGGAACAGAGACTCCATTTGGGCGAAGGTAATGACGGATCCGTCTGGTATGCTCGCGTACCAATCGAAGGCGACGCCGGTCAGGCTGTTGACAAACTGACGAAGAAGGAGCGCGTCATTGCCCCCTGTATTTCCGCACGATGCTTTGAAGTGGGCGACGTGCTGGTTTGCATTCCCCGTTCCATCAAATCTTCCGAACTTAGGAATGACGTAGCCGCTTGGGAACTCAATCAGATCGTACTGCGCGGGATATGGCCGCCCACTACTGCCGATTTCTTTCTGAGCTTCGGCTTCGGCCACCAATGTTTTAACCTTGCTGGTGACCAAATCCATTATCCGATCCTGTGTTAGCGGGATAGTGCTATCTGGGGCCAAGGCGTCCCCAGAAGCGGAATGTAGCCGACTTTCATTTGGCTCGACCAGTCTTGGTCCCAAAGGAACAGGCATTGGCTGCCTCGGATTGTCGTCACCCCGGCTGATTAGTGGCGGCTTGTGCTTGATTAGGAGGCGCTCGATCAATTTGAGCCGTAAGCTGCATCACCACGTTCGTTAAGTCGTCAATCTTCGAATAGAGCTTGGCCATCTCTTTATCTTTGCTCCTGAGCTGTTTTTGAAGTTCTTGAAGCAGCTCCTGCTCCGCAGTCCTAGGGCGGAAAGTCGGCTCTTCCTCGCTGTCCGAGCTTGACTCTACATGGACCGAGGGGTCTATCTGTCTATCATCCTCATCGAGAGGGTTTTCTTCATCCAGCAGGGGCGGCTGTTCTTGGGCGGCAGCAACCACATTCAGGCAAGATTGGGCTTGGGATGTGGTGGCTCCGTCCTTGCTTTTGCTGCGAAGGTTGTCGCTGGGGCGCCCGCCCGCCATATAGACCGTATGGATGATATATCCGTCCGTCTTTCTATCATTGGCAGTTGATTTCGTGGATCGCTGTCTTGACCCCCTTGCTTCGGTAGCTGGTAGTCGATTGAAGGCGGCTGGCCTAACCAGGTTCTTAAATGGTGCTGGCGCATCTTTTCTGGGTTTTCCCCGCTGCTTTCGTGCGGCACAGAGTGCTTGATAGACTCTTGAAGAGACAGTGTCATACTTTTTCTGTTGGGGCCGGGACATGTCTCTTTGTGGCACTGTTCGGACCGCCGTCTTCTTGATTCTGGCGGTCATGGCGTTTTTCTGAACCCACTTCAGAGGCTCGAAGGAATTGCTGATTCTTACGTCCGACTTAGCCGTCGTCGCGGGAAAACCCTGCACTTGGAACTTCACATGATTCCATTTGGCCGAAGCCTTGGCCCTCTTGTTGGCTCGATACCTGAGCCGCTTCTGCCTTAACTTTTCTGTTCTAAGCACCTGGCAGACTTCGACTTTTTGGGAAGATGCCGCAGACCGGTTGATAGAGGGCCTTAGAGATACGCCCGATTGTGCATTTGTTAGAGTCATCGCCTGAGCTCGTCCGCAACATTTGATGTTGCCCTTCGCATCGGAAGTCGCGCCAGGGAGTCGTTCAGATAGCGTCTTGAGTTTCGGTTGTGGTGCCTTGGCGATCACGACATTCGGCCTCTTACCCCTTGAGACCGGCTTGGCCACCTGTTCTGCCGGGATCTCTGCCAGGTGAGCGCTTCCGGCAGGGTAGATGATGACAGAGCCAAACTGGCGGGGCGGCTCCTCCCATTGTCGACTGAGGCTTGCGGGGAGAACCACACGAGCGTTGATCTTGACCACGTACGGAATCGGGGTCACATTGGAAGCTAAATTCGTCTGGGGAGACATTGTCGTCGAAGGTTGATTGCTGCACGGGAAAAAAAACATCATTTCAGTATGGGCAATCGACATGTATATTGATTGAGTTCGTATAAACGTTTAACCCGAAATATGGGAGGAGAGATGGTCCCACCGGGCGTGCCAGAATCTGTAGGGTGTTTTTCGTCACCCCAGTGAGATGGGAATACGCGCGCGCTTGTCAGGCGTACTACAGATTCCCCCGGCCTAGGGTAGGCCGGGGTTTAATGATTGTGGGGATCCGAATCTCCGGCAGCCGCGAACTAAGCTGCCGTTAATTACCCATCGCCTTTGGGGCGAGGGAACCTCCGATTAACGGGTTAAACTGGTCATAGCGAACTCAATGTGCAGTATACGTGTGTTTTGAAAGGGGGTTTTGGATATATCGGGAGCCACGCAGAGTTTTTACGGGGGTCCCGCTACCCCGGATAGCGGGCTGGGGGTCAAGGGGGCTAGCAGCCCCCTTGCGGGGTGCGGGGCAGCGCCCCGTTAGAAATTTTTTTCTAACAGGGACAGTGTCGTGGAGTACGTGTATGTATAAATTTGTATACATATGTATATATGTATATATGTACACAAAAAGAGGGGGAAAAGACATCCAAGGGATGCGCAGGTGCGCAAGCGCGCGCGCCACGTGTCGGCACGCGGGCGACTTGCGCACTTACGCAGTTGCGCAAGCGCGCACGCCACGTGTCGGCACGCGGGCGCCTTGCGCACTTGCGCAGTTTCGCAAGCGCGCGCCACGTGTCGGCACGCGGGCGACTTGCGCACTTGCGCAGGCGTGCGCGCCACGTGTCGGCACGCGGGCGCCTTGCGCACTTGCGCAAGGGCGCAGGTGAGGCACAACAGGCTTTTAGCCTAAAAAAATTTCTCAGAAGAGGAATCAGAGAGGAGTTGGACTCCTGAATGTGTTTTTCTTCTTTTTTTTGGGGGTTTAGTGAAAGATGTTCTTCTTCTTCCTCCTGTTGCTTGCTGGATCTTGAAGATAAAGAGATGTGAAATCTCAAAATCTCTCCTTTTTAAGATCTGATGACAGATCCAAGTTCCCCTATGTGGGTTTTGTGGTGGAAAACTATTTAGTTTTGAAAAAGGAAGAGTAAAACTCTTGATTTAATTCAAAAGAAAGAAGAAGCTTTTGGAACCTTGAAGAAGAAAGAAAGAGCTCAGCTCTGAAACCTTTTTTTTTGGAGAGAGAAAAAAAGTTGTTGAGATATTTCATTATCTTTGCCTTTATAGGCTATACACTTTACACATAGCCCCTTGGGCTTCACAAAATGGCATTTTGCCTATTTCATGGCTCATGTGCCATTTCTTTTTGCACATAAGCCATGGGCTTTACAAAAATTTGGCTTTTATGCCCATTTTCTTACATTTATCCATAAAATAAAAGAAAAGAAAATGCAACAAAATTATTTATTACAAAATTTCTATCTTGGCATGGGGGGAGGCCGGCCGCTTCATGTTCGGGCTCGACCCGGGCATGGGCCCACTGGGTCTGGGCTTGGGCCCACTTGGCTTGGGGTTGACTTGGATTTTGACTTGGTCAACCGGGGTGTAAATTTTTACCCCAACAATCTCCTTGCAGGACAGCAATGGCTCAGGACTCAGGGTTAAGATCTGCTTTCTAAGGCTTTTGCATCTTATGAGCCACGAGGGTCTCATAAAGAGTTTTTCTCCCTACAGGTCGAGAGGATCCCATAGGTGTGAG
This sequence comes from Agapanthus africanus, assembly GCA_030015575.1. Classification (NCBI taxonomy): domain Eukaryota; kingdom Viridiplantae; phylum Streptophyta; class Magnoliopsida; order Asparagales; family Amaryllidaceae; genus Agapanthus; species Agapanthus africanus. The sequence goes on from JASDDO010000014.1 coordinate 219,503,676, forward strand.
TTCTTCTTAAAGATCGTGAGGATCCTTAAGCGGGTTTTCCCTTGAGAGTCGTAAGGATCTCACAAGAGAGTTTTTCTTCCTTAAAGGTCGTGAGGGCCTGCAAGTGCCGGATGTGATCACCCTTATCCGTGTTTCACGGAGTCGGGAGTTTCTCAAGGTATCGTAGTTTAAAGACGTCACGGTCAAGGTTAAGGACCTCATAGTCCGTGGATTTAAGGACTCCACAGTCCGCTGTTAGTTTTAAGACATCACGGTCAAGGTTAAGGACCTCATAGTCCGTGGATTTAAGGACTCCACAGTCCGGTGTTTTGTTGCAGGGACCCATCACCTCTTTGAAGACGTTGAGGAATTACAACGCCGGGCATCAAAGGAGTGAAGAGATGTACCCTTAAACCGAGGCAAAGTCTGTAGGGAATCGGGGTGGTTGATCGTTAGTTTTAAGACATCACGGTCGAGGTTAAGGACGTCATAGTCCGTGGATTTTAAGGACTCCACAGTCCGGTATTTGCTCTGGATGCTTCACACGGGTTCACTGCCGTGCTTGGCGAGGACCAGGCTCCGCTCTGGACGTTTTCCACGGGGTCAAAGAGTGACATTATCCGCGTTCCACGTAACCAGGAATTTTGCACTAGATGCTTCACACGGGTTCACTGCCGTGTTAGGCGAGGACTAGGCTCCGCTCTGGATGCTTCGCACGGGTTCACTGCCATGCTCTGCGAGGACCAGGATCCGCTCTGGACGTTTTCCACGGGGTCAAAGAGTGACATTATCCGCGTTCCACGTGACCAGGAATTTTGCACTAGATGCTTCACACGGGTTCACTGCCGCGTTAGGCGAGGACTAGGCTCCGCTCTGGATGCTTCGCACGGGTTCATTGCCATGCTCTGCGAGGACCAGGATCCGCTCTGGACGCTTTCCACGGGGTCAAAGAGTGACATTATCCGCGTTCCACGTGACCAGGAATTTTGCACTAGATGCTTCACACGGGTTCACTGCCGCGTTAGGCGAGGACTAGGCTCCGCTCTGGATGCTTCGCACGGGTTCACTGCCATGCTCTGCGAGGACCAGGATCCGCTCTGGACGCTTTCCACGGGGTCAAAGAGTGACATTATCCGCGTTCCACGTGACCAGGAATTTTGCGCTAGATGCTTCACACGGGTTCACTGCCGCGTTAGGCGAGGACTAGGCTCCGCTCTGGATGCTTCGCACGGGTTCACTGCCATGCTCTGCGAGGACCAGGATCTGCTCTGGACGTTTTCCACGGGGTCAAAGAGTGACATTATCCGCGTTCCACGTGACCAGGAATTTTGCACTAGATGCTTCACACGGGTTCACTGCCGCGTTAGGCGAGGACTAGGCTCCACTCTGGATGCTTCGTACGGGTTCACTGCCATGCTCTGCGAGGACCAGGATCCGCTCTGGACGCTTTCCACGGGGTCAAAGAGTGACATTATCCGCGTTCCACGTGACCAGGAATTTTGCACTAGATGCTTCACACGGGTTCACTGCCACGTTAGGCGAGGACTAGGCTCCGCTCTGGATGCTTCGCACGGGTTCACTGCCATGCTCTGCGAGGACCAGGATCCGCTCTGGACGCTTTCCACGGGGTCAAAGAGTGACATTATCCGCGTTCCACGTGACCAGGAATTTTTGCACTAGATGCTTCACACGGGTTCACTGCCGCGCTCGGCGAGGACTACGCTCCGCTCTGGATGCTTCGCACGGGTTTATTGCCATGCTCTGCGAGGACCAGGATCCGCTCTGGACGTTTTCCACGGGGTCAAAGAGTGACATTATCCGCGTTCCACGTGACCAGGAATTTTTGCTGAATATATCCGCATTTCACGGGGTGAAGGTTTGACTGTTGGCGATATGTATACCACCGAGCCATGGAACTGGGAGTGGCCGCTGTTCCGCTTAGCTTGAAGTTGTGTCCGTTGTTACGAGACGATCTCCAGGTTATTTGTGAACCGTCGAGATTTGGCTTCCTCTCATGATGAAACCTGGGGGAGAAGTATGATCCCTTCTTTGTTTGCGCCCCTGGATTGTATACAGGGATTGTTGTAGTATCACCTGTAGGGCAAAAAGGTTTCATTTTTCCATCATTTCTTTTATTCTTTCCGCGATGCTCTATCATTTCAGCTTTTTATATCGCGAAGGTCGCGATTGCCCAATCATTTCGGCTATTTTTCGCGGTGCCCAATCATTTCGGCTATTTGTTTTATTTTTACTCGCTGCTTTTTATTGCGAGTTACCCCATCATTTCGGCTATTTTTCATGCATACATTTTTACTTGCTGCTTTTTATTGCAAGTTGCCCCATCATTTCGGCTATTTCGTAGGCATGTGTGGCCTGCTAGCTTTTTCGCCGCAAGCTCGGATTTTGGACACCGATTTCGGCATCAGCATCGCTGCAACTGGGATGTTGCCAGGAGCGAATCATCATTTGCCTTTGTCGATGTTGAACAAAGGTGGCTTAGCAAACAGGGTTAAGGTCCTGTCGACTAAGGGTTTTGACTTCATGAGCCGTAAGAGTCTCACAAAGGTATTTCTCCCTACAAGTCGTGAGGATCTTGCAGGTGTATCTTCTCCTTAGGGATCGTGAGGATTCCTAAGTGTATGTTCCTCTGTAAGTCGTAAGGATCCTACAAGAGGGTTTTCTCCTTATGGGTCGAGGGGACCTACAAGGGTTGGACTTTGCTGGGGATATGTTTATTCGCGCCCGTGGATTGTATACAAGGGTCAGTATTGAGCCTCTTGTAGGGCAATATCGGAGGTTGTGGAGGATTTGCTTAAGAACGGGTTCAGGTTTCTGTAACTTAAGACTTTCAAATCTCATGAGCCGTGAGGTCCCATAAGAGAATTCTCCTTACGAGTCGTGAGGATCTCGTAAGTGTATTTTCTCCTTAGGAATCGTGAGGATCCCTAAGTGTGTTGCTCCCTTGTGAGTCGTAAGGATCTCACGTAGGTGGTTTCTCCTTACAAGGTCGAGAGGACTCTGTAAGTGTCCTTTAACGAGGTTGCGCCCTTTCGGGTTTTCACAAACACTCGCCGGTAATCTTGCTGTTTTTACTCACGGAGCCCTTTCGGGTTTTCATCCGTACCCGTTTTGCTTATAGACATACCGTTTTTTTTTTTTTTATTCTTTTTCACTTTTTTTTTTTACAAGGTCGCGCCCTCTCAGGTTTTCACGAACACTTACCGGCAGCCCTGCTGTTTTTACTCACGGAGCCCTTTCGGGTTTTCATCCGTGCCCACTTTGCTTATGGACATACCGTTTTTTTTTTATTTTTTTGTTTTTTTTTATCTTCTTTTTTCTTTATTTATCCATCTCGTCGACCTAAGGACGTTGCGGTAGTAGTTTAGGGACGTTTCGGTCCGTCGATAGTTTAAGGACGTTTCGGTCCGTTGTTAGTTTAAGGACGTTCCGGTCCGTTGTTAGTTTAAGGACGTTTCGGTCCGCCGATATGGGAAGGCTGGCTGCTGCTTGTAAAGTCTGAGCCTAGGAAGATAGTGAGCGGACATAGTCGTCGTCATCTATCATTGACCCAGGCTGTGGCTTATTAAGCATAGTATTTCTTTAAGAAGCGGCCGTTTATTGGCCTGAAAGGCCTTTCACCGTGCATGTCCATGAGTAGGTAGGCTCCACCCTGGTAGACCTTGTCTATGATGTACGGGCCTTCATAGTTTGGCTCAAATTTTCCCCGCTTGGCACGATTGGGGATCATAGGTCTTTTGACCACTAGTACGAGTTCGCCTTGGCGGAATGTCCTCGGCCTGGTCAATCGTTCGTACGAGCGCGTCATCTTTGCTTTGTAGGCTTCTAGATGTTGTTGCGCTATGAGCCGGGTTTCGTCGAGGGCATCAAGCTCTTCAAGCCGAAGGTGAGCATTTTCTTCGTTCGTCAGCTCGTGGTGGACTGCTACTCGTAGAGAGGGTAACTCTATCTCGAGGGGGAGCACTGCTTCCGTCCCAAACACCAACGCGTACGGCGTTGTGTTTGTGGCCGTCTTGAACGTAGTTCGATAAGCCCAAAGGGCTTCTTGCAGCCTTTCGTGCCAGTCTCTCTTATTCCTGGAAACGTTCTTTTTTATGATCTTCGTCAAGGTCTTATTGAAAGCCTCGGCCAGACCGTTAGCTCGTGGATTGTAAACTGAAGAATATCTCCAGTCTATATTGTGCTGCTGTGCGAAGCGGCTAATCTTATGGCTTCGGTAGGCCGGCCCATTATCGGAGATAATCCGCCGTGGAGTTCCAAACCGATTGATGACGTGCGTCTTGAAGAAGTGGAGAATATTCTCCGTCTTCACTTCCCTCAGCGGTACTGCTTCTGCCCATTTGGAGAAGTAATCAGTGGTCGCCAGGATAAAACAGTGTCCCCGGGATGATGCTGGCTCAATGGGGCCGACTATGTCAGCCCCCCACATTTCGAATGGCCAACTAGCCAACGTCGGGTGCAGTGGATTCGGATGTTGGTGGATGAAGTCTCCATGGATCTGGCATGAGTGGCATTGCTTCGCATACTCGAGGCAGTCCTGGATCATCGTGGGCCAGTAATAACCCATCCGTTTAATTTTTAACTTCATCTTTGGGCCTGCTTGGTGAGAACCGCAAAGTCCGTCATGAACTTCCTGAACGACTCTTTCTGCTTCGTCAGGTCCCAAGCATCTCAGCCATAGAGAATCGAACGATCTCTTGTATAGAATATCGTTGACGAAAGCGAAAGATAAGGCTCGTTTCATGAGCCGATGTCTTGAGGACGCTTCTTCGGGCATTCGGTGGGACTTAAAGTAGTCTATGAAGACTTCCCTCCAGTCTTCGGCCTTCTCATGGTCTTTTATTTGTAGGGTCATCTGCTCAGTCGTTCCCTTTTTTCCGCATGATTCCGGAGATATTTCTGCCGGGGCGAGCACTCGACGGCTTTGTACCACGATTCTGACGTCATCGAGGTTCTCGTCAGCCAGTTCTTTAGCAAGTTTAGCCAACGCGTCTGCTTTGCTGTTTTCCGCGCGCGGTATGTTCTCCAAAGTATAGGAGGGAATTTGGGTCAATAGTTGTTGCACCCTTTCGCCGTACTTCACCAATTCCGGCTTGCACGTTTGATAGTCACCATTTACTTGACTGACGACCAGCTGAGAATCCCCGTATATGAGGAGGTCTTCAATTCCCATGTCGATGGCGATCTCGAGGCCTGCTATCAGAGCTTCGTATTCGGCTTCATTGTTTGTCCTCGGCTCTGTTAAGGAGAAGGCGAAGCGCATTATCCCTCCTTGTGGAGTTGCAAAGATGAGGCCTATCCCTGATTTGATCATTGGGATACCTTGTTTCTGTTTCTTTATGGAGGACGCTCCATCGAAATAGAGTTCCCATCGGGTGCTTCCGCCGCTAATCGCATCAAATGCATGCTCGTCCGGCAAATCGCAATTCAGAGGAGAATTGGCCGGTATCGGGTGCTCGGCGAGGAAGTCGGCAATGGCCTGGCCTTTCACTGCCTTGAGAGGTTGATACGTTATCGAGAACTCCATCAAGAGCAGGGCCCACTTAGCAAGTCGTCCCGTCAGTATGGCTTTCGACATCAAATATTTGAGAGGGTCCACCTTTGAAATAAGACGGACTTCATGTGCTAATGCGTAATGTCTAAGCTTTGTTACTGCGAAGATCAACGCCAGGCAGTGCTTTTCAATGGGGGAATAGTTGCTTTCTGCCCCCAGCAGCACTCGACTTAAGTAGTAAAGTGCTCTTTCTTTCCCCTGATCGTTCTCTTGTGCCCATAATGCGCCTAAGGAACCTTCGAGGGCGGCCGTGTAAAGAATGAGAGGCTTTCCCTTCACTGGAGCAGCCAACACTGGAGGGTTCTGCAGGTACTGCTTGATCTCGTCTAGTGCACCTTGACATTTGTGATCCCAAACGAATGGGGTTCCCTTTTTCATCAGGTGGCTGTAAGGACGGCATTTGCCTGAAAGATTGGCGATAAACCGCCGGATGTATGCGAGCTTCCCTTGGAGAGACCGCAACTGCTTGAGGGTTCTTGGCGGAGGCATTTCCATGATCGCCTTAATCTTTGACGGATCTATTTCAATACCTCGGTGTCGAACGATGAATCCCAGAAATTTACCCGAGGAGACTCCAAACGCGCATTTGAGGGGATTCATTTTCAAATTATATTGCCGAAGGCGTTGAAATACAGTCTCCAGATGCTTTAAATGCTCTTCGTATGACATGCACTTTACTACGAGGTCATCGATATAGCACTCGACGATGTCATGTATGAGATCGTCGAAGATTTTTGTCATGGCCCTTTGATAGGTGGCGCCAGCGTTCTTTAGACCAAAGGGCATAACCTTGTAGCAAAATATACCCAAAGGGGTGCGGAAAGCGGTATGCTTCTGGTCTTCAGGATGCATCTTTATCTGATTGTATCCTGATGAACCATCCATAAAAAAGAAAACCTCATGAGTTGACGTGTTATCTATCATTAGATCGGTTACCGGTACTGGGAAATCATCCTTTGGACAGGCTTTATTGAGATCCCTGAAATCCACACATATGCGTACCGTCCCATTCTTCTTCATTACAGGGACGATATTGGCGATCCAGTCGGGGTACTGGACTTCTTGGATAAATCCAGAATCGATCAGCTTCTTGACTTCGGCGTTGATGCTCATTTCAAGCTCGAGTCACATCCTTCTTGGCGCCTGCTTGACTGGCTTGATATCTGGGGATATTGCTAATCTATGCACAGCAATCTCCGGGTCTAATCCTGGCATCTCGGAGTAGTTCCATGCGAAGCAGTCTTTATGCCGTAGAAGCACGTTCTTTAACGCAGCCACCTTTTCTTCGGATAATAGCTCGCTGACAAATGTCGGTCGCGGGTCGTCTGCCGATCCCAACTCAATCTTCTTGAGGTTATCTGCAGTAGTATGTATACCATCTTCCAGTTCTTTCGGAGCGGGCGAAAATTCTGAGATCACCTCATCATCGCTGTTCTCAAAGCACCGGTAAAGGTCACCTACGTTCTCGGGCTCTTCCCTTAATATCGTAATCGTATAACAAGTGCGAACCCGCTCTGTGGACTGAAGTGGACCCGGTTCTGCTCTTGCGGCCTTGGGCTCATGCTTTCGCGGCGGCGTTACCTTCCAGCCGTCGGATAAAGCGAATCTACCCCGTCGGTACTGGTCCTCGACCCAGTTCTTGAAGGTGAAGCAGTCTTCGGTAGGATGTCCTATGGTTCGGTGATAGGAGCAATAACTCGGATGAGAGACCTTGCTAGCTTGCCCAGGATGTCTAGACTCTGGAAGCGTGATCATTCGATGTTTTATAGCGAGGTTGAGTAACCTCTCCGTCTTGTCTTGGGGGAAGGAATACGCTCGACTCATCTTCTTCACGAGGGACAAACCCGAGCCGCTTCTTGATTTATTTTCGTCTCTGCGTCGGGCCTTTCGTACAACGGATTGACGGGGATAAGCGTCTTTGTCTTTTTCGGTACGCTGAGATAGACGTTGCGTCCTGGCCTTCTTGTAGATGGCCATCTCGCGGTTGTGGTCTTCCTGAGCTCTCTGACCCGTTTTCCTGATAGGCTTGTTCGTTCGCTCTTCAAACGACGGACTCGATGTTTCAATCGCAGGGTCTAGTTTTAATGAAGGGTTGGCATCTCCTGACAGGGCGTCCTCTTCTTCATCAAAGGTATATATAGTGTAGCTGCTGTGAGTCCGTTCCCGTTCTCCAGCTCTTGCGTATCCGAGCCCGAGTGTTTCCATCTTCCCGTTGGGAAACTTGCGTTGGGTCCCGGGGACATCCCAAATCCTGTTGTAGAACCGAGCCTGCCGAACAGCCTGTTTTAAGGGTACTCCTTGGCGCTTCAATAGCTTCTTTAATCCGTCCGTATAGTATCTGGACAGACGGATGGGTTGGAGCCTGTCGAGCATAGTATCTGCGCCATGCCAGATCTCTTTCTCTATTTTCGACTCTGAGGATCGGTAAAATAGGATCACCTTCTCGCCCCTTCGCCTGGGAGGGACGTAAAATGTTTGCAGGTCCTGCACATCGTGAGCCTGAAGCGCGTCGAGATCCTTGTAGTGTTCTCGCGGTACCATGGTGATTTGCAAACTATGGTCATCGCCAAGGGGTGCTTGTGTCGGCAGCCGATTGGAGAACACAGCATTAACTTCATCTTCTGAATCACTTCCGAAGACTAATACGGGGGCGGGTGTCCTCAGGTTGTTGCGTTGAGATGGCCCTGCAAAAACTATCTCTTCCTCTTCTTCGGTATCGCTCCCGAAAATAGGGATGGTGGCGGCGGTTTTGTTTTCCGGATTGCGACATCTTTCTGTATCCTCGCAATCTGGCAAAAAGTATTTCGCATCTTCGTATTTGCGGACTTCGTTCACGGAAAATGGGTTTAACTCACCTGTTACGGTATACTCAAGACCATCCTTGAAGTACTTCATACACTGATGTTGTGTAGAAGGGATGATGTTGTACTCGTGCAGCCAAGGACGGCCGAGCAAGGCGTTGTAACAGGTCTTGGCGTCAATGACATGGAATTTGATGTCTGTGACGAGAAGTCCAAAGCGTAATGTTAGTATCACAGATCCGAGAGTCCGTGACGATTGTGAATCGAAACCGGAAATAGTAATCTTGTCACGAGCGAGGTGTTGCACGCTCATGCAGATTTCCTTCAACACCCGAACATTAAGGAGATTGACGGAGGATCCATTATCCACCAGGATCTTGCCTATCTTGATATCATGGCAGTATCCGGAGACATATAGGGGACGGTTGTGGTCGCACGTCCCGAGAAGGAGGTCTTCATCACCAAAAGTGACGTCAGCCGTATGCACTTCCTCCAGTTCATCCTTCATCTTTTCAGTGGCGAGGAAGTCTTGGAATTGCTCGGGTTCTTGTAACGCCTTAATTAGTGAGTCTCGCGCTTCTTTCGATAATAGGAGGGCGTCGAGAATGCTAAGCTGAGAAGGTAGCTTCCTCAGGTGCGCGAGGATGTTATAGTCCACTTTACTCTTCCTAGGAGGGTCTTTGGCAGCCAGTTCTCTCATGACTTGGTCATCTAAAGTGATATGTTCAGTGACCTTTTCCTTTCCCTTATCCTTTCTATTCCCGGGCCCGAGATTCTTTTCTGGGAGTGTGCGATTGCGCAGCTGAATGTTCTCGCAGATCTCCGATTCCTCCTCTTTCCCCAAAACAGATTCTTTAAAGAGAGGGCCCAGAGCCATTTCTTCATCAGAGTCGCTCCCAAAGGTGAGAACTTGTGACCCCCTGGCGTTAACCATGCAACAGTTGCCAGTCGTTCTGTTGTGCCTATCGACAGTACTTCTTCGCTCCCGACGGATCTTGCGTTTCATGCGCTTAAAATGTTGCCGATGAGCAACATATCCTTTCCACCATATCTTAAAGGCGTCGCACTCCTCCGTGGGATGTGAGATTTTCCGATGATATGTGCAATAATCAGGGTGCGTCTCTACCCCATCGTGTGTGTTTCCTTCCGAGGGCGGTAGCTTCATTCCCATTGACATGGCTTTGGCAAACCTTTTCCTCGTCTTGAATATCTTCTTGTCTGCTTCGGATGCCTTATGCTCTGACAGGGGTAGTTCAACTCTTTCGTTCAGTTGCCCGCATTTGGCTCCTTCCGACGTGGTCATCTCACGCTCCTGGTCCGCTTTACATTTTAGCCGAATCTCGTCTAGGAAAGCGTCGATCATTTCATCTGTTGGCCATGCGCGTCCTGGTACAGGCTCTGCCTCCAGTTTCCTAATGCCAGGAGTTTTCCCATCATCGGTAAACGAGTGGGAGATTACATTACAACTCGCCACATATCCTTCGGATTCATCCGATGAGCTTTCTCCATCATCTTCCTCTTGAAAGATGTGGTTGAGGAACTCTTGCAGTGTGACAGGAGTTCGCGCCTTTTGGTTGTACTCTTCCAATGCGTCGATTTGCTTCTGCAAGTTCGTGTGCTCTTTTCCAGGCTTCACGGACTTCTTGGATTTCTTCTTCTTTTTCTTCGAAGATTTTGACGGCTGGGCGTGAGTATTTGGGCCATTATCGCGAGTCTTCGTAGTTGGGCGGGGCTTCAACATCCTTTTGATAATTTGAGGTTCAAGAGGGTCCTTCCATTCGATCGCAGGGCACACATTAAGGTCTCTCAACATTCTTTTGGTTTTAGTTGATAGCACGACCTCCCATGGAGCTTCTTCAATAAAAGAACATGTTGCCCCCGGTGTATCCACTTTCCTCGGAGCATGCGGCTGTGGTGGGTTCACCTTCCACTTTTCGGACAGTACAAACTTCCCCTGGAGGTATTGGTCTTCAATCCATCCTTTGAAGACGAAGCAATCTTCAATCGGATGGCCTACCGTCTGATGGTAAGGGCAATAGTTAGGGTTATTCACCTCGGTGGGTTGCGGCGGTCGCCTTGGATTTGGCAGGTTTATAAGTCTGTTGCGTATTGCCAGCTCGAATAGCCGTTTCGTCTTGTCCCGTGGGAACGAGTAGGGACGCTTCATCTTCTCATTATAATACCGACGTCTTTCCTCCAGTTGATCTGTCGGTTTCGGGGCGTTAGGTTGCTCTTGGGCATTCGCAACAAATGTTGCTCTTCCTTTACCCTTGTCATTCCGAGGTTCCGACTTCGGTGTAGGTGGTCTATGACCCATCTGGTCCATCTGAGCCAACTTGTCGATCAGGGCCTGGAATGTGGTTGGCTTAAAGAACATCATAAACTGGGAGATAGTTGCGTGAGGGTCTAGAGTTCCCACGAACATGCCCACCGCAGGTGCTTCCTCAATGCGTTGCTCACATCTCGACCACAAGTTCCGCCAGCGTATAGCGTACTGGACCCAGGTTTCGCCCGGTTTTACCCTGGCGTTAATAAGTGCAGTTATTGGAGTGCGTTCGCTGGCACTTGCAAATCGCTGAGTGAACAACAACTCCATTTCAGCGAACGTTTTGATAGAATCGTTCGGGAGTTCCGAATACCATTCGAACGCTGTTTCTGATAAGCTGCCCACGAACTGGCGGAGCAACAATTTATCATCACCGCCGGTGTTACCGCAGAGGGCCCGAAACTGGGCGACATGTTGATGGGGATTGCCGGTCCCCTTATACACGTGGAATTTTGGTATCGTATAGCCTTGCGGGTATTTGATTTGGTCGTACCAGCTCAGATACGGTCGCCCCGTTTTCACGACTTGACCAGCTGCCTCAGTCGCGTGGTGAACCCGGATTTGCTGGGCTATGTAGTCAACCAAGTCAGCCTTAGAGATTGCATCCTCCTTGGCCGTTGAGAGGGCTGGTGGTGGATTTGACGTTTCTCCTCGGTCGTCTTCAAGAACGATCGGGGGATCCTCGGCGGGTAAGTCCTGCTGGATCATCATTCCTATCACATCTTGGAAGAGAAGGCCCATCCGTTGTATGTTGGCCGCTTGTTCAGCAGCCTCTTTGTCCCTTTTCTCCAGTGTCCGGCGAAGGAATTCGGCATCGGTTTCTTCCTCTCGGCGTGCGTCTGAGGACGTTTCTGGGTTTTCTTTTGGCCCGGTGAGCGCGGCCATAGCATTCATCATTTCTTGCAGCTTTTGTTGCTGTTCCTGGGCTTTCGTCACGGATCGGATTAGCGGTCGGTGGCCCGTAGAAGTGCGGCTTTCCTCTTTTCCAGAGGCCATGTAAACAGTGTGCACCACCATGCCCCCAGACTTAGGGCGTCTGGGCTCAGTGCTTTTAGCCGTCGTTGCATGCTGGGGGGTCTTCTCTGGCCTCCTCCTTTTATGAGCCAGTTGATCAACAGCCTTTTGGGGTTTAGCCTGGTGACCGGCTTCCGGTTGGATTTTCAGCTTCTTGTGTTGGCGGGAGAAGTTCGGATCGATGATCGAGTCCCGTGCCTGCCGCCAAACCTTATAGATTTTGGAAGACAGCCGTTGAGGAGATTGGGGCCGTTCTGACTCCATTTCCACAACCTTCTTTAACAGGGGAGGAGACCTCTTCAGTACTGCAGTAGGAGAATTTCTTCGCACTTTATTTAGCATTTCGAAGCTGTTCCCAGTTGGAACAGCAGCATTACCTTCTGCCATCGGGACTGATGGAGTCAACCCAGATGGGGAGTTTCCCCCAGCCTTCCTCACTCGGCGCCAATGGCGACGTCGGGCGTGTCGAGCGGACGGTGTAGGGTCGGCGGTAAGAATGGTTTCGTTTTGCCCTCTGTCTGGGCGTGGGGTCGCAGCTGGTATTAGCCTGTCAAAGACCGATGTCCTTTGGGCAGTAGGAGCGGGAGCTGAAGCCGTTAATCTTGTAAAGACCGACCTTTTGGCCGGAGAGGCTGCCTTGACGACTTCTGGGATGGGAGCGGCCACTTTCTTAGAAGCAACCTTCTCTGAGATTGTAGGTCCTGTGATGGGTTTGCAGGATTTCTGGCCCAATCTAGAGAAGACCGAGGCGTTGACGTTGGGCGACTCGTTGAGAGGAGCCGCGGCAGGGGTAAGTCGATCAAAGACCGACTTCTTGGGAGCCTCCGTTGTCAGCACTGGAGAGGCAAAGTTTGTCGGCGGGACCATGGTCCCAAAGAACAATCCTGTGGTTGCGCGAGTGACCTGTTCCACGGGCATTGTGAATAGCGAGGCAGCTTGGGGTCCGTAGGCTATACCTCCTGGCGAGGCAGAGCGTTGGTTGCAATTGCAGTCTGAGCAGTTGGAGACTTTCACGGAAGTAGAAGCCATCGATCCTTTGCTTTCTGCAATAAGCCAGACGCCAACTCTTAGTATCTTGAAACCCAAGGGCAACCATTAGCGAACCGCGATTGGTTCGCGAGGCACGACACACGAAGTGTGGAGTGGAAAGAGGAAAAGGTCCCACCGGGCGTGCCAGAATCTGTTCCCCTCCGAAAGACGGCGCGACACCGCGTCTTGCCTGAGATTCGGGGCAGATGCTAATAGGTGCTATCCGTCCACCTCTTCGAAGATGCCAAGTTGATTTATGGCACCACGTATCGAAGGTTTAGACGGATGCGTCCGATGTAGCAGACTTCGTCAGATTCCCCCTCGTTTGAGGGGTTTTTGATTGTGGGGACGCTCTTCCCTGCAGGCGCAAGCCCCTGCAGTTAATTACGCTACCGCATTGCGGTAACAACTTTCTCCTTCTCCAGATGGTCACTTCGTGTCGTGGGTGTCTGTTTTGTATTTTGTTGCCCGTGGATTGTTTACGGAGACTGAGTTATGTCGTCGCCCGTAGGGCGTGGACTAGTCCAAATCCGTATTATCTTAGATTTGGGTTTGGGGGGGTTTGGTTTGAGGATACGTCAACCCTACTTGAGGCTAAGATCAACTCAAACGTTTGTTAAGGATACGTTAGTCTAACTTTGTGACTAAGATCAACTTAACGGGATCGTTTAGATCCGACAAAAGAGCGTTTGGACTCTAATGTTCCAGTTTAGGGACATAGTGGTCCATGAATGTATGGCCGTCGGGACCCGTCACCTCTCTGACGACGTTGAAGGATTACAACGACGGATGTCAGAGGAGTTCAAGGATGTACCCTCGAGCCAGAGTTAATTGGGGGGATTTATAGTCCACTCTGTTTGAAGGTTTAAGGATACGTTAGCCATCTTTGAGGCTAAGATCAACTTAAACGGGACCATTTAGATCCGACAAAAGAGCATGCGGGGCTCTATTGTCCTAGTTTAAGGACATTACGGTCCATGGGTAGTTTAAGGACATTGCGGTCCATGGGTAGTTTAAGGACATTGCGGTCCGTTGTTAGTTTTAAGACATCTCGGTCAAGGTTAAGGACGTCGTAGTCCATGGGTTTAAGGACCCCACAGTCCATTGTTAGTTTTAAGACATCTCGGTCAAGGTTAAGGACGTCGTAGTCCATGGGTTTAAGGACCCCACAGTCCATTGTGCTCTGGATGCTTCACACGGGTTCATTGCCGTGCTTGGCGAGGACCAGGCTCCGCTCTGGACGTTTTCCACGGGGTCAAAGAGTGACATTATCCGCGTTCCACGTAACCAGGAATTTGCATTAGACATGAGTTTAAGGACCCCACAGTCCATATCAATGTGTGGTCGTTGGGACCCGTCACCTCTTTGAAGACATTGAGGGATTACAATGCCAAGTATCAAAGGAGTGAAGAGATGTACCCTAGAACCGGAGTGGATTAAGTAGTCCTTGGCCCAATTTGGGGTCAGGACGAATTAATTATGTTATGAGTCCATTGGACCAGTTAATCACCAATTGAGGACTTATGGCCATCTTGGGCTAAGTCCAATCAGGAGAGGCTTTGCCTCTATCCATTTGGGCCAATTGGGCCAAAGCCTAGTGTTAAACACTACAGAGCAGTCAGTGTTGAACACTGGGAATGGGGTTGACAAGTTAGTGTTTAACACTAAGAGAATATTTGGTGTTAAACACCAGCAACAATACTTTTTCAGATTAGTGTTAAACACTAAGGTAATCAGTGTTGAACACTGCAAATGAAGGTCTCAGATTAGTGTTTAAACACTAAGGTAATCAGTGTTGAACACTGCAAATAAAGCTTTTTAATTAGTGTTGAACACTAAGGCCCAACAGTGTTTTAACACTGGGTTCGAGAGTTTTAATTTAGCGTTAAACACTAAGGCAAGAGGGGTCACGTGGCAGCACGTGAGAGCGCCCTCCCTTCATTTGTTCTGCTGAGATTATCGCGTCTTTCAGAGCATCACGTGCCATCACGTGATGGGCATTCAAATGCCTATGTATTAGAGCTTCTGCCGAGGGTCACGTGGGTCATGTGGGGTGCTGCCTCAAAGGGGCTTTTTGTAGATCTCTTGGGGGGTCACGTGATGACACGTGACCCTGCCTCTAGGTATTTTGTTTAAAGGCTTTGTTAATCTTCTTTCAGGAATTAAATTCCTCGAACTGTAAATTTCAGAGGAATTAAATTCCTACTTCCTTTCGAAGACTTTGTTTTCTGGAATAGAGTTTAACTCTGAATTTTCTGTAAGAATTAAATTCCTCATATACGTGAAGGGCTGAATAGGGTTAAACCCTAATAAAAGTTTTTAAGGAGTTTAAACTTCCATCCTCTGTATGATTAAGGGAATTAAATTCCTGCTGTTTCAACAGAACTAGGTTCTTAATTAGGGTTAAACCCTGTTTCTTTTTTGTTCTGGAGGAATTAAATTCCCATAATATAGGGTCAAGCCCTCCTTTTATTTTAAAGGAATTAAATTCCTATAGTTCTGTGAGAATTAAATTCTCGTGCTTGCATTCCTTCTCCATGTTTTGGATCTGCATGGCAGGATCTCAACCCATTGAGAATTAAATTCTCAACCTTAAGGGGAGATGTGCACTTTGCAGATCCTCCATCAAAGAGAGAAGAAATATGTTCTTCTGTTTTTACATTATCAGAGTTAAACTCTGTTGAGAATTAAATTCTCTTTCTTTCAAAAGGCCTTCCCTTTCTTACCTAGGGTTTTTTGCAGAAGATCCGAGTCTTTTTCAAAGTATCAAAGCTCTTCTCCTTTTTTCTTTTTTCTTCTCTGCGCATCTATCTATATGTATGTCTCTTGGCTCCTATTTATAGGAGAAGCAGCCGAATCAATCAGTTTTTTGACGAATCTTCATTGAGATTTGATTTGCATTCATCATTCATTTTGGACCTTTGGATTATTAGGTGAATTTTATTCACCATTGGATTTTAAATCCAGAGATTCTCCCTTGTTATTTTGATTAGATTTAAAGGGGAAATCTTTCCAAACCCGAGATTTTCCCATAGATAGATGATATTTCATCACCTCTGAATCTTTAATTTGATTGGTTCAAGATAGTTGCTTTCTTTCGGAAAGATTTGAATTTCCTTCAGAATTTAATTCTGTTAACACAATGGGCTTTGAAAGCCGGTCACGTGTGACCACGTGACCCATGGTCACGTGTGACCACGTGACCCATGGTCACGTGTGGGCACGTGACCCCCTTTGGAATGAGCCTTTTCCTTTCTTTTGCACTCTGTCTTCTGATCGCTGCCTAAGCGTCACGTGGTACCACGTGACCCCTGGTCACGTGTGAGTACGTGACCCTTGTTTGAACTCTTTTTCCTTGGTTCGTTTGGAGAACGAGTCTGCTGTCTTGAACGTCACGTGCCAACACGTGACCCTGGTCACGTGGGAACACGTGACCTTTTCTGAAGCCTTTTTCTTGACTTGATCAGGGAACTGGTGTGTCTTTGACGTTTGCATTTAAATGTCACGTGTCGCCACGTGACCCTGGTCACGTGGGAGCACGTGACTCTTTCTGAAGCCCATTTTCTTCAGCGTAGTCAGGAAACTGAACTTGACTTGATGATGCCTTTTAGGTGTCACGTGCCAACACGTGACCCCTTTTTGAAGCTTTTCCCAGAAGCTTTCCTGATTTTAAATCAGGAAACACATGTGTGCAAGTGAGTGACAACACATACCCTAATGGTCCAGACTAAGGTAAAAGGGCTAAAGGTATAACTTCTTACACTACGCCGGATCTATCCTATAGTCACCTAGAACCTTACTCGCTAAATCATCATATCCCTTATACACATATAAACATATAAAGTAACCCTAACTACGGTTGCGGGAGTGCTATATGCCATCCACCCGACTTCCCCCGTAGATATACATCTACTCACCTCGATCCTCGCTTGCCGAAGTCGTTGACGCTATGCTCTCCCTTGTCGTACGAAGTCCACGTAGAGTACTTACAGTTTTCAATACGTTATATCGTAAACAATAATCGAATTCGAAAACAAAAATGGCACACGAAACACACATAAGTTAGAACCTGTGGTCTACGCATGCAAAAATAGCCAACAACTCTCGACATCGACGTACAAACGCCAATCGATCGAGATAGAACACAATATCAAAACTCAAGTTATTAAAATCCACAAAACTCAAAACAAAAATTTAGAAAACTAGCTCCTGATCTTGTCTCAGGTAATTTGAGTCTAAACAAACAATACAGGGGATAGGTTAATAGGTAAGTAAGCTACAGCTAAAACCCTACACCAAACTACAAAAGTGACTCGTCGAGAATTCTTAAATTCCAGGCGTCGCCGGTCGAGGTAAGGAAATTTGTTCTCGTTTTCTCGTGGTGGTCTTCTAGTGCTCTGTAACGTTTTAGAAATCGTTATGTGAATGTTTCCGTTTTTGGGTAAAATTGTCGGGTATTTTCTCTTTTATACCGACTGTGATCAAACGACCATATAAACTTTCCAGCACCTAGTTTAGCTAAAATAAAGCTAGTGCACAAGCTTTGGGGGTATATGGGACGTTTTGGTCCAATTTGAATTTTTCTCAATTTTAATATTATTTTAATGCGGTATTCATATTTTGGGAAATTTCTCTTTAGCGGTCTTTTCTTCAATTTTTCTTATGTAAACCTAACCTACATAATATCTAGATTCATTGTATGGACTAGGATTAATGGTTTGAAGAAAAGAAAAGAAAAGAAATTTAGAAGCATGCATGTGTGCATATGTATATGTGAATGCATTTAATGCATTAAATGTTGGTAATTGCTAGGAAACCCTCACAAAACTCCCACCTCACTCTCTTGGCCGAGATCCCTTCTTTTCCTACTGCCCTTGCTCTTTTCCTTCTCATTTTATATCAATCCAAACTCACAAATCCTCAAAATCTCAAAATATATCACAAATATACCAAAAAGTCTTGATTTTTGCTCTTGGATCACTTGGAGCTAGGGAAAGTTGGAATCTTGTGAGCAAGATTGTTAGGTATAATCCCTACACTGTTAATTAGGAGTTTGTATGTTATTTAGCTCGTTGGTTGTTGCGTAAAACGCTTTTTATATCAATTAGTGTGATATCGGGTTTTTAATGTCTTTTTTTGAACTTCTATACCTGGTGTGACCTGGAGATTTTAGTGTTTTTCAAAACAAAATTTTAGAGATGTACTAGTGAACCTGAGGTACCACCTGAGGGACGGGGACCACCTCACCGGCCGGGGCCGGTGACCCTAGGACGAAATTCGGCGACGCTGGCTAGGTAGGAGAGGGTTGGGGTTGGTCTTCTGTGGGTTGTTGTCTGCTGTTGGTTAGGGGTGTTTGGTACTGTTTACTTTTTTAGTAAATTCAGTATGCAAAATCTGGGATCGTTTACCTATAATCTAGTGTTTTGAGTCCGCGTGTTGCGTGTTGCGACACGAATCGTAAGCTTGTGCTGCTGCTGTGCTCGGTTAGGTTTTTTGGTGTCGCAACGCGCGTTAGCCAGTAGACGTATACTCGCGAGTTAGTTTAGTGTTGGTGCGTTATTTAATACGAAGTTTGTGTTATATTGATCGATTCTGATATGTTCGCAATATTTCTTGTGTTTGTGAAATTATAGCGTCGCAAGCAGGGACTTCGGACGCTGCGAACAAGGGGAAGTGTAGGGTTTCTAGGCACGCTAATGAAGTCTCACAAGGCATCAACCATGCCAATTTCAAATTTTACGGGTGCCGAGAAACCCTAATACGGATCGTTGACTAGAAGTTTAGGCGATATACGAATCTAGTTAACAACTTAACTAATGATAAGAAACTACAACCTTTGTAGATCCGGTTATCCACTTCCTTAGCTCCACGTAGTCGTCCCCTCGCTGTCCATCTTGAATCTCGGACTCTTGCATCGGCTTCATCGGAGAAATGAGCGGAATAGGTCGTCGGCTTCGTGCCGAAGATGATCTACGTCGAGGCTACACTGGATCAAGCTCCGACTTCACCTAGTTGTGAAACTTGTGAAGAAAACACCCAAAACCACTTGGCAAGAGGTAGAGGATGAAGAAATAGGAGGTGGGTTCACTTTAGAATTGGATTTCTCTCACTTTTGCTCAAGTTGCCATTGATGGACTTAAGCTTTTCTTGAAGAAGAAGATGATGAAGAAGAAGAAAGAATATGATAAGTGTTGAATTAAAATGAAAATAAATCAATACTTATCATAAGCTAACTAAGGTTAAGTGTAGAGAATAGACCATGGTAAGTGGGAATGGTTAGGGTTAAGCATGAAGACAAATGGTCTCTTTGGTCAAAGCTTCATGAAGCTTCAACAAGCTTCATGATAAAAAGAAACCATTTTCTTTTCTTTTATCTATTTAAATAAATAAAGAATGGATAAATAAATAGATGAATAACACAAAACCCTAACCATTATCATAACCATGGTTTAATTCTTTGCACAAACCTAAGTAAGTATGTATCATCAAACATGATACAATCAAGTGCACACAAAAGCATATCATATATACAATGTGCACTTCAAGTAAGAAAATCCTTTTAAAATGAACCAATACTAGTTAATGTAAATTAATATATCAAATATACAATTATACATTAAATCATTAAATCAACACTTGATTCAATGATCCGGTCATGTCGCACATAACCGACTGGTATACAATGTATCGATTTATCGAATCAATTATTCGATAACTAGGTTATATCGCATACAACCAATCGAAACATTCATCGCGAGAATGAAATACGGTATCACATACATGCATTATTCTCGGTCCCGCACATATCTCATATGCGCTCCTATTTCGTTTCGCTTGAGCCAGGAAACCTCTGTGTAGGACTCTAAATACTCGTCAATACGCCGGTAGCAGATGATGATCATATCAAGCACCCACAAGCCGCAAGCGATCTGCTAAACGTAACGGCCATCCGGGTACTGAGCGATCAGAAGATCGACGAGCTAGCCCGCTCACACTCCTGTGAATCCAACCAGTAACACTTACCGTACAGTCCGGTCTGTTCGTCTGATATGTCGCATATCAAGTCTAGGGGTGGTATACGTCAGACCCCAATAACCGATAAGTCGTGCTGATGTGAGGCTCATAACGGGTCGAGAAACTACTGGTAACACTTACCAGCAAATCTCTGATCAGCCCTGCCAGGGACTTCCCTGTTACGGCCAATCGAGCACGGCGCAACATCAACCCCCAATACCGGGAGAGACGAAACCCCTCCTATCGCTCATTGCCTCCATGTGACTCGGGACTGTACCCAAAGACCACCGTTTTGCACGCCCTCATGGACGTGGTAAGGTGGAGATCAAAGCACAGTGGGAATCACACAAGACTGTATGACGATCTCGGGTCTACAGACTAACCTGCACAAGTGTCACCTGAGAACTGCCATCTGACGTGAGGTATAAAACTATCTGGGAGTTCTCGGCGAGTCCGTCCAGTGTACCCAGTCTCCACTGAGCACCCGTATACCATCTCTGATGTCAAACACCAATGGATATGGGATCATCCATCGCCCATCTCATGGGTCGAGAAGCGTATACGCTAGTCTACACTGGTATATCGATGTCCCGTCTCGATACACCCACGACTAGGGACCTTGAAGGATGTATCTATGGACTACCATGTCCCACTAGTATGATCTGCATCACAGTCCAGGTAGTCAAGTACACATCCTAAGGGCTTTACCAACATGTAACTATAAGACAGTTTAAAGAGACTAGTGTACATGTTAAGATAAAGAGCAACCAGATAGCATACTATCATATCGAGCAAGAAAGTCATCTCTATATATGTCCAAGCATCCAATATAATATACATCATCTGTACAATATTGGCCTCTAGGGCATACATACAACTAACAATCTCCCACTTGCACTAGGGCCAGCTGCTGTAGTATCGCATACCGAGCATCCCGAAGAGTCTCTCAAACTGTATCTGGGGAATGGCCTTCGTGAGTGGATCCGCCGTGTTGTTCTTCGTGTCAACCCTCCTGACCTCGATCTCCCGGCGATCAACTATCTCCCGGATCAGGTGATACCGCCTCAGAATATGCCTGGATCGCTGATGGGACCTGGGTTCCTTGGCCAAAGCCACCGCTCCATTGTTATCTCAATACAAAGGTATTGGATGCTCAATAGATGGAACCACTCCAAGTTCAATAATGAACTTCTTGATCCAGACAGCCTCTTTAGCAGCATCGTTGGCAGCGATGTATTCAGCCTCCATCGTCGAGTCTGCCACGGTTTCCTGCTTGGAACTCTTCCAGCTAACCGCCCTTCCGTAAAGGGTAAAGACAAAGCCCGACTGTGACTTAGAGTCGTCCTTATCACTCTGGAAGCTCAAATCGGTAAAGGACTCCACTTGGAGTTCTCCGTTACCATACACCAAGAGCATCTCTTTAGTCCTTCGTAAGTACTTGAGAATGCTCTTCACAGCTGTCCAGTGACTCTCTCCAGGATCAGCTTGATACCTGCTCACTACACTTAGTGAGTATGCTATATCGGGTTTGGTACATAGCATCGCATACATGATAGAGCCTACAGCCGAAGCATAGGGTATCCCTTGCATGCGAGCTCTCTCCAAATCAGTCTTGGGAGACATCTCTTTGGAGAGAGTGACTCCAGAGATCGTGGGCAAGTTCCCACGCTTGGATTCTTCCATACTAAACCTCTTTAGTATGGTGTCAATGTACCTGGATTGGGACAGTCCCAAAATCCGTTTGGATCTATCTCTATAGATCCTGATCCCCAATATGCAGGAGGCATCACCAAGATCTTTCATTGAGAATCTTTGTGATAAGAAGAGCTTGACCGATTGCAGCATAGGAATATCATTTCCTATCAAGAGTATGTCGTCCACGTACAATACGAGGAAGACAACCTTACTCTCTGCCACCTTCTTGTAAATACAAGGTTCATCTGGGTTTTTGACGAAATCAAACTCTTTGATAACGACGTCAAAGCAGATGTTCCAACTCCGCGATGCTTGCTTTAATCCATAAATGGATTTAAGCAGCTTGCACACCTTCCCGCTGCTCCCACTGTCTACGAAGCCCTCTGGCTGAGTCATGTACACGCACTCTTCTAAATCACCATTTAGAAAGACGGTCTTAACATCCATTTGCCAGATTTCGTAGTCATGATATGCAGCGATGGCAAGCATGATCCGGATGGATTTAAGCATAGCCACTGGAGAAAAGGTTTCGTCATAGTCCACACCTGGTCTTTGACGAAAACCCTTTGCAACAAGTCTAGCTTTGAAAGTCTCCACTTCCCATCTACACCAAGTTTCTTCTTGAAGATCCACTTGCTCCCGATGGGTTTTACCCCTTCAGGAGCAACATCCAAAGTCCATACTTTGTTGGTGTACATGGATTCCATCTCGGACCGCATAGCTTCCAGCCATTTCACTGAGTCCCTACTCGTGATGGCCTGCTCGAAGCTAGTTGGGTCATCATCATCCATGATGCAATCCTCGCTCCCTCCATCCATGAGAAAACCGTAGTATCTCTCAGGTTGGCGAGGAACCCTACTAGATCGGCGGAGAGGCTGGGGTTCATCGGGTACTACTGAATCCTCTTGTTCTACCAAGTCTTCTGTTATAGTTTGTGCCGCTGGAACCTCTTCCAGTTCTACCTCAATGCCACTTGTCTGTTTCATAAGAAAACTTTTTTCTAAGAAAGTGGCATGTCGAGAAACAAACACCTTTTGTTCCTCGGGATGGTAGAAGATATACCCTTGTGAATTTTTGGGATATCCTACAAACTTACATAAGACTGATCTTGCCTCGAGTTTGTCCGGATTTTGTCTTTTTACATAGGCTGGACAACCCCATATCTTAATGTAATTAAGATGTGGTCTCTTCCCTTTCCATATCTCATATGGAGTGGTAGGCACTGATTTGGTAGGAACTCTATTCAATAGGCCCATGGCTGTCTCAAGCGCAAACCCCAGAAGGAAATAGGTAACTCAGCTGTGCTCATCATAGAGCGCACCATATCTAATAGGGTGCGGTTCCTCCGTTCTGATACACCGTTGTGCTGTGGTGTATAGGGAGGAGTCAACTGAGAGAGAATCCCATTCTCTTTTAGGAAGTCCAGGAATTCATTGCTCAAGTATTCACCTCCTCGATCAGATCGAAGGATTTTAATACTTTTTCCGGTTTGGTTTTCGACTTCTTGTTTATATTCTCTAAATTTCTCAAAAGCTTCTGATTTGTGTTTCATCAGGAGCACATATCCGAATCTAGAGAGATCGTCAGTGAATGTAATGAAGTACGAAGAACCATCCCTGGCATGTGTAGACATGAGACCGCATACATCACTATGTATCAGTCCCAACAGTTCGGTAACTCTTTCTCCGTGTCCCGTAAACGGAGTTTTGGTCATCTTGCCTTTGAGACATGACTGGCAAGTGTCATAAGATGAAAATTCAAACGGATTTAAATATCCATCTTTATGCAACTTAGCTAGTCGTGTCGCATTGATGTGACCCAGTCTACAATGCCACAAGAAGAATTCGTTCAGTTCAGAACTCTTCCTCTTGTGTGTGTTAGTTATGCTCAGAACTGTTGATTGATTTAGAACATAAATGCCATTGCACAACGTGCCTGATCCAATCAACTTTTGGTTACGGAAAATGTTCATAACATTGTCCTGTAATACAAAATTATATCCCTCTTTACTCAATAAAGAAACCGATATAATGTTGCATATCAGGTTCGGCATGTAATAGCATTCGTTCAGAACCAATGTATTACCAGTTGGTAACACAAGGTGATATTCCCCGACAGTCTTAGCTGCAACAATTGCACCATTTCCAACTCTAATGTCTTTATCACCTTCTCCAAGTTCTCTACCTTTTCTAAGCCCATGTAACTGATTACATATATGGGATCCTGACCCGGTATCTAATACCCAGGACGTAGGGCAAATGGAGAAACAGTTCTCTGTAACGAACACACCCGAAGAAAATGCATCATCATGTACTTTCTTCAATCGGGTGGCATGGGAATCCTGGTATTCCCCTATATCCTGTTCATTCCTATAACTCTTATAGGTAAGAACGGAACCAACGTTCCCCAGCACAGTATAACATGCGGGTTCGGTCAATATATCCATATTATTATCTTTATTAGGGCATGAAATGGTCGCTACCTGGAGAGAGAGAGAAGAAAACACTTTAGCGTAAGCTCGTGCAAGATCAGATTGGTTATTATCTTATCTAATCAGGATGGCTCCCACTGGTTTTTATCAAATCTTCCTTCAAACCCTAAAAGGAAAGACTAGCCGGGATTAATTACACACTACAATTTCGCCAATCTTTCAGCCAGGCCAGTGTCGGTACTTTGAGGGAGGTCCCCCGTGCTTTCGCACGAACCTAATTAATGTAAACCTCGTTTTCCCAGAGGCGTAACCCCGTTGACACCTTTCTAGACACCTACTTGATCAGCTAATTGCAATGTGTAAAATTCTCCCAGGAGTAACTCTTACTCGCAGTGGGTATCGGGATCCAACTATCTCATAGAAAGTATGCAATCTCATTGCAAATTTCAACACTTGAAATTCCCGATAATATTTTGCCCCTAGCGTGCTATGACCTTGACGCATGCCAAACAACCCATAGTCCGCTAGTCAAGTTCAACCCGTACAATTCGTGATCGAATTAAACCCACCCGTACGACCCTTGACGCATGCCAAACAACGCCGTACGAATACCTTAATCCAATCGCATCTCATGCTACAGACAAGTAATAATCAGCTACCGTACACTACGCCTTGACGCATGCCAAACAACCGTAGCACGAATACTGAATATTACATATCTGAATTGACGGAGGGCTACGCAGGTTTTTCTGAAAACCATGAGCGTAATGAACTTGATATCGTTGTAGAATCAAATGAAGTTTTGAAATGGAGTGATTTTGAGGCTTTTTTAGTTTTGCTAAAGGGGTCACCCCCGGTGAAGGGATCGTCGGCCCTTTCCTCGTCGAATGAGGTGCGGGATATATCATATATATCACTGTGCAAAGCAGAAACTATAGAAGCAATCAAAAACAAACCGAGTGTGTAGCATCTGCCAGTTATTGCTAAAGGAGTCACTCCCGGTGAAGGGATCTCGGTCCTTTCCTCATCGAATAAGGTGCAGGGCATATCATATATACCGCTATGCAAAGCAAGAACTGTAGCTACCTGTTTTATTTAAAATTTGATTCTACAACATCATTTGGTTTCTTTTCTTTCATTAATCACATTAATGAAGTCCCATCATTTAAATACCTAAACATCACAGATAAATACGACGTACACTTATGCCATCCGCATTCGCCTCGATGTCCCCTCGTGCACCGTTAGGTTAGGTAACTAACGACAGAGCAGGGCAGGGCTAGTGCGGGTGCAAAACATAAGTAACGTTTATATAATATATCATATATACTATATACTGTATCTATCACAGAACATCACATGATCACATCACAGATATCGCAGCAGAAAATGTCATATGAAATATTGGATATACTAGGACGTCCGTGTTTTCAATACGAGCCAGTATAAAACACGGATTCCACGGTCGTGATGAATAGCCAATCCCACACCCTTAGACCCCTATGAGAGCGGCAAGCAACCCTACCAATTCTAGGATTAGGAGACCCGGACTCGACTCCTCGAGATGGTCTCCCACTGGACCCTAGAACCCGGTTACTTGTGCTCCCCTCCTTGGGTCTATCCTAGTGCAGAAAAGTAAATAATATACAAAGGGTGACATCTTCCGCAACCTGGAAGTGCCCCAATAAAAGAATATTACATACAAGTTTTTACATGAATGAAAATGAAAAACGCTCATCTGACATAAAAACCCCCGGCTATTCAAACACGACGATCCAATATAACATATCCAGCAACACATAACATCACATGTCATCAACGTAAGTAAACATGCGTATCCCAATTGTCGTTGACATATAGCAACGAAACCGGCGATATCACATATTACACTTACGGTCACAGAAAAGAAAGTGTAAAACTACAACAGTTAGAATCCGCAACCTCTTTAGACATCACATGCCTAATCAAATGAAATACTTAGACATCACATGCCTAACAGTTATAAACCCCGCATTTTAGTCTCATTATCGAAAACTCTTTTCAATATCAAATGAAACTAAACCGCTAGATTTATAACATTCATTCAGTTATCTCATAACTGTTTGTGAATTCCAATTATTGTATCCCATTCCGGATAAATAGAATATATTAAACTTTCCGATCGAACATTCGAACACCCAAGTTTTCCCGAAACCGTTCAACACATGAAATTAGTTCAAAGACGTTCACTTCATGCCTCAGTACCAACGGTCCAGCCGTAGAAGGGTCAAGCCAACGCCTCACATGTGGCACGCCGTACTGCCCCAAACCCGAAGGTTCAAAGGGCAGTTCAAGACGGTCACATAATCGAGTTAAGGTTTGTTGTCTTCTAGAGGGACCATCGCGTTACTTGCACTACTCAGAACGTCCTTAAACCATAGAAAAATCCAACACTTGGAAAAAAATTTCGGCAGGGGAAAAGTTGGGTATTTATATCCGGTCGAAATTTTTAACATATTCTACAGTTATCCGGAAAAACACATAGACGAAGTTTAACAATCCGATCGAATCTGTGATTCCCAATGCAACCCCAGAATACTCAACTCTTGAGTCAATTTAAAAATTCCCAGAAAACTCAGCATAATTAACTATGAGTTACTGTGCAAACGAGGAGGGCTGACGTCATCATAAGGCTGCGGAACCGCCGCATAAGCCATGCTTAAGCCGCGGTTCCGCCGCACAATTTACTGTTCATGTGAAAAAATTTGCACCGTAATTCTTAGAATTCCCTGCTGAATTTTTTAAGCATTTTTAATATGGAAAAATCCCAGATTTTAGAAAAAGTCCAGAGAGCATGAAAAAGTTAGGGTTTCGGGTTCGATCGGGTTTCAAACATCGTCTAAGCATCGCCTAAGGCTCTAGCTAGGCTCTGATACCACTGTAGGGTTTCTAGGCACGCTAATGAAGTCTCACAAGGCATCAACCATGCCAATTTCAAATTTTACGGGTGCCGAGAAACCCTAATACGGATCGTTGACTAGAAGTTTAGGCGATATACGAATCTAGTTAACAACTTAACTAAAGCTAAGAAACTACAACCTTTGTAGATCCGGTTATCCACTTCCTTAGCTCCACGTAGTCGTTCCCTCGCTGTCCATCTTGAATCTCGGACTCTTGCATCGGCTTCATCGGAGAAATGAGCGGAATAGGTCGTCGGCTTCGTGCCGAAGATGATCTACGTCGAGGCTACACTGGATCAAGCTCCGACTTCACCTAGTTGTGAAACTTGTGAAGAAAACATCCAAAACCACTTGGCAAGAGGTAGAGGATGAAGAAATAGGAGGTGGGTTCACTTTAGAATTGGATTTCTCTCACTTTTGCTCAAGTTGCCATTGATGGACTTAAGCTTTTCTTGAAGAAGAAGATGATGAAGAAGAAGAAAGAATATGATAAGTGTTGAATTAAAATGAAAATAAATCAATACTTATCATAAGCTAACTAAGGTTAAGTGTAGAGAATAGACCATGGTAAGTGGGAATGGTTAGGGTTAAGCATGAAGACAAATGGTCTCTTTGGTCAAAGCTTCATGATAAAAAGAAACCATTTTCTTTTCTTTTATCTATTTAAATAAATAAAGAATGGATAAATAAATAGATGAATAACACAAAACCCTAACCATTATCATAACCATGGTTTAATTCTTTGCACAAACCCAAGTAAGTATGTATCATCAAACCTGATACAATCAAGTGCACACAAAAGCATATCATATATACAATGTGCACTTCAAGTGAGAAAATCCTTTTAAAATGAACCAATACTAGTTAATGCAAATTAATATATCAAATATACAATTACACATTAAATCATTAAATCAACACTTGATTCAATGATCCGGTCATGTCGCACATAACCGACTGGTATACAATGTATCGATTTATCGAATCAATGATTCGATAACTAGGTTATATCGCATACAACCAATCGAAACATTCATCGCGAGAATGAAATACGGTATCACATACACGCATTATTCTCGGTCCCGCACATATCTCATATGCGCTCCTATTTCGTTTCGCTTGAGCCAGGAAACCTCTGTGTAGGACTCTAAAGACTCGTCAATACGCCGGTAGCAGATGATGATCATATCAAGCACCCACAAGCCGCAAGCGGTCTGCTAAACGTAACGGCCATCCGGGTACTGAGCGATCAGAAGATCGATGAGCTAGCCCGCTCACACTCCTGTGAATCCAACCAGTAACACTTACCGTACAGTCCGGTCTGTTCGTCTGATATGTCGCATATCAAGTCTAGGGGTGGTATACGTCAGACCCCAATAACCGATAAGTCGTGCCGATGTGAGGCTCATAACGGGTCGAGAAACTACTGGTAACACTTACCAGCAAATCTCTGATCAGCCCTGGCCAGGGACTTCCCTGTTACGGCCAATCGAGCACAGCGCAACATCAACCCCCAATACCGGGAGAGACGAAACCCCTCCTATCGCTCATTGCCTCCATGTGACTCGGGACTGTACCCAAAGACCACCGTTTTGCACGCCCTCATGGACGTGGTAAGGTGGAGATCAAAGCACAGTGGGAATCACACAAGACTCTATGACGATCTCGGGTCTACAGACTAACCTGCACAAGTGTCACCTGAGAACTGCCATCTGACGTGAGGTATAAAACCATCTGGGAGTTCTCGGCGAGTCCGTCCAGTGTACCCAGTCTCCACTGAGCACCCGTATACCATCTCTGATGTCAAACACCAATGGATATGGGATCATCCATCGCCCATCTCATGGGTCGAGAAGCGTATACGCTAGTCTACACTGGTATATCGATGCCCCGTCTCGATACACCCATGACTAGGGACCTTGAAGGATGTATCTATGGACTACCATGTCCCACTAGTATGATCTGCATCACAGTCTAGGTAGTCAAGTACACATCCTAAGGGCTTTACCAACATGTAACTATAAGACAGTTTAAAGAGACTAGTGTACATGTTAAGATAAAGAGCAACCAGATAGCATACTATCATATCGAGCAAGAAAGTCATCTCTATATATGTCCAAGCATCCATATAATATACATCATCTGTACAATACTGGCCTCTAGGGCATACATACAACTAACAAGAAGCAGGTGGTCGGATTTTCATAGCTGGAGACCATTGTGAGTAGATTTAACATTTAGGGGGAAATCGCCCGTATGGCGTTATGCGTCGGGGCAAATATGATATGTTAGCTGCATAGTATTTGCATATTAGTTACTTTCATATGAATGCCATTGCATAGTATTACTTGTTGTGCCTGGACTCGTATCCTTAGGACACTGCACTATTATTGACGGCTTATGTTGCACGAGCACTGATTGTATGCCACCCACACCGTCAATAATTGCCATGCCACGCACAAACCATTGATAGATTTAATATTGTTTGGTTAGGGACATTGACACATTGATTCATATCCCTATATGCATATGACATCTAGTATACCTGTATACCTACATGCTAGTTACCCATATACCTATATGGAATTGTACTATTGTGATAGGTATATACACATATGAAACATAGCTACATGTACATCTGGCATTCAGACATACTTATACCTGGTGGGTATATCACATCATTACAAATAAGTAGATACCTATATTTTCTGCTATACCTTCATGTGATCACATATATCTGGTTATAGCTACGTATTTACCCTTATTGATGTATTATTAAGAATTGGAGATATCAGAAACCGCATGATATTTATATTAACTGGTTGCAGTTAATTAGCGGCTTTTCCTTTATACGCTTACATTACAATTTTATGTTGCGTATACTTTATTCATGGATTTTCGCATTGAGATATGGATTTTTCATGATGTTTTCTGGGTTTGGAAACCGTGGGAGTTCATGAAATTATGCATTATTTGAAAACCCCGGTTTCCCTTGATATGATATTACAGCATCCACCATGAGATTTGTCAGTTCTGATTATATACCCGATTCGAGGAGCGGGAGGCACTGTCTGCGGGTACATGGTGGGGCCCGGAGGTACCCCGGGGCAAGAATCTCAGTGAGGAGATGAGTTAGTGGGGGAACCATACTTTCCGGTGACATTACCAATGACTCGGCGGTTATCATGGGGATACCGACGGGAGTCATGTGCGTATGGATACGTCGAGAGGCGAGGGTCAGAGCTAGGCACTCGAGCTTTCGGGATAGCGTATGATACGCACCTATCAGGGTGCCAGTCATGGTGACAGCACCTGATAGATCAGCATTTCTGTGTCGATGCTTGACACATTGGTTTCATGATATTCTTTTTATTCCGTTGTATATATAACAGGGGATTGAGCCGCTGTTATATATGCCCTTACACCAATATTAGTGGAATGGGACGCTAATATATGTGTATTGACATTAAATTATATACATCATCATAATTATTCCTGCAAATTACCTAGAATGTAAAGGACTCATTGACATTGGATTTAGGACATTTGAGAAGACATTTGATATTGATTACAGGATATATATAAGATTGCTGATTTTGTACACTCGGAATATGTGAGATCTACTTGATATTGTACATTCTGGGTATAAGAGATACACTTGATATTGTACATACGGGATATGTGAGATCTACTTGATAGTGTACATTCAGGATT
Organism: Agapanthus africanus; assembly: GCA_030015575.1. Taxonomy (NCBI): domain Eukaryota; kingdom Viridiplantae; phylum Streptophyta; class Magnoliopsida; order Asparagales; family Amaryllidaceae; genus Agapanthus; species Agapanthus africanus. The sequence continues at coordinate 219,534,190 of JASDDO010000014.1, forward strand.
TGTGAGACTTATATGATATGAGAGCCAATTTGGAAGCTGATTTGAGGAATTGGGATTTGGATTGTCTTAATGGATTTTGATCCTACCACGATGTCAGGATTCCGTGGAAATGACATATTTCATTCCATACTCTACATTTACTGTTTATGCACTGCTTCATGCATTAGTGTACCTGTTAGAGTACCTTCCATGACTGTTGCATTTACATACCTTTATCATATCATTTCTTTATGTATTTGTAGTACCTGATAGAGTACCTTACATGACTGTTACCTACATATCGTCATATTATTGCTTCATGTATTAATTGTACCTGCTAGAGTACTTTTCATGATTATTGCACTACATATGACTATTCATTGATATTAAATGCTTATGTTAGATTCGCGTTGTACGTGCATACTCGCGATTACCTGCATATGTTATTTACTATTCACGAGTTGGCAACTCACCCCCGTTGTGCCACAGTGTTTGCAGGTGTTTCTCAGGATAGTCAGAGGCAGGCTATTTCCATCCATCGTATCATCTTTTGGCTGCGGATACCACTTCGCCTGACAGTGTGCAGTTTTGCCCAGGTGGGTTTTGTGGTTATCCGATATTGTATTGTATATTCGTTGTATCCATGTACTCTCCATCTACCAGTATTATGTATGACTTAGTGACTTGGTGTGAGGACGATATTGTATATTATTTTGTGACTTGGAGGTTTTATGCAGTTTTATTTATGTAACACCCGAACCCAATATTACTATTTTCTGTTACCGGTTGAGCGTTAGATATTACTCATTTTATTTAGCTTGCCTGTTTGACACTTACCGTGAAATTTTATCTGGCTAAGTCATTTCTGCATATAACAAATTTTAGCACCTAAAATAAAATTAAAAATATCCATCTTGGCCTACTCGACACCCCTAGCCGCGTGGTAGCGTCCGTGCATCGAGTTCTCGTCCCGTTCGGTGAAACGGACGAGTTTGGACGGCTACGCGCGCGTACAGGTGTCCGACTTGGAGGTATGCTTTTTAATCATAAAACATTTCATTTTAAAATTTGGAACCCGCTTAAAATCCTATTATTTAAATTTCAAATTTTTGGACCCAACCCGGGCGCGATTTGGAAATGTTTCATTTAGCGCCAAAATCCCAAATTAATAAAATATTCAAAACCTTATAATATTTCGTATAATATTCTTACTGTTATTCTTAAATCTTTAATTTAAATCTTTTTAACCATTTAAAATCTTTCCCTGGCCAATTAGAGTGGGCTTAAACCCCCCGTGGGCCCCTCCATTATCCCTCTCTCTCTCTATCTCTCGTATCTATCTATCTCTCTACCTTTCTCTATCTCTCTCTCTCTCTAACCCTCTCTCACTCTTCCCTATATAAATACTCCTCCCCCTTCATATTTTTTCCAAAACAGAAAAAAAAAACCATCGCGAGAAACCCAACAACCTAACCCTAGCCGCCTCGTCACCGTCGCCGCCGCAGCCTCGACGCTGGCGCCAACGCCACCGTCGCCCTCGCCTCCGCCTCCTCTTCCCAACCTCAACACCTTCTCCCTCTCCCCGTGCGCCTGTGCAGCCGCAACTCCTGCGGAGTTCGCTGCAGTCGCCTGATCGCCGGCGACCTTCGTCGTCGCCACCCGCGCCACCTTCAGCACCTCCTCATCACCAGCGCACTCCAGCCCCGACCACCTCCTCTCCCTCTCCACTTTCTTTCCCTTTTCCATACCCGAGCCCTAACCCATCGCCTGCAACCTCACCCTCGCCGGAAAACCCATCACCACCGACCACCCTTCGTCTCCTCGTCTCCCAGCAAACCCCCTGAACGCCAACACCACCTCTACCGACCGATTCTGCACCTTCCCGATCACCTCTCCCGAAACCCTGCACGTTGTCGTCACCGTCGCGGCTTGAACCGCCGGTGATCTTTTCGGCACCGATCGCCTCGCTGCCGGGTTGCCGAGAGAGCATCCATCTCTGTCTAGATCTCCCGAGCCCTTGCTGTTATCGTGTCGCGTGGGTTCGCGCCTCCGTTCTCGTGTTCGTCGTTTCGTCGAGGCAAGTATTCGATACTTGCTACATGCTATTGCCACTTTATAACTTGCCTTAATATTCATGTGTAGTTTAATGATATATTATTTAGTAAATCACCTTACATACCTTGCTTCATGTTTAACCCTAGTAGCATGTTAAATAAATTATTTCCTGATAAACCCGTACATGATAGATTGCATTGATTCACTGCTATGATGCTTTATTTCAGTTTAGCTTATCAATATGCATAACCGGCTAAATTACAATTGCTTTCTTTAAACAGATCATACTTGTCGTGACATTCTTGGAACACTCAATATGTTATTAACCTGATTGCAACAGTTACGTTCACCATCCTGTATTCACGTGATATTGACACTATCTATTTAACACAATTGAAAATTGTACAGCTAGATAATAAATCCGATTAATGTTTAACGCGTTGATTTGAACATGATGCTGCTTATATGTCTGTTTGTGAGTACATCCACGATATTGTTACATCGTGACTTGACCTTATTACATATGGTATATATTGATACACTTGACATGGTACCGTTTACTGTTGACCTGACGTGATGTACCATGACCTGACCTGTTACCTGATCTCGTGCCTAATGCCAACAAACCTGACATGTAGTCCTCATGGACCAATCTTGTTGTCTATCCAGACAAACCTACTGTTACCTGATCCTGTGTTGGCATTAGTTCTTGATTACTGAATACCTGACCTGACACATATAACTTGGGGGTATGGGGAAATCAAAGGTGAACCTGACTTGTAACTTGACAGTTCACTACCTGTTCGAGTGTACACATTCCTGTTTTGTGCCTAGCGGCATGTCTCGGCTGCAGCCGAGAATATTGTGGCCGTGATCCCGGGTATGTACGGGATACTATCGAGTGTACACATTCCTGTCTTGTGCCTAGCGGCATGTCTCGGTTTCGGCCGAGAATATTGTGGCCGTGATCCCGGGTATGTACGGGATACTATTGAGTTACATCGACGATTCATCAAATTGATTTCAATGACTTTAGACTAGGAAACCCGATAGAATAGTTTAGTTACCCACTGCACATTACCCTGCACCGCTTGTTCCACATTATTGCTTTATTCATGTTTAGTTCTGCATTACCTATTACACTGTTCATATTATATTACTTGTTGACTTGACGCGCTGACGTCTGGGTTTTGCATGGCCAAGATTCTATACCACTGTCGCAGTCCGAGCAGGAGTACTTCAGCCAGCAGGCTGAATTGTGAGTTCTGTAGTGGTTAGTTATATTTCCTGCTTATATTTTCTGATGTGAGCCCGCATTATGGGACATACCTTTCAGATATTGTATTGGATCATTTGCTTCGGCATTTATTTATCATTGACTCTTGTTATTCTGGATTGTGGACATGTTTTTAGATAGTTTTATGTTGTTCTTGATATGTCTACAATATTAATGTGACTGTGGATGGATACTTCCTACCCACAGGTAGCATGGTTGGCTATGTCACGTGCCTAATCTAGCGTACTCTGGGAAGCGGGGCGTGACATGGTTCTTTTGGTATCAGAGCCATAGGATAGTTGGGTTGATTCTTTTGTAGTTGGGTATTGTACCCAATACACGAATCAGAATACCCGTGTTAGGAAACATGTCCTGCCACTTTTCCGTTTACCATTCTTGAATCACATCCTTCCTGATTATATCTTTTACGACGTGCAAACTTACTTCGCATGTCGACTCGAAAACCTAATTTCTTGTTATCTCTAGGACTTAGGCGACTTGGGTGGAGTTAAGTAATTGTGGCTATGATACCGCGGCATAGTTACAATGCGGTACTCTATTTAAGTATCTTGGAGTTCTAGCCTTGATCTCTATATTGAATCTATCATCATGCTAATGTTGGGTGTTTTGATTTCAGGAATATGGCAGATAAGAATTTCAAGACGTACCAGAGGCGTGTGGACGAAGCCGCCATGCTTGGAGTAATAAGAGGAATGCTGGAAAATCAGAAGAGGCATACTTAGCTGATCCAGCAGCAAGCAGATTCGTTTCAGGAAGGTTTGCGGATCGTTCGGCAGTCTGTAAACAACGCTGGAGCTAAACCAGTTGACCGAGTAGGGACCGTGGCAGATTTCAGACGTTTGGGTCCGACTACATTCACTGGTTTGGAGGAGCCTTTGCTAGCCGAGCAGTGGCCGGTCGACACGGAGAATTTGCTGATTGCGGCACAGATTCCAGAGGACAAAAGAGTTGATGTGGTGCGCATTCAGCTAGTGGATTACGCCCGAGAGTGGTGGCTTGTGGAAGAGACCCGCTTGCCCAAGCCGATCAGTTGGGTGGAGTTCTCTAAGAGTTTCCTGGAGAAGTTCTTCCCGCGAACTGCACGGGAGGAAATGGAAGAGAAATTTATTGGGCTGAGGCAGAATGGAGCACCCGTGGACGTGCATGCAGTGGAGTGGACGAGACTCAGCCGTTTCGCTGGACCTTTAGTCGCCAACGAGGCAGACAGGGCACGAAGGTTCATGCGCAGTTTGGATGTGGACATCCAGAGGAAGATTGTCTCCCTGGGTTTGACCACTTTCTCACAGGTTCTTACGGCAGCTCGGGAACAACAGAGTTTATCTGGGATGAAAGGGAGCTTGCAGCAGACAGCAGTTGCGGCCAGGAAGCCCGTATTTGTACCTAGCCGAGATCATGGGCGCAAGGGTATTCCAGTGGATCGTCGTGGTGTAGCACCCATGAAGAAGCCTGTGGTCGTTGATCGAAGAAAGATCATGAAGTGTAACTACTGCAATTTACCTGGCCACATGCAAAAGGATTTTCGAAGGAGGCTGGGACTCTGTTTGGTTTGTAGAGCGGCTGATCACGCAGTTGGTGCTTGTCCGTCGAAGCTTCGCACGAGAGATGATATACAGAAGCCTCCGCAGAGACCGTTCCAAGGGCAGAAACAGCTGACTCAAGGTCCTAATCAGGCTCGAGCTTTTACTTTGACAGCTGAGGAAGCCAAGGCATCAGGAGAAGTAGTTTCAGGTACTTTACTCGTTCATGGTTTTCCCGCATTGGCATTATTTGATTCCGGTGCATCCCACTGTTTTATGTCATCCAAATTTATAACTACACACTCGATTACTTGCACGACCCTGTCTAGTTTCTGGGACATACACACTGGGAATGGGAAAATCATAGCTAGTAGGGAGTGTAGAGATTGCACGGTTGTTGTGTGCGGACGGGAACTCTTTGCAGATTTCTTGGTGATAGATACGGACAGCTATGAAGTTGTCTTGGGAATGGATTTTCTTGGCACTTTCCATGCCCACATTGACTGTAGGGCAAGGAAAGTAATTTTCCAGATTCCCGGACATCCTGAGTTTACCTTCAATGGAGGAAGCAGTTCTGTCGGGCCAGTCGAGTTTAAGGCTAGGCCGACTAACAATGTTCTTGTAGCTATGGAAGTTGATGGTAGTGAAGGGCCGGTGGTGGTTCGCGATTTCATGGACGTATTTGAAGATATATCGGGCTTGCCGCCGAAGCGAGACGTGGAGTTCGCAATTGACCTTATTCCTGGTGCAGCGCCAGTATCTAAAGCGTATTATCCAATGGCGCCAGTAGAATTGGAAGAAGTTAAGAAGCAGGTTGCTGAATTGCTTGAGAAGGGTTGGATCCGAAGCAGTAACTCGCCTTGGGGAGCTCCAGTTCTTCTAGTAAAGAAGAAGGATGGCACCAGAAGGATGTGCATCGACTATCGAGAATTAAACCGGGTAACTATTAAGAACAAGTACCCGATCCCTCGCATTGGAGAACTTTTTGAGCAGCTTAGTGGCGCGAGGGTATTCTCGAAGCTGGATTTGCGATCCGGATATCATCAGGTCCGAGTGAAAGCAGAAGATATTTGCAAGACGGCGTTTCAAACTCGGTATGGACATTACGAGTACCTAGTGATGCCCTTCGGAGTAACGAATGCGCCGGCAGTATTCATGGACTTGATGAACCGAATCTTTTCACCGTTCTTGGACCAGTTTATTGTGGTATTCATTGACGATATTCTGGTTTACTCGAAGAGTTTTGAGGAGCATACTGAGCATTTAAAGACCGCACTGCAGACATTGAGACAGGAGAAATTGTATGCGAAGATGAGTAAGTGCGAATTTTGGCTGGAAGAAGTGAAGTTTCTGGGGCATGTTGTGTCGGGCGATGGAATCGCCGTCGATCCCGAAAAGATTGCAGCAGTTCGAGATTGGCCGATTCCAAAGAGTGTCGCTGAGATAAGAAGTTTCCTTAGATTAGCCGGATACTACAGGAGATTTGTGGAGAACTTCGCTCGTTTGGCAGAGCCGTTGACCAAGCTTACGCGCAAGGAGGTACCTTTTGTATGGACGGATAAATGTGCGTTAGCTTTTGAGACGTTGAAACAGAAATTGATAACCGCCCCTATTCTGACCGTACCAGACAATTCCGGAGGACTGGTGATTCACAGCGACGCATCTGGGAAAGGATTGGGATGTGTTTTGATGCAGCATGGGAAGGTCGTAGCATACGCATCAAGACAACTGAAGACCCATGAGAAGAATTATCCAACTCATGACTTGGAGCTTGCGGCTGTGATCTTCGCTTTGAAGATTTGGAGACACTGTTAGTGTATATGCCCTAGAGGCCATTACTGTATCATACTAGTTTGTATATTACTTAATGGATGCTTGGGATATTCACCTTGTATATACAATCTTGCTCAAAATAGTAGTATGCTACTTGGTTTGTTTCTACTTCAATGTGTACTTGTGTTTATTTCATTATATCAGTTATACGCATTAGTGGAGCCCTTAGGATCTTTGCTTGATTACCAGCGTTGTGATGGCAGTCACACTAGTGGGGGCTGGGTAATCTATAAGCACATCCTTATACAGGTCCCTAGTCGCAGGACTATCGAGACAGGGCATCGATACTCCGGAGTAGACTAGCGTATGCGCTTCTCATCCCAGTGTGGGAGATGGTCTGTCCCACAGCCATCAGTACGTCGTACTGGAGATAGTATACGGGTGCTCGTTGGGTTACGAGTACACTGGACAGGACTCGTCGGGAACTGACAGGTTGGTATTATACCTATCGTCAGTTATCAGTTCCCAGGTGACATGAGTACAGCTTAGTCCGCTGACTTGACACTGGCACTTCGCCTCAAGTGTGTTCCCACTGCACTTTGATCACTACCCTACCACGGCTCAAAGGAGTCGTGCAAACAGGTGGTGGTTGGGTGCAGTCCCGAAGCACTTGGAGGCAGTGACGGTTAGATAGGATTCGTCTCTCCCGGTATTGGGGGTTGACATCGCGCTGTGTCTAGGAGAGCCATTACACGAGTAGTCCCTGGCCAGGGCAAACGAGATATACTGGTAGGTTTCCAGTGTTATCTCAGGGTGTTTTGGGCTTCGCTCCGGCACGACTTGTACCGCTATTGGGGGACTGACGTTTACCACCCCCTAGGCCCGCCATGCGATGTATCAGACGAACAGACCGGACTGTACGGAGACTGTCACATTCAGACTCAGTAGGAGTACAGATGGGGTTTCACCTCGTCAGCCTTCTTGTCGACATCTACCTGGGGACCGTTACGCACAGCTAGTGCCGCTTGCGGTCTGTGGTTAAACCCACTGCCAGCGTAGTGTCGAGTCTTTAGAGTCCCACACAGAGGGTATTCGCCTCTGGGCAAAACAGAGTAGAGGTCGCATGGTTTTGCGACAGGGTTCGTTCTCATCCGCGCACTTGTGCACGTTTGGAGTCCGGACGGATTATACTGGCAGGCTCTGGTTTGAGCCAGATACTGGTATATATGTTTTGGGGTTGCTTTTATATCTCGGTATTCTTGTTCCTCGGAACGAGAATGCAGGTGTGTATGCACAGTTGCTTGAGGCGGAGGATGAGTTTTTCCATTAGGGTTTCGGAACGGGTGCGTATGCACAGTTGACAGTTATCATTTTCCAAACCCTAATAGATTTATGGATTATCTATTTATAATAGTAATTAAATGAGAATTTTGTTATGGTTGATTTTGTTGACTTGTTGACCATGGTTGACTTGTTGACCATGGTTGAATGTTGACCACCATCATGCTTTAAAAAGTCTTCCTTGATTTATGCTTACATTTTTAAATGAAGCATGGTAGTGGTCATTCCAAATTACCATCAACTATTCTCATTTTTAATTATTATTATTAGATAATTCTTTTCTTTTGCATTATGGTTGCAAGAAAGAACAGAATAGCTCATTCTATCATATTCATTCTCTCTCCTCTCTTCATCTTCTTCTTCCTCTAGCAAAGAGAAACCTTCTCATGTGTTGAGAATCCTTCTCTTTAAAAAGAAAAGCAAACCCTAGTCACTCTCTACTCACTCTAGGATCAAAGGATTAGCAAGCCGGAGATTCTAGTTCACTCCAAGTCCGAGAAAGAGCCCAAGGTCGAACCCTCGAGGTGGATCCATCTTCGACGGAAGAAGGCGACGAAAAAGAACCATCAACCTCTACAAAGTTTGAAGAAGAAGGAGTTCAAGTTTAGGTATAACCATCTTCATCCGAGTAGCTAACTTCTTTTAGCGTATTTGCTAGTTTAGTTTAGACACGATCCCGACCTTGTTTAGTCCATGTTGCCTCTTGCGATAAAAATTTGTTTTTTTATACCATTTCCGCCTCCCCGTAAGCACCGGGGGTCGCAATATGGACTTACAGTGGTATCAGAGCCTAACTAAACTTAAACTAGCTTGGTAGTGAAGTGTAACGAAGTTCGGAACCGAAAAAATCACAAAACCGGAAAATTACAAAACCTGAGTTTCTGTTGAAAATTTTTGGCTCAAAATGAAAAACTTTATACTTGTAAATTCGACTCAGGGTTTTGTGTGAACACCCAAGAAAAACGATGCAGTGATTCGACCAACCCGCCGCCCTTCCGCCGCAGAATCTAGGTAGTTGCCGCGGAACCGCCGCGTCTTGTCGTGTTCTCTGCATCGTTTTTGGTGCAGTGTGTGTCTGTGTTGGTTTTGGGATTTTTGAAATATATTATATGTGCCCAGATTTTGCAGAAAAGAAATTTCCTTTTGGGGTCCTATAATTCCGTATTTTTTCCGAACTTCACTACACTTTGACTATGATGGTTATATCTGTGATGTTTGCATGTATTGAACGTCGGCTAATCGCTATAAGACGATTAGTCGGGGTTATACATGATCTGTAATGTGCTGGAATGTGTATATGAATGTGTTGGACTGTCGCGGGTGAATAGCCGGGGTGGATGTGAGATGAGCTTTTGTTTTTCTTTCATTCATTGTAAATGTAAATTGATGTAATAATATTATTTGTTTGGCCGCACAATCGGGTCGGGGTTGTAGCCGTCATTGTATAATTCTTTTTACTGTTTTTGCTCCTAGGATAGACCCATGGAGGGGTGCACAAACTACCGAGGACTTGGCGGGTAGTTTGCCGCACCCGTAGGGGTCTTGGGTGGGGTATTTGGCTATTCACCGCGACCGTGTTATCCGCTTTTCGTTCCAGGCTCGAAAGGATTGCGGATTGCTAGTATATCCAATGTATTCATCTGTGATCTGTAATGTCTATCATTGCTTTCTATTTAGGCGTTGCTTATGTTTTACAGCCGCGCTAGCCCAGCCCCCGCTCTGTCGTTAGTTAAGTAACCTAACGGGTAATGACGGGGCCCCGTGGCGAATGCGAATGGCATAAGCGTACGTCATATTTTGGTTGTTTTCTGCAATGGTAGGATTAAATGATGGGACGCATTAAAAGTACTAATGCAAGAATATCACGCATTAAAAGAACTAATGCAAGATAATAAACCAAGTTTAAGTCGATGGAACACTTTCGAAAAACCACTCGGTTCTTTTCAAAACTAACTTTTAAATGCGGAGATTGAGCCACTCCTTCTAAAAGCTATCTCGTTCCATCGATTAAATCAAGTTCACTACGTTCACGGTTTCGCCAAAACCATTCGTAGCCCTCCGTCGCTTCGCATGAATAGGCAATAGTATTCAAGCTATGTATTTTGGCCAAAGTCAAGGCATAGTGATTGGTAGCTATTGGGTGTTCATGTGTAGCATAGATAGATGCGTTGGTTTGGGACAGTCGTGCTGCCATTTTGGCCAAAGTCAAGGGTAGGTACGGATGGATCCAAATTAACCTGGATAGTGACGGGCAGAACTTGACATGTGACTTATGATATTTTGGCCAAAGTCAAGGTCATAAGAGCATGGGGCAAAAATCCACATCGGGAGTTTCATAAGTACTGAAACTTGCTAGATTTGCATACCATTTGGAGTGTGGTGATTCTGGTAGGATTCCTTCAGTTTCGTCACGCGATGATATTTGGATCCCGATCCTACTGTGAGTATATGCTACTCCTCGGGAAATTTCTCACTTAACGATCAATGCTATAAACCTAGTAGGTGCCTAGAAAGGTGTTAGCGGGGTTACGCCCCCAGGGAAAAGAGGTTATTTAATTAAGGAACTTCGCGAAAGCGTTGGAAAACCTCCCTCGAAGTACCGACACCGGCCTGGCTGAACGGTTAAGCAAGTATTGTACGGTGGGATTGATCCTGACTAATTCTTCCTTTATGGTTTGAGGAGGGATTCGAGAAACAGTGGGAGCCATCCTGTTTAGACAAACTAAAAACCACTCTAAACTTGCAAGAGCATCATGCTGAGTGTTTCTTCTTCTCTCTCCTAATTGCAGCGACCAATCAACATGACTGGACTTAAGTTACTCCTAGATAAAAACAAACTGACAGGGCCAAACTACAAAGATTGGCTCAGGAATGTCAAGATAGCAATCACTTATGACAAGCTGGGGTATCTTCTTACCACCAAAGCTCCCCCTGTCCCTGGTCCAACTTCCAGTGTCGCGGATAAGGAAATCCGCAAGACTTGGGAGATTGATAGCGCGAAGGCCAAGTGCCACCTGCTTGCCTCGATGGACAACGAACATCAGAGGAGGCATGAGAATATGGACATGGAGTCCATATTGCTCCATACAAAAGAACTGTATGGAGAGCAATCACGTATCGCAAGATACGAAGCGTCGAAAAAGTTGTTTTCGACAAGAATGGCCGTCGGATCATCAGTAGCCGAGCACGTGCTAAAGATGATCGGCTACATTGAGGAGCTCGCTGACCTAGGGATCACATTGGAGAGTGAGCTATATACGGATATAGTTCTCCAGTCCCTTCCTTCCACTTACGCCCAGTTTATACTGAACTTCAACCTACAAGAAAAAGAGGTTGAACTATCAGAGCTCCTCAACATGCTGAGGAGCGCAGAGGGCACCCTACAGAAAAGTAGGGATACATCCACTTTGTTTGTAGGAGGATCATCTTCTTCTAGGTCCAAGGCGAAAGCCAAGGGAAAGAAGAAGAAGGCCCCCGCCAAACCAAGGGGCGGTGTTAGTAAAGTGGATACGAAGGGAAAAGGGAAAGCAACAAAGATAGCGGGGAAGCTTGTGGATAAGGAAGAATGCTTCTTTTGTCATAAGAAAGGACACTGGAAGAATGATTGCAGGGCCTGGAAGGCCAGAACACAGGAATTGAAGCAGGTTGCAGCTTCAGCTTCAGGTGTGTATGTTATTGAAAACTGTCTTTCAATAAACTCTACTTCCTGGGTATTGGATACCGGATCAGGATCTCATATCTGTAATTCTTTGCAGGCGTTGAGAAACCGTAGGGATTTGAAGGCAGGTGACATGACCCTCAGAGTTGCGAACGGAGCTAGCATGGATGCTAAAGCCGTGGGGGACTATCACCTGGGAATGTCAGATGGACATGTTTTGGTTTTGCGTAATTGCTTTTTTGTACCCAACGCAACTTGTAATATCATTTCTGTATCTTTAGTTTCTAAAGAAGGTTATGAATTTGCGTTTGTAAGTAATGTTGTAAACATTCACCTTAATCAAGTTTTGATTGGGTCAGGTACTTTGAGTAATGGTATATACGTGTTAAACCAACCACAGATTTTTAAAGTCCAGAATACACACAAAAGAAAGTCTCCAGAAATAAATCAGACTTTCTTATGGCATTGTAGATTGGGTCACATCAATGAGAGAAGGTTGACGAAGTTACATACAGAAGGGTATTTGAATGCGTTCGAATATCAGTCGTATGCCACTTGTCAATCCTGTCTCAAAGGAAAGATGACAAAGACTCCGTTTACTGGACATGGAGTAAGAGCGAGCGAGCTCTTGGGACTCGTACACAGTGACGTGTGCGGTCCAATGTCTACACATGCCCGAAGCGGACATTCTTACTTCATTACTTTTACGGATGACTTCTCAAGGTACGGTTATGTCTTCTTAATGAAACATAAGTCCGAGGCCTTTGGAAAATTCCAGGAGTATAAGAATGAAGTAGAGAAACAGACCGGCAAAAGTATTAAGATTCTAAGATCGGATCGAGGTGGAGAATACTTAAGTGCCGAATTCCTGGACTATTTAAAAGAGAACGGAATTCTCTCTCAGCTTACTCCTCCTTACACCCCGCAACATAACGGTGTATCGGAGAGACGGAACCGCACCCTATTGGATATGGTGCGGTCCATGATGAGTAACGCTGAGTTGCCGCGATCATTCTGGGGATATGCGCTAGAATCAGCCGCATACCTTTTGAACCGAGTTCCCACTAAGACTGTGCCTACCACGCCATTTGAGATATGGTGTGGGAAGAGACCCCATCTTAATCACATTAAGATATGGGGAAGTCCAGCTTTTGTCAAAAAGCAGCATGCGGACAAGCTCGAGGCACGATCAGTACTGTGCAAGTTTGTGGGATATCCGAAGAATTCCAAGGGATATTTCTTCTACTGTGAAGAGGAACAAAAAGTTCTTGTTTCTCGTCATGCCCACTTTCTAGAACACCAGTTCATAGAAAAGGAAATAAGTGGGAGCGCAGTAGAACTGGAAGAAATTCCAGAACCACGGACTATTACTGAAAGTTTAGTGGAACCAGAGGGTTCGGAAGAACAGGACATTCCTACGCCGCTCCGCAGGAGTAGTAGGCAGTCTCATCCGCCCGAGAGATACTACGGTTTTCTCATAGACGGGGATAGAGAGGATTGCATCATAGACTACGATGAGCCTACTAGCTTCCAGCAGGCCGTTCAGAGCATTGACTCGGTAAAATGGCTGGATGCAATGCGGACCGAAATGGAGTCCATGTACACCAACAAAGTATGGACGTTGGACATTGCTCCAGACGGGGTAAAACCCGTAGGATGCAAGTGGATCTTCAAAAGGAAGATTGGTGTAGATGGACAGGTTGGGACCTATAAAGCTAGGCTGGTAGCAAAGGGTTTTCGTCAAAGACCTGGCTTGGACTACGACGAAACCTTTTCTCCAGTAGCCATGCTGAAATCCATTCGGATCCTTCTTGCCATTGCTGCCTTCCACGATTATGAGATCTGGCAAATGGACGTAAAGACAGCTTTTCTGAATGGAAATTTAGAGGAGTGTGTCTATATGGACCAGCCAGAGGGTTTCATTCAGAGTGGGAGCAGCGGAAAGGTGTGCAAGTTGCTTAAGTCCATCTATGGACTAAAGCAGGCATCGCGGAGTTGGAACATCTGCTTTGATGAGACAGTCAAAGAATTTGGCTTTATCAAAAATCCAGATGAACCATGCATCTACAGTAGATTTGTAGCGAGAACTGTAGTATTCCTCGTTTTATACGTGGATGACATTCTCTTGATAGGAAATGACATTCCTATGCTACAATCTGTCAAGGGGTTCTTGTCACAAAGGTTCTCCATGAAAGACCTGGGTGATGCCTCATACATCCTGGGGATCCGGATCCATCGTGATAGATCCAAGAGGATATTGGGACTTTCTCAGTCCAGGTACATCGACACCATAGTGAAAAGATTCAGTATGGAAGATTCCAAGCGCGGTAACCTACCGGCTTGTCACGGGATCACCCTCTCTAAAGAGATGTCTCCCAAGACTGATTTGGAGAGGGATCGCATGTCTATTATACCCTACGCTTCTGCGGTAGGCTCTATAATGTATGCGATGTTGTGTACCAGACCGGATGTAGCTTATGCACTGAGTGTGGTAAGCCGGTATCAGTCTAACCCTGGGGAGAAACACTGGATAGCAGTAAAGAACATTCTCAAGTACCTGAGAAGGACTAAGGAGATGTTCTTGGTGTATGGCGGAAAAGACCTCCAGATCGAGGCCTTTGCTGACTCCAGCTTCCAGAGTGACAAGGATGATTCCAAGTCCATGTCGGGTTTTGTCTTCACCCTCAATGGAGGGGCGGTGTGTTGGAAGAGTTCCAAACAGGAAACCGTTGCAGACTCGACGATGGAAGCGGAATACATCGCTGCATCTGATGCCGCAAAAGAAGCTGTCTGGATGAGGAAGTTCTTGAAAGAACTTCAGGTGGTTCCGTCCATTGTTGACCCAATACCTCTGTATTGCGACAACAACGGGGCTATAGCTTTAGCGAAGGAACCCAGGTCCCATCAGAGATCCAGGCACATCTTGAGGCGGTATCACCTGATCAGGGAGATCGTGGATCGCCAGGAGATCGAGGTTCGGAGAGTCGCTTCAGAAGACAACACTGCAGATCCATTCACCAAGGCCTTGCCCCAGACTCAGTTCGAGCGGCTGATCGAGATGATAGGTCTTCGATACGCCAGTACATGGCCTTAGTGCAAGTGGGAGATTGTTAGTGTATATGCCCTAGAGGCCATTACTGTATCATACTAGTTTGTATATTACTTAATGGATGCTTGGGATATTCACCTTGTATATACAATCTTGCTCAAAATAGTAGTATGCTACTTGGTTTATTTCTACTTCAATGTGTACTTGTGTTTATTTCATTATATCACTTATACGCATTAGTGGAGCCCTTAGGATCTTTGCTTGATTACCAGCGTTGTGATGGCAGTCACACTAGTGGGGGCTGGGTAATCTATAAGCACATCCTTATACAGGTCCCTAGTCGCAGGACTATCGAGACAGGGCATCGATACTCCGGAGTAGACTAGCGTATGCGCTTCTCATCCCAGTGTGGGAGATGGTCTGTCCCACAGCCATCAGTACGTCGTACTGGAGATAGTATACGGGTGCTCGTTGGGTTACGAGTACACTGGACAGGACTCGTCGGGAACTGACAGGTTGGTATTATACCTATCGTCAGTTATCAGTTCCCAGGTAACATGAGTACAGCTTAGTCCGCTGACTTGACACTGGCACTTCGCCTCAAGTGTGTTCCCACTGCACTTTGATCACTACTCTACCACGGCTCAAAGGAGTCGTGCAAACAGGTGGTGGTTGGGTGCAGTCCCGAAGCACTTGGAGGCAGTGACGGTTAGATAGGATTCGTCTCTCCCGGTATTGGGGGTTGACATCGCGCTGTGTCTAGGAGAGCCATTACACGAGTAGTCCCTGGCCAGGGCAAACGAGATATACTGGTAGGTTTCCAGTGTTATCTCAGGGTGTTTTGGGCTTCGCTCCGGCACGACTTGTACCGCTATTGGGGGACTGACGTTTACCACCCCCTAGGCCCGCCATGCGATGTATCAGACGAACAGACCGGACTGTACGGAGACTGTCACATTCAGACTCAGTAGGAGTACAGATGGGGTTTCACCTCGTCAGCCTTCTTGTCGACATCTACCTGGGGACCGTTACGCACAGCTAGTGCCGCTTGCGGTCTGTGGTTAAACCCACTGCCAGCGTAGTGTCGAGTCTTTAGAGTCCCACACAGAGGGTATTCGCCTCTGGGCAAAACAGAGTAGAGGTCGCATGGTTTTGCGACAGGGTTCGTTCTCATCCGCGCACTTGTGCACGTTTGGAGTCCGGACGGATTATACTGGCAGGCTCTGGTTTGAGCCAGATACTGGTATATATGTTTTGGGGTTGCTTTTATATCTCGGTATTCTTGTTCCTCGGAACGAGAATGCAGGTGTGTATGCACAGTTGCTTGAGGCGGAGGATGAGTTTTTCCATTAGGGTTTCGTAACGGGTGCGTATGCACAGTTGACAGTTATCATTTTCCAAACCCTAATAGATTTATGGATTATCTATTTATAATAGTAATTAAATGAGAATTTTGTTATGGTTGATTTTGTTGACTTGTTGACCATGGTTGACTTGTTGACCATGGTTGAATGTTGACCACCATCATGCTTTAAAAAGTCTTCCTTGATTTATGCTTACATTTTTAAATGAAGCATGGTAGTGGTCATTCCAAATTACCATCAACTATTCTCATTTTCAATTATTATTATTAGATAATTCTTTTCTTTTGTATTATGGTTGCAAGAAAGAACAGAATAGCTCATTCTATCATATTCATTCTCTCTCCTCTCTTCATCTTCTTCTTCCTCTAGCAAAGAGAAACCTTCTCATGTGTTGAGAATCCTTCTCTTTAAAAAGAAAAGCAAGCCCTAGTCACTCTCTACTCACTCTAGGATCAAAGGATTAGCAAGCCGGAGATTCTAGTTCACTCCAAGTCCGAGAAAGAGCCCAAGGTCGAACCCTCGAGGTGGATCCATCTTCGACGGAAGAAGGCGACGAAAAAGAACCATCAACCTCTACAAAGTTTGAAGAAGAAGGAGTTCAAGTTTAGGTATAACCATCTTCATCCGAGTAGCTAACTTCTTTTAGCGTATTTGCTAGTTTAGTTTAGACACGATCCCGACCTTGTTTAGTCCATGTTGCCTCTTGCGATAAAAATTTGTTTTTTTTATACCATTTCCGCCTCCCCGTAAGCACCGGGGGTCGCAATATGGACTTACAGACACTACCTTTTGGGCGAGAGAGTCGAAGTTTTTACAGATCACAAGAGTTTGAAGTATGTGTTCACTCAGAAGGAGTTGAACATGAGGCAGCGTAGATGGTTGGAGCTGATGGCTGACTACGACCTTGATCTTAAGTACCATCCGGAAAGGGTTAACGTCGTGACGGATGCGCTTGGTCGGTTACCAGCAATTCAGGTGTTAACTACGCAGAGGGAGATCATTGCAGATTTTCGAAGATTTGACTTGGAAGTTGTGCTACCACGTTCTACGGGACAGTTGATGCAGTTGGAAGTACAGTCGTCCTTGGTTGAGAAGATTAAAGCGGCACAATCGCAGGATCCTAGACTGCAAAAGTTTCGAAAGCAGGTTGAAGCTGGACTACGAACAGATTTACTGGTCCACGAAGATGGTTCGTTAAGGTATGGTAGCCGTTTGTGTGTGCCAAAGGGAGATGTTCGTGAAGAGCTTATGAAGGAGGCATACAGTTCAGCTTATTCTGTACACCCAGGAGGCACAAAGATGTACCGTGATATTCGACAGCATTTCTGGTGGGAAAGCATGAAACGGGAGATTGCTCGCTTCGTGGCTAAGTGCTTGGTGTGTCAGCAAGTCAAGGCTGAACACCAAAGGGTTGCTGGTTTGTTGCAACCACTTCCGATTCCTCAGTGGAAGTGGGAACATATAACCATGGATTTCGTGACGGCTTTACCGCGGAGTCCAAAGGGCAACAATGCAGTATGGGTGATTGTTGATCGATTGACCAAGGCAGCTCACTTTATTCCTTTCCGGGTTGGTCAATCAACGGAGGCTTTGGTAGAACGGTACAGGCAAAAGATTGTAAGATTGCATGGCGTACCGGTGAGCATCGTGTCCGATCGGGACACTCGGTTCTTATCACACTTCTGGAGGAGTTTACAGGAGAGTTTGGGGACTCAATTGAAGTTTAGCACAGCTTATCATCCTCAAACTGATGGTCAGTCGGAGAGAACGATCCAAACTCTTGAAGACATGTTGAGAGCATGCATGTTGGACTTCAAGGGTTCATGGGAGGATCACCAACACTTGGTGGAGTTTTCTTACAACAATAGTTTCCAAGCAACTATCCAGATGGCTCCGTTTGAAATGTTGTATGGTCGTAAGTGCCGTTCACCTGTTTGTTGGGATGATGTTGGTGAACGAAGATTATTGGGACCAGATTTGATGGTACAGACAGTTGAGAAGGTTAACGCAATCAGAAAGCATATGAAGGCAGCTCAAGACAGACAGAAAAGTTGGGCTGACACGTCAAGAAGACCTCTAGAGTTCGCCGTGGGTGATTTGGTATTCTTGAAGATATCACCGACTAGAGGGGTGATTCGTTTTGGGAGTCGAGGAAAGCTTAGTCCTCGATTCGTTGGACCCTTCGAGATATTGGAGCGCGTTGGAGAGGTAGCGTACCGTTTGGCGTTACCGCAGTCCTTGGCAGGTGTGCACGATGTGTTTCACGTATCTCAACTACGAAGGTATGTTCGAGATGAAACACACGTCTTGGATCATTCGGAGTTAACAGTACGGGAAGACCTGACCTTTGAGGAGCGACCGGTTGAAATCACGGATCGAAGGGAAAAGGTTCTTAAGAACAAGGTTATCCCCCTTGTGCTCGTTTCTTGGGGTAATCGATCGCATGGAGAGTCCACTTGGGAGCGAGAAGATGAGATCCGGCAGAGGTTTCCTCACCTTTTCCTGTAGTTTTCTATCTTGTATTCTTGGAATTTCGAGGACGAAATTCTTTTGTAGTTGGGTATAATGTAACACCCGAGCCCAATACTACTATTTTCTGTTACCGGTTGAGCGTTAGATATTACTCATTTCATTTAGCTTGCCTGTTTGACACTTACCGTGAAATTTTATCTGGCTAAGTCATTTCTGCATATAACAAATTTTAGCACCTAAAATAAAATTAAAAATATCCATCTTGGCCTACTCGACACCCCTAGCCGCGTGGTAGCGTCCGTGCATCGAGTTCTCGTCCCGTTCGGTGAAACGGGCGAGTTTGGACGGCTACGCGCACGTACAGGTGTCCGACTTGGGGGTATGCTTTTTAATCATAAAACATTTCATTTTAAAATTTGGAACCCTCTTAAAATCCTATTATTTAAATTTCAAATTTTTGGACCTAACCCGGGCGCAATTTGAAAATGTTTCATTTAGCGCCAAAATCCCAAATTAATAAAATATTCAAAACCTTATAATATTTCGTATAATATTCTTACTGTTATTCTTAAATCTTTAATTTAAATCTTTTTAACCATTTAAAATCTTTCCCTGGCCAATTAGAGTGGGCTTAAACCCCCCGTGGGCCCCTCCATTATCCCCCTCTCTCTCTCTATCTCTCGTATCTATCTCTCTCTCTCTCTACCTTTCACTATCTCTCTATCTCTCTCTAACCCTCTCTCACTCTTCCCTATATAAATACTCCTCCCCCTTCATATTTTTTCCAGAACAGAAAAAAAAAAACCATCGCGAGAAACCCAACAACCTAACCCTAGCCACCTTGTCACCGTCGCCGCCGCAGCCCCGACGCCGGTGCCAACGCCACCGTCGCCCTCGCCTCTGCCTCCTCTTCCCAACCTCAACACCTTCTCCCTCTCCCCGTGCGCCTGTGCAGCCGCAACTCCTGCGGAGTTCGCTGCAGTCGCCTGATCGCCGGCGACCTTCGTCGTCGCCACCCGCGCCACCTTCAGCACCTCCTCATCACCTGCGCACTCCAGCCCCGACCACCTCCTCTCCCTCTCCACTTTCTTTCCCTTTTCCATACCCGAGCCCTAACCCATCGCCTGCAACCTCACCCTCGCCGGAAAACCCATCATCACCGACCACCCTTCGTCTCCTCGTCTCCCAGCAAACCCCCTGAACGCCAACACCACCTCTACCGACCGATTCTGCACCTTCCCGATCACCTCTCCCGAAACCCTGCACGTTCTCGTCACCGTCGCGGCTTGAACCGCCGGTGATCTTGTCGGCACCGATCTCCTCGCTGCCGGGTTGCCGAGAGAGCATCCATCTCTGTCCAGATCTCCCGAGCCCTTGCTGTTATCGTGTCTCGTGGGTTCGCGCCTCCGTTCTCGTGTTCGTCGTTTCGTCGAGGCAAGTATTCGATACTTGCTACATGCTATTGCCACTTTATAACTTGCCTTAATATTCATGTGTGGTTTAATGATACATTATTTAGTAAATCACCTTACATACCTTGCTTCATGTTTAACCCTAGTAGCATGTTAAATAAATTATTTCCTGATAAACCCGTACATGATAGATTGCATTGATTCACTGCTATGATGCTTTATTTCAGTTTAGCTTATCAATATGCATAACCGGCTAAATTACAATTGCATTCTTTAAACAGATCATACTTGTCGTGACATTCTTGGAACACTCAATATGTTATTAACCTGATTACAACAGTTACGTTCACCATCCTGTATTCACGTGATATTGACATTATCTATTTAACACAATTGAAAATTGTACAGCTAGATAATAAATCCGATTAATGTTTAACGCGTTGATTTGAACATGATGCTGCTTATATGTCTGTTTGTGAGTACATCCACGATATTGTTACATCGTGACTTGACCTTGTTACATATGGTATATATTGATACACTTGACATGGTACCGTTTACTGTTGACCTGACGTGATGTACCATGACCTGACCTGTTACCTGATCTCGTGCCTAATGCCAACAAACCTGACATGTAGTCCTCATGGACCAATCTTGTTGTCTATCCAAACAAACCTACTGTTACCTGATCCTGTGTTGGCATTAGTTCTTGATTACTGAATACCTGACCTGACACATATAACTTGGGGGTATGGGGAAATCAAAGGTGAACCTGACTTGTAACTCGACAGTTCACTACCTGTTCGAGTGTACACATTCCTGTTTTGTGCCTAGCGGCATGTCTCGGCTGCAGCCGAGAATATTGTGGCCGTGATCCCGGGTATGTATGGGATACTATCGAGTGTACACATTCCTGTCTTGTGCCTAGCGGCATGTCTCGGTTTCGGCCGAGAATATTGTGGCCGTGATCCCGGGTATGTACGGGATACTATTGAGTTACATCGACGATTCATCAAATTGATTTCAAAGACTTTAGACTAGGAAACCCGATAGAACAGTTTAATTACCCACTGCACATTACCCTGCACCGCTTGTTCCACATTATTGCTTTATTCATGTTTAGTTCTGCACTGTCTGTTACACTGTTCATATTATATTACTTGTTGACTTGACGCGCTGACGTCTGGGTTTTGCATGGCCCAGATTCTATACCACTGTCGCAGTCCGAGCAGGAGTACTTCAGCCAGCAGGCTGAATTGTGAGTTCTGTAGTGGTTAGTTATATTTCCTGCTTTTATTTTCTGATGTGAGCCCGCATTATGGGACATACCTTTCAGATATTGTATTGGATCATTTGCTTCGGCATTTATTTATCATTGACTCTTGTTATTCTGGATTGTGGACATGTTTTTAGATAGTTTTATGTTGTTCTTGATATCTCTACAGCCGTAATGTGACTGTGGATGGATACTTCCTACCTACAGGTAGCATGGTTGGCTATGTCACGTGCCCAATCCAGCGTACTCTGGGAAGCGGGGCATGACATGGTTGTTTTGGTATCAGAGCCATAGGATAGTTGGGTTGATTCTTTTGTAGTTGGGTATTGTACCCAATACACGAATCAGAATACCCGTGTTAGGAAACATGTCCTGCCACTTTGCCGTTTACCATTCTTGAATCACATCCTTCCTGATTATATCTTTTACGACGTGCAAACTTACTTCGCATGTCGACTCGAAAACCTAATTTCTTGTTATCTCTAGGACTTAGGCGACTTGGGTGGAGTTAAGTAATTGTGGTTATGATACCGCGGCATAGTTACAATGCGGTACTCTATTTAAGTATCTTGGAGTTCTAGCCTTGATCTCTATATTGAATCTATCATCATGCTAATGTTGGGTGTTTTGATTTCAGGAATAAGGTAGATAAGAATTTCAAGACGTACCAGAGGCATGTGGACGAAGCCGCCATGCTTGGAGTAATAAGAGGAATGCTGGAAAATCAGAAGAGGCATACTGAGCTGATCCAGCAGTAAGCAGATTCGTTTCAGGAAGGTTTGCAGATCGTTCGGCAGTCTGTAAACAACGCTGGAGCTAAACCAGTTAACCGAGTAGGGTCCGTGGCAGATTTCAGACGTTTGGGTCCGACTACATTCACTGGTTTGGAGGAGCCTTTGCCAGCCAAGCAGTGGCTGGTCGACACGGAGAATTTGCTGATTGCGGCACAGATTCCAGAGGACAAAAGAGTTGATGTGGTGCGCATTCAGCTAGTGGATTACGCCCGAGAGTGGTGGCTTGTGGAAGAGACCCGCTTGCCCAAGCCGATCAGTTGGGAAGAGTTTTCTAAGAGTTTCCTGGAGAAGTTCTTCCCGCGGACTGCACGGGAGGAAATGGAAGAGAAATTTATTGGGCTGAGGCAGAATGGAGCACCCGTGGACGTGCATGCAGCGGAGTGGACGAGACTCAGCCGTTTCGCTGGACCTTTAGTCGCCAACGAGGCAGACAGGGCACGAAGGTTCATGCGCAGTTTGGATGTGGACATCCAGAGGCAGATTGTCTCCCTGGGTTTGACCACTTTCTCACAGGTTCTTACGGCAGCTCGGGAACAACAGAGTTTATCTGGGATGAAAGGGAGCTTGCAGCAGACAGCAGTTGCGGCCAGGAAGCCCGTATTTGTACCTAGCCGAGATCATGGGCGCAAGGGTATTCCAGTGGATCGTCGTGGTGTAGCACCCATGAAGAAGCCTGTGGTCGTTGATCGAAGAAAGAGCATGAAGTGTAACTACTGCAATTTACCTGGCCACATGCAAAAGGATTGTCGAAGGAGGCTGGGACTCTGTTTGGTTTGTGGAGCGGCTGATTACGCAGTTGGTGCTTGTCCGTCGAAGCTTCGCACGAGAGATGATATACAGAAGCCTCCGCAGAGACCGTTCCAAGGGCAGAAACAGCTGACTCAAGGTCCTAATCAGGCTCGAGCTTTTACTTTGACAGCTGAGGAAGCCAAGGCATCAGGAGAAGTAGTTTCAGGTACTTTACTCGTTCATGGTTTTCCCGCATTGGCATTATTTGATTCTGGTGCATCCCACTGTTTTATGTCATCCAAATTTATAACTACACACTCGATTACTTGCACGACCCTGTCTAGTTTCTGGGACATACACACTGGGAATGGGAAAATCATAGCTAGTAGGGAGTGTAGAGATTGCACGGTTGTTGTGTGCGGACGGGAACTCTTTGCAGATTTCTTGGTGATAGATACTGGCAGCTATGAAGTTGTCTTGGGAATGGATTTTCTTGGCACTTTCCACGCCCACATTGACTGTAGGGAAAGGAAAGTAATTTTCCAGATTCCCGGACATCCTGAGTTTACCTTCAATGGAGAAAGCAGTTATGTCGGGCCAGTCGAGTTTAGGGCTAGGCCAACTAACAATGTTCTTGTAGCTATGGAAGTTGATGGTAGTGAAGGACCGGTGGTGGTTCGCGATTTCATGGACGTATTTGAAGATATATCGGGCTTGCCGCCGAAGCGAGACGTGGAGTTCGCAATTGACCTTATTCCTGGTGCAGCGCCAGTATCTAAAGCGTATTATCCAATGGCGCCAGTAGAATTGGAAGAAGTTAAGAAGCAGGTTGCTGAATTGCTTGAGAAGGGTTGGATCCGAAGCAGTAACTCGCCTTGGGGAGCTCCAGTTCTTCTAGTAAAGAAGAAGGATGGCACCAGAAGGATGTGCATCGACTATCGAGAATTAAACCGGGTAACTATTAAGAACAAGTACCCGATCCCTCGCATTGGAGAACTTTTTGAGCAGCTTAGTGGCGCGAGGGTATTCTCGAAGCTGGATTTGCGATCCGGATATCATCAGGTCCGAGTGAATGCAGAAGATATTTGCAAGACGGCGTTTCAAACTCGGTATGGACATTACGAGTACCTAGTGATGCCCTTCGGAGTAACGAATGCGCCGGAAGTATTCATGGACTGGATGAACCGAATCTTTTCACCGTTCTTGGACCAGTTTATTGTGGTATTCATTGACGATATTCTGGTTTACTCGAAGAGTTTTGAGGAGCATGCTGAGCATTTGAAGATCGCACTGCAGACATTGAGACCGGAGAAATTGTATGCGAAGATGAGTAAGTGCGAATTTTGGCTGGAAGAAGTGAAGTTTCTGTGGCATGTTGTGTCGGGCGATGGAATCGCCGTCGATCCCGAAAAGATTGCAGCAGTTCGAGATTGGCCGATTCCAAAGAGTGTAGCTGAGATAAGAAGTTTCCTTGGATTAGCCGGATACTACAGGAGATTTGTGGAGAACTTCGCTCGTTTGGCAGAGCCGTTGACCAAGCTTACGTGCAAGGAGGTACCTTTTGTATGGACGGATAAATGTGCGTTAGCTTTTGAGACGTTGAAACAGAAATTGATAACCGCCCCTATTCTGACCGTACCAGACAATTCCGGAGGACTGGTGATTCACAGCGACGCATCTGGGAAAGGATTGGGATGTGTTTTGATGCAGCATGGGAAGGTCGTAGCATACGCATCAAGACAACTGAAGACCCATGAGAAGAATTATCCAACTCATGACTTGGAGCTTGCGGCTGTGATCTTCGCTTTGAAGATTTGGAAACACTACCTTTTGGGGGAGAGAGTCGAAGTTTTTACAGATCACAAGAGTTTGAAGTATGTGTTCACTCAGAAGGAGTTGAACATGAGGCAGCGCAGATGGTTGGAGCTGATGGCCGACTACGACCTTGATCTTAAGTACCATCCGGGAAGGGTTAACGTCGTGCCGGATGCGCTTAGTCGGTTACCAGCAATTCAGGTGTTAACTACGCAGAGGGAGATCATTGCAGATTTTCGAAGATTTGACTTGGAAGTTGTGCTACCGCGTTCTACGGGACAGTTGATGCAGTTGCAAGTACAGTCGTCCTTGGTTGAGAAGATTAAAGCGGCACAATCGCAGGATCCTAGACTGCAAAAGTTTCGAGAGCAGGTTGAAGCTAGACTACGAACAGATTTACTGGTCCACGAAGATGGTTCGTTGAGGTATGGTAGCCGTTTGTGTGTGCCAAAGGGAGATGTTCGTGAAGAGCTTATGAAGGAGGCATACAGTTCAGCTTATTCTGTACATTCAGGAGGCACAAAGATGTACCGTGATATTCGACAGCATTTCTGGTGGGAAGGCATGAAACGGGAGATTGCTCGCTTCGTGGCTAAATGCTTGGTGTGTCAGCAAGTCAAGGCTGAACACCAAAGGGTTGCTGGTTTGTTGCAACCACTTCCGATTCCTCAGTGGAAGTGGGAACATATAACCATGGATTTCGTGACGGCTTTACCGCGGAGTCCAAAAGGCAACAATGCAGTATGGGTGATTGTTGATCGATTGACCAAGGCAGCTCACTTTATTCCTTTCCGGGTTGGTCAATCAACGGAGGCTTTGGCAGAACGGTACAGGCAGAAGATTGTAAGATTGCATGGCGTACCGGTGAGCATCGTGTCCGATCGGGACACTCGGTTCTTATCACACTTCTGGTGGAGTTTACAGGAGTGTTTGGGGACTCAATTGAAGTTTAGCACAGCATATCATCCTCAAACTGATGGTCAGTCGGAGAGAACGATCCAAACTCTTGAAGACATGTTGAGAGCATGCATGTTGGACTTCAAGGGTTCATGGGAGGATCACTACACTTGGTGGAGTTTTCTTACAACAATAGTTTCCAAGCAACTATCCAGATGGCTCCATTTGAAGCGTTGTATGGTCGTAAGTGCCGTTTACCTGTTTGTTGGGATGATGTTGGTGAACGAAGATTATTGGGACCAGATTTGGTGGTACAGACAGTTGAGAAGGTTAACGCAATCAGAAAGCATATGAAGGAAGCTCAAGACAGACAGAAAAGTTGGGCTGACACGTCAAGAAGACCTCTAGAGTTCACCGTGGGTGATTTGGTATTCTTGAAGATATCACCGACTAGAGGGATGATTCGTTTTGGGAGTCGTGGAAAGCTTAGTCCTCGATTCGTTGGACCCTTCGAGATATTGGAGCGCGTTGGAGAGGTAGCGTACCGTTTGGCGTTACCGCAGTCCTTGGCGGGTGTGCACGACGTGTTTCATGTATCTCAACTACGAAGGTATGTTCGAGATGAAACACACGTCTTGGATCATTCGGAGTTAACAGTACGGGAAGACCTGACCTTTGAGGAGCGACCGGTTGAAATCATGGATCGAAGGGAAAAGGTTCTTAAGAACTAGGTTATCCCCCTTGTGCTCGTTTTTTGGGGTAATCGATCGCATAGAGAGTCCACTTGGGAGCGAGAAGATGAGATCCGGCAGAGGTTTCCTCACCTTTTCCTGTAGTTTTCTATCTTGTATTCTTGGAATTTCGAGGACGAAATTCTTTTGTAGTTGGGTATAATGTAACACCCGAGCCCAATACTACTATTTTCTGTTACCGGTTGAGCGTTAGATATTACTCATTTCATTTAGCTTGCCTGTTTGACACTTACCGTGAAATTTTATCTGGCTAAGTCATTTCTGTATTTAATTTTATTTTAGCACCTAAAATAAAATTAAAAATATCCATCTTGGCCTACTCGACACCCCAAGCCGCGTGGCAGCGTCCGTGCATCGAGTTCTCGTCTCGTTCGGTGAAACGGGCGAGTTTGGACGGCTACGCGCGCGTACAGGTGTCCGACTTGGGGGTATGCTTTTTAATCATAAAACATTTCATTTTAAAATTTGGAACCCGCTTAAAATCCTATTATTTAAATTTCAAATTTTTGGACCCAACCCGGACGCGATTTGGAAATGTTTCATTTAGCGCCATAATCCCAAATTAATAAAATATTCAAAACCTTATAATATTTTGTATAATATTCTTACTGTTATTCTTAAATCTTTAATTTAAATCTTTTTAACCATTTAAAATCTTTCCCTGGCCAATTAGAGTGGGCTTAAACCCCCCGTGGGCCCCTCCATTACCCCTCTCTCTCTCTATCTCTCGTATCTATCTCTCTCTCTCTCTACCTTTCTCTATCTCTCTCTCTCTCTCTCTCTAACCCTCTCTCTCTTCCATATATAAATACTCCTCCCTCTTCATATTTTTCCCAGAACAGAAAAAAAAACCCATCGCGAGAAACCCAACATCCTAACCCTAGCCGCCTCGTCACCGTCGCCGCCGCAGCCCCGACGCCGGTGCCAACGCCACCGTCGTCCTCGCCTCCGCCTCCTCTTCCCAACCTCAACACCTTCTCCCTCTCCCCGTGCGCCTGTGCAGCCGCAACTACTGCGGAGTTCGCTGCAGTCGCCTGATCGCCGGCGACCTTCGTCGTCGCCACCCGCGCCACCTTCAGCACCTCCTCATCACCTGCGCACTCCAGCCCCGACCACCTCATCTCCCTCTCCACTTTCTTTCCCTTTTCCATACCCGAGCCCTAACCCATCGCCTGCAACCTCACCCTCACCGGAAAACCCATCACCACCAACCACCCTTCGTCTCCTCGTCTCCCAGCAAACCCCCTGAACGCCAACACCACTTCTACCTGTTAGTTATATGTATGCCCTAGAGGCCATTACTATACATAGGATGTATATTGTAGTGGATGCTGGGACATATATAGGGATGACTTTCTTGCTCGACATGATAGTGTGCTATCTGGTTACTCTTTACCTTAACGTGTACATTGATTGTCTCTCTGTTACATGTTGGTAAAGCCCTTAGGATGTGTACTTGACTACCTGGACTATGATGCGGATCATACTAGTGGGGACATGGTAGTCCATAAGTACATCCTTCAAGGTCCCTAGTCGTGGGTGTATCGAGACGGGACATCGATATACCAGTGTAGACTAGCGTATACCTTCTCGCCCCATACAGATGGGCGATGGATGATCCCATATCCATTGGTGTTTGACATCAGAGATGATATACGGGTGCTCAGTGGAGACTGGGTACACTGGACGGACTCGCCGAGAACTCCCAGATGGTATTATACCTTACGTCAGATGGCAGTTCTCTGGTGACACTGGTACAGAGTAGTCTGTTGACCCGAGATCGTCATAGAGTCTTGTGTGGTTCCCACTGTGCTTTGATTTCCACCTTACCACGTCCAAGAGGGCGTGCAAAACGGTGGCTTTTAGGTACAGTCCCGAATTACATGGAGGCAATGAGCGATAGGAGGGGATTCGTCTCTCCCGGTATTGGGGGTTGATGTTGCGCTATGCTCGACTGGCCATAACAGGAAATCCCTGGCCAGGGTTGCAGTGATCTACTGGTAAGTGTTATCAGTAGTTTCACACATGTTATGGACCTCACGTCGGTATGACTTATCGAGCTATTGGGGTCTGACGTTTACCACCCCTAGGCGAGATATGCGACATATCAGACGAACAGACCGGACTGTACAGTAAGTGTTACTGGTTGGATTCACAGGAGTGTGAGCGGGCTTGCTCGTCGATCTTCTGATCGCTCAATACCCGGGTGGCCGTTACGTTTAGCAGATCGCTTGCGGCTTGTGGGTGCTTGATATGATCATCACCTGCTGCCGGCGTATTGACGAGTCTTTAGAGTCCTACACAGAGGTTTCCTGGCTCAAGCGAAACGAAATAGGAGCGCATATGAGATATGTGCGGGACCGAGAATAATGCGTGTATGTGATACCGTATTCTATTCTCGCGATGAATGTATCGAATGGTTGTATGCGATATAACCTAGTTATCGAATCGAGGATTGATTCGATAAGTCGATACATCGGATATTAGTCGGTCATATGCGATATGACCGGATCGTTAAATCAAGTGTTGATTTAATGATTTAATGCATAATTATATATTTGATATATTACTTTGCTTTAACTAGTATTGGTTCATTTAAGATGGATTTTCTCACTCGGATGTTCACAAGTTGTATATGTGATATACTTGTGTGCACATGTTTGTATCATGTTTGATGATACATGCTCACTTGGGTTTGTGTAAAGAATTGAACCATGGTTAAGTTAGTGATTAGGGTTTTTGTTTAATTACTTATCTATTTATTTATAATTCTTATTTTGGAAAAGATAAAGAAAGAATGGTGGCTTTGTTTGTTTGTTTGTTGAAGCTTCTTGAAGCTTTGAACAAGTCCACCATTCTTGTCTTATGCTTAACCCTAACCATTTAAATTAACCATAGTCCATTCTCTACACCTAACCATGGTTGCCAAATGATAAGTATTCATTTATTTTTTCTTTTTGAAAAAATACTTATCATAATATTTCTTCTTCTTCTTCAAGATGAAGAAGCTTGCTACCAACAATGGCAACTTGAGAAAAAGAGTGAGAAATCCAATTCTAAAGTGAACCCACTTCCTATTTCTTCATCCTCTACCACTTGCCAAGTAGTATAGGGTGTTTTCTTCACAAGTTTCATGGCTTGGTGAAGTTGGAGCTTGATTTAGTGTTGCCTCGACGTAGATCATCTTCGGCATCGAAGCCGACGACCAAGCCCGCCCATTTCTCCGATGAAGCAGACGCTAGAGCCCGGGATTCGATTTGGACAGCAAGGAGACTTCATCATGGAGCTATGGAGGTGGAGGACCGGATCTACAAAGGTTGTATTTCCGTTCATTTAGTTAAGTTGTTAACTAGTTACATGTTTCGCCTAAAATTCTAGTTAACGATCCGTATTAGGGTTTCTCGGCACTTGTAAAATTTGAAAAATTGGCATGGTTGATGCCTTGTGAGACCTCATTAGCGTGCCTAGGAACCCTACAGTGGTATCAGAGCCTAGCTAGAGCCTTAGGTGATGCGTTGACGGAGTTAGAAGTCCGATCGAACCGAAACCCTAATTCAAACTTGCTCTCTGTACATTTTCTGAAATCGTGGATTTTTGAAAATTAAAAATATGCAGAAAACCCAGCAGGAGATTCTAAGAATTACTGAGAAGCCCGTACTCCTGAGTCCATCAAAGCGCGGCGGAACCGAGGCATTAGCATCCTAATGCGGCGGTTCCGCGGCCCTTTAGTCTCCTCTTGCATTGAATTTTGCACAGTAATTCCTATTTTGCAGTGCTGAGTTTTCTGGGAATTTTTAATATTTACTCAAGAGTTGAGTTTTCTGGGTTGTATTGGGGACTCGGTGTATCGATCGGATTGTCTAATTTTGTCAGTGTGTTTTTCCGGGTAATTTTAGAATGTGTTAAAAAGTTCGACCGGATATAAATACCCACTTTTTCCCCTGCCGGAAAATTTCCAATTGTTGGATTTTTCTGTAGTTTAATCACGTTCTAAGTAGTGCAAGTAACGCGATGGTCCCTCTAGAAGACAACAAACCTTAACTCGATTATGTGACCGTCTTGAACTGCCCTTTGAACCTTCGGGTTTGGGGCAGTACGGCGTGCCACATGTGAGGCGTTGGCTTGACCCTTCTACGGCTGGACCGTTGGTACTGAGGCATGAACTGAATGTTTTTAGACTTATTTCATGTGTTGAGCTGTATTGGGAAAATCTGGGTGTTCGATTGTTCGATCGGAAAGTTTAACATTTTCTATTTATCCGGAATGTGATACAACATTTGGAATTCACAAGTAGTTATGAGATAACTAAATGAATGTTATAAATCTAGTAGTTTAGTCTCACTTGATCGGTTGCCACGGAATTTTGATGTGATCAAAAGTCCGTCGCAATCACGTAGCGTACGCGGATACTCGCCGGGTAAACTTAATAGACAGCCTCACTCCATAGCCCCGACCAAGTGACTGTAGGAGAACCCCGTCGCCGAAAGCATCCGTTCGGGTGCTCGCGGCAGCGGTGTTCCGCCTTGGTGCACTTTGTCGACGGCGTCGGGGGTGCGGCCGCCTACTGAAGTTTGCGACGAGCATTCGATCAGGATGTCGGGAATCTTGTTGAATTGCCCGACTTTATATTGAAAAGTGTTTTCGATTTTGAGACTAAAATGCGGGGTTTATAATTGTTAGGCATGCGATGTCTAAGGAATTCATTTGATTAGGCATGCGATGTCTATGCAGGTTGCGGATTCCAACTGTTGTAGTTTTACACTTTCTTTTCTGTGACCGTAAGTATAATTTGTGATATCGCCGGTTTCGTTGCTATATGTCAATGACAATTGGGATGCGCATATTTACTTACGTTGATGACATGTGATGTTATGTGTTGCTGGATATGTTATATTGGATCGTCGTGTTTGAATAGCCGGGGGCTTTTTATGTGAGATGAGTGTTTTTTATTTTCATTCATGTAAAAACTTGTATGTAATATTCTTTTATTGGGGCACTTCCAGGTTGCGGAAGATGTCACCTTTTGTATATTATTAACTTTTCCGCACTAGGATAGACCCAAGGAGGGGAGCACAAGTAACCGGGTTCTGGAGTCCAGTGGGAGACCAACTCGAGGAGTCGAGTCCGGGTCTCCTAACTCTAGAATTGGTAGGGTTGCTTGCCGCTCTCGTAGGGGTCTAGGGGTATGGGTTTGGCTATTCATCGCGACCGTGGAATCCGTGTTTTATACTGGCTCGTATTGAAAACACGGATGTCCTAGTATATCCAATATTTCATATGATATTCTTCTGCTGCGATATCTGTGATGTGATCATGTGATATGTTCTGTGATAGATATTGTATATAGTATATATGATATATTATATAGGAGTTACTTATGTTTTACACTCGCGCTAGCCCTGCCCCGCTCTGCCGTTAGTTACCTAACCTAACGGTGCATGAGGGGACTTCGAGGCGAATGCGGATGGCATAAGTGTACGTCGTATTTATCTGTGATGTTTAGGTACTTAAATGATGGGACTTCATTAATGTGATTAATGAAAGTAAAAGAAACCTAAAGATGTTGTAGAATCGAATTTCAAAAATAAAACAGGTAGCTACAGTTCTTGCTTTGCACAGCGGTATATATGATATATCCTGCACCTTATTCGATAAGGAAAGGACCGAGATCCCTTCGCCGGGAGTGACTCCTTTAGCAATAACTGGCAGATGCTACACACTCGGTTTGTCTTTTGATTGCTTCTATAGTTTCTGCTTTGCACAGCGATATATATGATATATCCCGCACCTCATTCGACGAGGAAAGGACCGACGATCCCTTCACCGGGAGTGACTCCTTTAGTAAAACTAGAAAAGCCTCAAAAACACTCCATTTTAAAATCATTTGATTCTACAACGATATCAAGTTCATTACGCAATAGGTTTTCAGAAAAACCTGTCGTAGCCCTCCGTCATTTCAGATAAGTCCTACTTAGTATTCGTGCTACGTTTGTTGACCTCCGTCAAGACGTAGTGTGCGGTAGCTAACTAGTATTTATCTGCTTATGCATATGATACAGATTGGATTAGGGTAGTCGTGCGGCCTTGTTGACCTCCGTCAAGGGTCATGCGGGTGGGTTTAATTCGATCAAGAAATGACGGGTTGAACTTGACTAGTAGCCTATGGTTTGTTGACCTCCGTCAAGGTCATAGGACGCTAGGGGCAAAATATTATCGGGAATTTCAAGTATTGAAATTTGCAATGAGATTGCATACCTTCTATGAGATAGTTGGATCCCGATACCCGCTGTGAGTAAGAGTTACTCCTGGGAGAGTTTTACACATTACAACTAGCCGATCAAGTAGGTGTCTAGAAAGGTGTCAACGGGGTTACGCCTCTGGGAAAACGAGGTTTACTGTAATTAGGATCGTGCGAAAGCACGGGGGACCTCCCTCAAAGTACCGACACTGGCCTGGCTGAAAGATTGGCGAACTTGTAGTGTGTAATTAATCCCGGCTAGTCTTTCCTTTTAGGGTTTGAAGGAAGATTTGATAAAAACGGTGGGAGCCATCCTGATTAGATAAAATAATAACCAATCTTATCTTGCAAGAGCATACGCTGAGTGTTTTCTTCTCTCTCTCTCTCCAGGTAGCGACCATGTCACGCCTTAATCAAGATAATAATACGGATTATTGACCGAACCCGCTTGTTATACTGAGCTGGGGAACGTTGGTCCCGCTCCAACTTATAATTGTTATAAGACAGAGCAGGAAATTGGGGATTACCAGAATTCCCGTGCCGCCCAAACGAAGAGAGTGCATGCTGATGCATCATCTTCGGGTGTGTTCATTACAGAGAACTGTTTCTCAGTATCCTTTACGTCCTGGGTATGTGATACCAGATCAGGATCCCAGATATGTAATCTTTTACATAGGGCTACAGAAAGGTAGAGGACTGAGAACGGGTGATAAGTTTCATGAGGCAGAAAACGGGGCAAGAGTTGCAGCCAAGTCTGTTGGTCACTGTCACCCTGTATTACCAATACATTGATTCTGAACGAATGTTATTAGATACCGAACCTGATATACAAAATCATATCAGTCTCTTTATCAGTAAAGAAATGATAAAATTTTGTATTGTTGGATAATGTTTTGAACATTTCCTATATCAAAAGTTGATCGGTTCAGGCACGTTATCTAAAAGCATTGATGTTCTAAATCAAACTACAGTTCTTAGTATACAGAACACACACAAGAGGAAGAGTTCAGAAATGAACGAATTTTTCTTGAGGTATTGTAGACTAGGTCATATCAATGCGACCCGACTAGCTGAAGTTACATTTAGATACATATTTAAATATGTTTGAATTTATATCTTATGAAACTTGCCAGTCATGTCACAAAGATACGATGACCATAGCTCTGTTTACTGGAAACAGAGAAAGAGTTGGTAAACTCTTGGGACGATACATGTTAATGTATGTAGGTCCCCTGTCTACACATGCCAAGACTGGTTCTTTGTACTTCGTTACATTCTCTGATAATCTCTCAAGATTCAGACATATGTTCCTGTTGAAACACAAATCCGAACCTTTTGAGATATTCACAGAATTTGATTTAGAAGTAGAAAACCAAATCACGGGTATAAGTATTATGTCCTTTGATGAGATCGAGGAGGAGAATACTTGAGCACGGAAATCCTGGATTATTCTAAAGGAGAATGAGATTCTCTCTCAGCATTA
This sequence comes from Agapanthus africanus, assembly GCA_030015575.1. Classification (NCBI taxonomy): domain Eukaryota; kingdom Viridiplantae; phylum Streptophyta; class Magnoliopsida; order Asparagales; family Amaryllidaceae; genus Agapanthus; species Agapanthus africanus. Next base: position 219,568,091 of record JASDDO010000014.1, read on the forward strand.
CTCATCCGTATACACCATAGCACGATGGTATATCGGGGCGGAGCAATTGCACCCTATTCGATATGGTGCGCTCTATGATGAGTACTACTGAGTTACCTATTTCCTTTTTGGGAGTTATGCACTTGAGAAGCTGCATACCTATTGAATAGGGTTCAAATCAAATCAGTTGCCTACCACTTCATATGTGATATGGAAAGGGAAGAGCCTATATCTTAAGATGGTTAAGATTTAGGGTTGACCGGCCTATGTCTAAAAGCAAAATCCGGACAACCTCGAGGCAAGGTCTGTAATGTAGAATTGGAAAGGTTCCAGCTATACAAACTGCAGCTGATGATTTGACAGAACCAAACGATTCAATAGTTACCAACGAACCTCAGCCTCTCCGCCGATCTAGTAGGGTTCCTCACCTACCTGAGAGATACTACTGTTTCTCTATGACAGTGGGAGCGAGGATTGCATCATGAGATGATGACCCAACTAGTTTAGAGCTGGCCATCAGGAGTGGGACTCTGTAAGAATGGCTGGATGCTTAGTGATCTGAGATGGAATCCATGTACACCAACAAAGTATGGACTTTGGTTGCTATATCTGAAGGGTTAAATCCCCATCAGGAGGAAGTATATCTTGAGAAGATTACTTGGTGTAGATGGAAAAGTTGAGACATTCAAAGCTAGACTTGTTAAAGCTTTTCGTCATCGACCAGGCGTGGATAATGATGAAACCTTTTCAAGTAGCTATGCTTAAGTCCATCCAGATCCTACATGCCACGGCTACATACCATGACTACGATATCTGGCGGTTGGGTGCCATGACTGCTTTTCTAAATGATGTTTTAGAAGAGAACGTCTATAAGTACACAGCCAGAGGGCTTCGTAAACAGTGGGAGCAGCGGAAACGTGTACAAGATGCTTTATAGGATAAAGCAGGTATCGCGGAGTTGGAACATCTGTTTTGATGTGTTAGTCAAACAGTTTGACATCATCAAAATGGTAGATGACCCTTGTATATACAAAAAGGTAGTAGGGAGTATGGTGATGATCCTCGTAGAGTACGTGGATGACATTCTCTTGATAGGGAAGGAGTTTCCTATGCTACGCTCGGTCAATCTCCGCTTATCACAATGATTCTCCGTATAGGATCAAAGTGATACCTCCTAAATCCTGGGTTTTGGATCTATGAGATAGATCTAATTGGATGTTAGGATTCTATCTAGTTGTAGTGAGATAGTATCAATCGATCCTGGGGAGAATCACTGGAAGGGTTCCAGGGTGATAAGGACGACTGAAAGTCAGTCACAGGCATTGACTTTACCCTCAGTAAAGGGGCGGTATGTTGGAAGAGTTCCAAGCTAGATACCGTGGCATACTAGACGATAAAGGCTGGATACATCGCTACTTAAGATGCTACCAAAGTGGCTGTCTGGGTGTATATTTGTTCATGAGATGAACTTAGTTCCTCCCATTGTGTGACAATGGAGTTGTGGCTTATGCCAAGGAACGTCCATCCCATCAGTGATCCAGACATATTCTAAGGCAGTATCACCTGATCATGGAGATGGTTGATCTCCAGGGTGATCAGGGTTAGGAGAGTAGACTCAGAGAACAACACGGCGGATCCACTCACAAAGGCCTTTTCCCAGAGAGAGACTTTTATGGGATGGTTGAGTATGAGATACTACAACCACTGCATACAGATGGCCCTAGTGCAAGTGGGAGATTGTTAGTTATATGTATGCCCTAGAGGCCATTCCTATACATAGGATGTATATTGTAGTGGATGCTGGGACATATATAGGGAGGACTTTCTTGCTCGACATGATAGTATGCTATCTGGTTACTCTTTACCTTAACGTGTACATTGATTGTCTCTCTGTTACATTTTGGTAAAGCCCTTAGGATGTGTACTTGACTACCTGGACTATGATGCGGATCATACTAGTGAGGACATGGTAGTCAATAAGTACATCCTTCAAGGTCCCTAGTCGTGGGTGTATCGAGACGGGGCATCGATATACCAGTGTAGACTAGCGTATACCTTCTCTACCCATACAGATGGGCGATGGATGATCCCATATCCATTGGTGTTTGACATCAGAGATGATATACGGGTGCTCAGTGGAGACTGGGTACACTGGACGGACTCGCCGAGAACTCCCAGATGGTATTATACCTTACGTCAGATGGCAGTTCTCTGGTGACACTGGTACAGAGTAGTCTGTTGACCCGAGATCGTCATAGAGTCTTGTGTGGTTCCCACTGTGCTTTGATTTCCACCTTACCACGTCCAAGAGGGCGTGCAAAACGGTGGCTTTTGGGTGAGTCCCGAATCACATGGAGGCAATGAGCGATAGGAAGGGATTCGTCTCTCCCGGTATTGGGGGTTGATGTTGTGCTATGCTCGACTGGCCATAACAGGAAATCCCTGGCCAGGGTTGCAGTGATCTACTGGTAAGTGTTATCAGTAGTTTCACACATGTTATGGACCTCACGTCGGCATGACTTATCGAGCTATTGGGGTCTGACGTTTACCACCCCTAGGCGAGATATGCGACATATCAGACGAACAGACCGGACTGTACGGTAAGTGTTACTGGTTGGATTCACAGGAGTGTGAGCGGGCTTGCTCGTCGATCTTCTGATCGCTCAATACCCGGGTGGCCGTTAAGTTTAGCAGACCGCTTGCGGCTTGTGGGTGCTTGATATGATCATCACCTGCTGCCGGCGTATTGACGAGTCTTTAGAGTCCTACACGGAGGTTTCCTGGCTCAAGCGAAACGAAATAGGAGCGCATATGAGATATGTGCGGGACCGAGAATAATGCGTGTATGTGATACCGTATTCTATTCTCGCGATGAATGTATCGAATGGTTGTATGCGATATAACCTAGTTATCGAATCGAGAATTGATTTGATAAGTCGATACATCGGATATTAGTCGGTCATATGCTATATGACCGGATCGTTAAATCAAGTGTTGATTTAATGATTTAATTCATAATTATATATTTGATATATTACTTTGCTTTAACTAGTATTGGTTCATTTAAGATGGATTTTCTCACTCGGATGTTCACAAGTTGTATATGTGATATACTTTTGTGCACATGTTTGTATCATGTTTGATGATACATGCTCACTTGGGTTTGTGTAAAGAATTGAACCATGGTTAAGTTAGTGATTAGGGTTTTTGTTTAATTACTTATCTATTTATTTATAATTCTTATTTTGGAAAAGATAAAGAAAGAATGGTGGCTTTGTTTGTTTGTTTGTTGAAGCTTCTTGAAGCTTTGAACAAGTCCACCATTCTTGTCTTATGCTTAACCCTAACCATTTAAATTAACCATAGTCCATTCTCTACACCTAACCATGGTTTCCAAATGATAAGTATTCATTTATTTTTTCTTTTTGAAAAAATACTTATCATAATATTTCTTCTTCTTCTTCTTCTTTAAGATGAAGAAGCTTGCTACCAACAATGGCAACTTGAGAAAAAGTGTGAGAAATCCAATTCTAAAGTGAACCCACTTCCTATTTCTTCATCCTCTACCACTTGCCAAGTAGTATAGGGTGTTTTCTTCATAAGTTTCATGGCTTGGTGAAGTTGGAGGTTGATCTAGTGTTGCCTCGACGTAGATCATCTTCGGCATCGAAGCCGACGACCAAGCCCGCCCATTTCTCCGATGAAGCCGACGCTAGAGCCCGGGATTCGATTTGGACAGCAAGGAGACTTCATCATGGAGCTATGGAGGTGGAGGACCGGATCTACAAAGGTTGTATTTTCGTTCACTTAGTTAAGTTGTTAACTAGTTGCATGTTTCGCCTAAAATTCTAGTTAACGATCCGTATTAGGGTTTCTCGGCACTTGTAAAATTTGAAAAATTAGCATGGTTGATGCCTTGTGAGACCTCATTAGCATGCCTAGGAACCCTACACTACCGACCGATTCTGCACCTTCCCGATCACCTCTCCCGAATCCCTGCACGTTGTCGTCACCGTCGCGGCTTGAACCGCCGGTGATCTTGTCGGCACCGATCGCCTCGCTGCCGGGTTGCCGAGAGAGCATCCATCTCTGTCCAGATCTCCCGAGCCCTTGCTGTTATCGTGTCGCGTGGGTTCGCGCCTCCGTTCTCGTGTTCGTCGTTTCGTCGAGGAAAGTATTCGATACTTGCTACATGCTATTGCCACTTTATATCTTGCCTTAATATTCATGTGTGGTTTAATGATATATTATTTAGTAAATCACCTTACATACCTTGCTTCATGTTTAACCCTAGTAGCATGTTAAATAAATTATTTCCTGATAAACCCGTACATGATAGATTGCATTGATTCACTGCTATGATGCTTTATTTCAGTTTAGCTTATCAATATGCATAACCGGCTAAATTACAATTGCATTCTTTAAACAGATCATACTTGTCGTGACATTCTTGGAACACTCAATATGTTATTAACCTGATTACAACAGTTACGTTCACCATCCTGTATTCACGTGATATTGACACTATCTATTTAACACAATTGAAAATTGTACAGCTAGATAATAAATCCGATTAATGTTTAACGCGTTGATTTGAACATGATGCTGCTTATATGTCTGTTTGTGAGTACATCCACGATATTGTTACATCATGACTTGACCTTGTTACATATGGTATATATTGATACACTTGATATGGTACCGTTTACTGTTGACCTGACCTGATGTACCATGACCTGACCTGTTACCTGATCTCGTGCCTAATGCCAACAAACCTGACATGTAGTCCTCATGGACCAATCTTGTTGTCTATCCAGACAAACCTACTGTTACCTGATCCTGTGTTGGCATTAGTTCTTGATTACTGAATACCTGACCTGACACATATAACTTGGGGGAATGGGGAAATCAAAGGTGAACCTGACTTGTAACTCGACAGTTCACTACCTGTTCGAGTGTACACATTCTTGTTTTGTGCCTAGCGGCATGTCTCGGCTGCAGCCGAGAATATTGTGGCCGTGATCCCGGGTATGTACGGGATACTATCGAGTGTACGCATTCCTGTCTTGTGCCTAGCGGCATGTCTCGGTTTCGGCCGAGAATATTGTAGCCGTGATCCCGGGTATGTACGGGATACTATTGAGTTACATCGACGATTCATCAAATTGATTTCAAAGACTTTAGATTAGGAAATCCGATAGAACAGTTTAGTTACCCACTGCACATTACCCTGCACCGCTTGTTCCACATTATTGCTTTATTCATTTTTAGTTCTGCATTGCCTATTACACTGTTCATATTATATTACTTGTTGACTTGACGCGCTGACGTCTGGGTTTTGCATGGCCCAGATTCTATACCACTGTCACAGTCCGAGCAGGAGTACTTCAGCCAGCAGGCTGAATTGTGAGTTCTATAGTGGTTAGTTATATTTCCTGCTTTTATTTTCTGATGTGAGCCCGCATTATGGGACATACCTTTCAGATATTGTATTGGATCATTTGCTTCCGCATTTATTTATCATTGACTCTTATTATTCTGGATTGTGGACATGTTTTTAGATAGTTTTATGTTGTTCTTGATATCTCTACAGCCGTAATGTGACTGTGGATGGATACTTCCTACCCACAGGTTGCATGGTTGGCTATGTCACGTGCCCAATCTAGCGTACTCTGGGAAGCGGGGCGTGACAATTTATATCGTCTCTTTCTTCGCTACGGCGTCGTATATCTGTTGTGGTGTTTGTTTTCCGCCGTTGGGCGTGGATTTTGCTCCCGTTTGGGATGCTTTATGTTTATTTATGTTGTACCCATTTTTGGGGCTGGTTTTTACAAAGGAGGTGCTGCCAAAATTTTAAGAACTAAAAGTAAGACTTTAAAGAATTTGGGTTGTGATTTCAAAGGTTTTGAAAATACTATTATCACTTTCTTATTATTTTGAAGGTTTAGATTTCTGGGTTTTGGCTTTCTTTTACTGCGTTACGCCTGGAGACGTTGCGTAGTTTTAGGGCCGTCACGTGCCAATTTAGGGTCGTGACATGGTCTAACTAGGTTACTGGGGTTGTTTGATTTTCTTTTGAACATCCCAAATTTCTCCAGATTCCCTATAGTCCTCAAAGATCAAAGAAACCGATATCGGAAAAATCTATGTTCAAGTCTTGTGGTTTTTCTGTGTTAAATTGGTCCAGAACAACACTAATAAGCTTGTGGTCACTAATTTTGCTCAACTACACCATCACAACTCCATATAAGCCCTAAGCCTCATCTAGGAATTTTCAAACATCACCAAACTACATCAACTTAACTTTAAACTACACTAGATCATTAGGAAATCTGAAATCTAAAAACTAAACTAGAAGTGTAGGATTTACCTCATTTGGCAACTCAAGAATTTTCTTGAGCTGCCCAAAGTCTTCAAAACCTCAACTTGATAGGTCCAAAAGGTTTGTAGTGTGCTTGTGCACTATTTTTGTGAAAGATGTGTGGTGTTTTGGGGTGGTTTTGGATGTGGTAGATGGTGGTAGAGGAGGTGGAGGGAGGATGAACGAGGAGGAGAAGGAGAATGAGGATGAACAAATGAAGATGGTTGAAGGAGTCAAAAGTGAGAATAACCCCTCTCTCTCTACTCTCACATGACATAAGTCACTTCACCCTCTCTCTCTCATCTAAAATATCTTCTCTTTTAACTTCCTTTTTCTTTTCAAACCAAACCCAAAACCATTTAAAAAAATCAATGAACCATGGTTCACAACACAAAAGAAATACAAGTGTTTGCAACATGATTTTTGTTGCATGACATGCACAAGCTAGATTAATGCATAATTAGCAATATTAATTGAGTTTAGCATTAACATAGGATACAAATAATTACTTAAAATATCTTTAATTGCTCATTTCACATAATTTCTTTCAAAAATCAATAATTCTTATCAATTTTCCAATTATTCTTCAAACTATCGGTATATAATTATACTATTTCATTAAAACTAATCTCCATACATTAAAATATTCATAATATTCATTATTTTAGTTATTTAAATTTCCAAAAATAATATTTTATTTTCTGAAATGTTACATGGACTTGAGTTGCAACCCTCGCCGTTGGAACTTCGATTGCAATATAGATCTCAAAATAGCACATCACCGTATTTGGGGCAATGCACTAGTTTAGGGACATCTCGGTCTATTATCGCCATGTTTGAGGCAAAATTTTAAATTAGGGACATCTCGATCCGTTGTTAGTTTAGGGACATCTCGGTCCATTATCGCCATGTTTGAGGCGAAGTTTTTTGGATACTACTCTCGGAGTTCTGACTCAGGAAGATAGCGAGCGGACAAAAGCGTCGTCATCTATCATTGACCTAACTCATGACTCTTCAAGCGTAGTATTTTTTGAGGAATCGGCCGTTTATTGGCCGGAAGGGTCTTTCTCCATGCATATCCCTGAGCAGGTAGGCTCCACCTTGATAGACTTTGTCTATGATGTACGGACCTTCATAGTTCGACTCGAACTCTTCCCGTTTTGTACGATTGGGGATCATTGGTCTTTTGACGACTAGCACAAGTTCGCCTTGGCGGAATGTTCTTGGTCTAATCAGTTTTTCGTATGACCGTGTCATCCTAGCTTTATAAGCCTCCAGGTTATGTTGTGCTATAAGGAGAGTTTCGTCGAGGGCATCAAGCTCCTCAAGCCGAAGGTGAGCATTTTCTTCATCTGTCAGCTCGTATCGAACCGCTACTTATAGAGAAAGGAGTTCTACCTCCAGTGGTAGCACTGCTTCCGTACCAAATACCAATGCATATGGTGTTGTATTCGTGGCCGTATTGAACATTATTCGGTACGTCCAGAGAGCTTCGTGCAGCCTTTCGTGCCAGTCTTTTTTATTTATAGAAACCGTTTTCTTTACCGTATTTATCAAGTTTTTGTTGAAACCTTCAGCTAGACCGTTGGCCCGAGAATTATAGACTAAAGAGTATCTCCAATCTATTTTATGCTGTTGTGTGGAGCGGCTGATTTTATGACTTCTATAAGTTGGTCCATTATCCGAGATTATCCGTCGCGGAGTGCCGAACCGGCAAATGACATGGGTTTTGAAGAAATGGAGGATATTCTCCATCTTCACCTCCCTTAGTGTTACTGCTTCTGCCCACTTGGAGAAGTAGTCGGTCGTTGCCAATATGAACCGATGTCCTTTAGACGATGCAGGTTCAATGGGACCAATTATATCAGTTCCCCACATTTCGAACGGCCAGCTAGCCACTGTTGGGTGTAGCGGATTTGGATGTTGGTGGATGAAGTCCCCGTGAATTTGGCATGAGTGACACTGCTTCGCATATTGGAGGCAGTCCTGAATCATTGTGGGCTAATAGTAACCAATTCTTTTTATCTTCAGCATCATCTTTGGTCCAGCATGGTGAGAACCGCATAGTCCATCGTGAGTTTCTTGGATTCTTTGCTTCTTCTGGTCCCATGCATCTTAGCCACAAACAGTCGAACGATCTCTTATATAGAGTATCATTGACGAAGGCGAAAGACAAAGCTCGTTTTATGAGCCGATGTCTAAACGACGCATTTTTGGGCGTTTGTTGGGATTTGAAGTAGTCTATGAAGACTTCCCTCCAATCCATACCCTTTTCTTCGCCCTCTATTTGAAGGGCTACTTTTCGGTCGTTTTTTTCTTTTGGATGGCTCTATTAAGTCTTCCGAAGATATATCTGTTGGCACGAGAACCCTGCGGCTTTGCACAAAGAGATCTTAATCGGCCAGTTCCTTAACCAATTTGGCGAATGCGTCTGCCTTGCTGTTTTCTGCATGCGGTATATTTTTCTGGGTGTAGGAAGGGATTTGTGTCAGAAGTTGCTGCACTCTTTCGCCATACTTTATCAGCTCTGCCTTGCATGTTTGATAGTCGCCATTTACCTGGCTAACGATCAGCTGAGAATCTCCATATATTAGGAGGTTTTTGATTTCCATATCGATAGCGATCTCTAGACCTGCTATCAAATCTTCGTATTCAGCCTCGTTATTAGTCCTCGTCTCTATTAAAGAGAGGGCATAACGCAATATCCCTCCTTACGGAGTCACGAAGATAAGGCCCACCCCGGCTTTGATTATGGAGGTGTTTCGCTTTCGTTGCTTCATGGAAGATGCTCCATCGAAGTAGAGTTCCCATTGGGAATCATTTTCTTCTTTCTCTTCTTCGATTGCGTCAAATGCATGTTCGTCTGGCAATTCTAAGTTTAATGGGGAGTCAGCTGGTATCGGATGCTCCGTAAGAAAGTCAGCTATGGCCCGACCTTTTACTACTTTAAGGGGTCGATACGTCACTGAGAACTCCATCAGGAGGAGGGCCCATTTGGCAAGCCTTCCTGTTAGTATGGCCTTTGACATTAGATACTTGAAAGGATCCACCTTCGATATGAGATAGACTTCATGTGCTAAGGCGTAATGTCCGAGCTTCGTTATTGCGAAGATCAGTGCTAGGCAATGCTTTTCGATGGGGGAGTAGTTGTTTTTTGGCCCCAGGAGAACCCGACTCAAATAGTACAGAGCTCTCTCCTTTTCCTGATTGTTCTCTTGTTCCCATAGCGCGTCTAGAGAACTCTCAAGGGCCGTTGTGTATAGGATAAGAGGTTTTCCCTTAACCGGAGCGGTCAATACCGGTGAATTTTACAGGTATTGTTTGATTTAGTCCAGTGTGTTTTGGCATTTTTGATCCCAGACGAACGGGGTCCCCTTCTTCATCAAATGACTATAAGGACGGCATTTTCCGGAGAGTTTGGCTATGAACCGTCGAATATAAGCGAGCTTTCCTTGAAGATATTGCAAATGTTTGAGAGTTCTTGGCGTGGGCATTTCCATAATCGCTTTGATTTTTGAGGAATCGATTTCGATACCCCGGTGCCATATGATGAATCCTAGGAATTTGCCTGAGGAGACTCCAAACGCACATTTTAGAGGATTCATCTTCAGATTATACTTCCAAAGACGTCGGGACACTATTTTGAGATGTTCCCAATGTTCCTCATAAGATTTGCTTTTAACCACAAGGTTGTCGATGTAGCATTCGGCAATCTCATGGATGAGGTCATCAAAGATCTTTGTCATGGCCCTCAGGTAGGTAGCGTCAGCGTTCTTTAAACCGAAAGGCATTACCGTATAACAGAATATGCCCAGTGGGATCCGAAAAGCTGTATGCTTTTGGTCTTCTGGATGCATTTTTATTTGGTTGTATCCTGAAGATCTATCCATGAAGGAGAAGACCTCATGGGTAGACATGTTATCGATCATTAGCTCGGTAATAGGGACTGGGAAATCGTCTTTCGGACAGGCTTTGTTAAGGTCCCGAAAGTCCATGCAGATGTAAACCGTCCCATTTTCCTTCATCACTGGAATGATGTTAGCAATCCAGTCGGAATATTGAACTTCTTGGATGAAGCCGGAGTTGGTTAGTTTCTTGACTTCAGCGTTGATACTCATCTCAAGTTCAAACCGCATTCTTCTTGGCGTCTGTTTGACTGGCTTTATGTCCGGCGATATGGCCAGTTTATGTACTGCTACCTTCAGATCTAGACCCGGCATCTCGATATAGTTCCACGCGAAGCATTCTTTATATTGCATGAGCACATCTTTTAACGTGGCTGCCTGTTTTTCAGATAGTAGCTCACTGATGAATGTCGGCCTTGGATCGTTTTCTGTCCCTAAGTCAATTTTTCTTAGCTTGTCCGCCGTAGTGTGTATCCCATCTTCCAGCTCTTTTGGTGCTGGTGAAAACTCTGAGATCACCTCGTCTTCATCTTCATTTGCGAAGCACCTGAAGAGGTCATTCATAGTCTCGTGCCCTCCTTCTTTTGAGAGTGTTATTGTATGGCACTATTTAGTCTAAAAATTGCACATTTGTATGAACATTTTCCCAAATATTATTAATAAATAAAATGTGTTAATTGTAAATATAGAACATATGTGGGTTTATTTGTAAAAATGTTATTATCATATGTTTCTACATTATAATTAATATAATGAGGGAAATTATATACATATAATATTTAACTGAAATCTTAATAATTAAAATATGCATATCATATCAAATATTTCTATCAATATTCTTAAGATATAATATTATATAAATGGTTAGGATAATATCTCAAAAATACCAAATGCTACTGAACACTTTGATTTGAGATATTGTGCAGATATTAGCTCAAGTCTGGAATCCAAGTAAGAGATCCAAGTCAAATCGGGATATCAAAACTGAATCTGCCAAATTTTAGAAGCAAATCGAGAGATCTAGCAACGGCAGAGACTAAGAGAATTATTTTCGGAATCTAGACATCAAGAGGACTCCAAATATCAACACAAAATACCAGAAGAAATATCAAAGCCTAATTTCACTATGATGCGGCTGAACCACGGCCAAAGAGGGTGGTATGCGGCAGAACCGCGGCGCAATCAGAGCCGTAGGATGTGAGATTTTATGGATTTGATCGTAACTGTATATCCTCACTTATGAAATCTAGGGTTTCTGGTTTCAAATACTATATAAAAGACCGAGAGCTGTACATTCAAAATCATCATCGAAGAGATCAAGAGATCTACGTATCCGAGTGATCATCATCTATTCATCTACCTCCAACAAGAGAGAGATCGAAAGCAAACTAAGTTTCTTGTAATCTACTTTTTAAGGAGAATTGTAAATGCAATAGTTGATTAATAAAGCTAGTTTTTACTTGATTCAAAAGGTATGCCGCTGTCTGAAGCGCATATCCAATATATTTTCTTGATGAAACATAGATCCGAGGCCTTTGAGAAATTCTGAGAATATAAGAATGAAGTGGAAAAAAAATCGGCAAAAGTATCAAGACACTGAGATCTGATCAAGGTGGTGAATACTTGAGTGTCGAGTTCCTGGATTACCTAAAAGAGAATGGAATTCTCTCTCAGCTTACTCCTCCATACACACCACAACACAATGGTGTATCGGAGAGACGGAACCGAACCCTATTAGATATGGTACGTTCCATGATAAGTAACGCTGAGTTACCGCGATCTTTCTGGGGCTATGCACTAGAATCAGCTGCATATCTTTTGAACAAGGTTCCTACCAAGACTGTGCCTACCACTCCATATCAGATGTGGAGTGGGAAGAAACCCTATCTTCAATATCTGAAGAGATGGGGATGTCCAGCTTTTGTTAAAAAGCAGCATGCGGACAAACTCGAAGCATGCTCGGTACTTTGTAAGTTTGTGGGATACCCCAAAGAACTCCAGAGGGTATCTTTTCTATTACGCAGAGGAACAAAAGGTTTTTGTTTCTCATCATGCCCACTTTTTAGAACATCAATTTTTAGAAAAAGAAACTAGTGGGAGCGCAATAAAACTGGAAGAAATTCCAGAACCACAAGCTATTACTGAAAGCTTGGTGGAACCAGAAGTTCCAAAAGAACAGGACATTCCCTCACCACTCCGCAGGAGTAGTAGGCAGTCTTATCCGCCTGAGAGATACTACGGTTTTCTCGTAGACGGGGATAGAGAGGATTGAATCATTGATAATGATGAGCCGACTAACTTCCAGCAAGCCATTCAGAGCACTGACTCGGTAAAATGGCTGGATGCAATGCGGACCGAGATGGAGTCCTTGTACACCAAAAAAGTATGGAATTTGGACATTGCTCCAGAAGGGGTAAAACCCGTAGGCTGCAAATGGATATTCAGAAAGAAGATTGGAGTAGATGGACAGGTTGAAACCTATAAGGCTAGACTTGTTGCAAAAGGATTTCGTCAAAGACCTGGTTTGGACAATGATGAAACCTTTTCTCCAGTGGCTATGCTCAAATCCATTCGGATTCTTCTTGCCATTGTTGCCTTCCACGATTATGAGATTTGGCAGATGGACGTAAAGACCGCTTTTCTAAATGGACATTTGGAAGAGTGCATCTATATGGACAAGCCAGAGGGTTTCATTCAGAGTGGGAGCAGCGGGAATGTGTGCAAGTTGCTTAAGTCCATCTATGGACTAAAGCAGACATCGCAGAGTTGGAACATCTGTTTTGATGAAACGGTCAAAGAATTTGACTTTATCAAAAATTCAGATGAGCCATGCATTGATAGTAAGATTGTAGCATGAACTGTTGTATTCCTCGTCTTGTACGTAGATGACATTCTCTTGATAGGAAATGACATTCCTATGCTACAATCTGTGAAAAGGTTCTTGTCACACAGATTCTCCATGAAAGACCTGGGTGATGCCTCTTATATTCTGGGGATCCAAATCTATCGTGATAAATCTAAGAGGATGTTGGGACTTTCGCAGTCCAAGTACATCAACACCATACTGAAAACATTCAGTATGGAAGATTCTAAACGCGGTAATTTACCGGCTTGTCACGGAATCACCCTCTCCAAAGAGATGTCTCCCAAGACTAATTTGGAAAGGGATCGCATGTCTATTATACCCTACGCTTCTGCGGTAGGCTCTATAATGTATGCGATGTTGTGTGCAAGAACAGATGTAGCTTATACACTAAGCATAGTAAGCCGGTATCAGTCAAACCCTGGGGAGAAGCACTGGATAGTAGTAAAGAACATTCTCAAGTATCTGAGAAGGACTAAGGATATGTTCTTGGTTTACGGCGGAAAAGACCTCCAGATCGAGACCTTTGCTGACTCCATCTTCCAGAGTGACAAGGATGACTCCAAGTCCATGTCAGGTTATGTCTTTACCCTCAATGGAAGGGCGGTCTGTTGGAAGAGTTCTAAGCAGGACACCGTTGCTGACTCGATGATGGAAGTGGAGTATATCGCAGCTTCTGATGCCGCAAAAGAAGCGGTCAGGATGAGAAAGTTCCTAACAGAACTTTAGGTGGTTCCGTCCATTGTTGATCCAATACCTCTGTATTGTGACAACAACGGGGTTATAGCTTTAGCAAAGGAACCCAGGTCCCATAAGAAGTCCAGACACATCTTGAGGCGGTATCACCTGATCAGGGAGATCGTGGATCGCCGGGAGATCGAGGTGAGGAGAGTTGCTACGGAGGACAACACTGCAAATCCATTCACAAAGGCCATCCCTCAGACACAGTTCGAGAGGCTATTCGAGATGATAGGTCTGCGATATGCCAGCACATGGCCTTAGTGCAAGTGGGAGATTGTAGTGTAATATGCCCTAAAGGCCATTATTGTATAATACTAGTTTGTATATTACATTTTGGAAGCTTGAGATATATACATGGATTTATAACAGTCTTACTCAATATGGTAGTATGCTACTTGGTTTGTACCTATCTTAATATATGTATATGTTTCTCTTAACATATCGCTGATACATATTGATGGAGCCCTTAGGATCTTTGCTTGATTACCAGCATTGTGATGGCAGTCACACTAGTGGGAGTTGGGTGGTCTATAAGCACATCTTTATACAGGTCCCTACTCATAGGATTATCGAGACAGGGTATCGATACTCCAGAATAGACTAGTGTATACGCTTCTCATCCCAGCAGGGGAGATGGTCTGTCCCAAAGCCATCAGTACGTCATACTGGAGATAGTATGCAGGTGCTCATTAGGTTATGAGTTACACTGGACGGACTTTTGGGTTTTACTGGTTGGTACTATACCTATCGTCACGTAGCAATTCCTAGGTGACATGAGTACAGCTTAGTCCGTTGACTTGACACTGCTATTTCGCCTCAAGTGTGTTCCCACTGTTCTTAAATTGCTACCCTACCATGGCACTATTGAGTCGTGCAAACATATAGTAGTTGGGTACAGTTCCGAAGCACTTGGAGGCAGTGGCGGTTAGATAGGATTCGTCTCTCCCGGTATTGGGGGTTTATGTCGCGCTGTGTTCGGAACGCCATTACATAAAGTCCCTGACCAGGGAAAGCGAGATTTACTGCTAAGTACTCCAGTAGTTTCTCAGCGTGTTTTAGAGAGTACTCCGACATGACTTATTGCACTATTAGGGGTCTGACGCTTGCCTCCCCCTAGGACCGATATGTGATACTCTTAGACGAACAGACTGGACTGTACGGAGATTGCCACAAATAGACTCAGTAGGAGTTTGGATGAGCTTGCTCGTCGGCCTTCTTATCGACAGATACCTGGGTAGTCGTTACGTGCAGCTAGTACCGCTGACGTGCTTGTGGTTAAACCCACTGCCAGCGTACTGTCGAGTCTTTAGAGTCCCACACAGAGGGTTTCCCTATTTCAGGCAAAACAATGTAGAGGTCGTATGGTTGTACGACAAGGTTCGATCACATACGTGTACTTGTGTGCGTGTAATGTTCGAGCGGACAATACTAGTGGGCTTTGATTTAAGCCGGATCCTAGTATTTGATTATTGAATTAGTTTCGTCTCATAGTATTCGTGTTTCTCGGAACACGGATGTGGATGTGTATATACGGATGAGAGGGGGTATAGAAGGAGACACCTCATTAGGGTTTTGACCATTGACTTGGTTAAAACAAATATGAGGTGGAGAAAAGTATTTGTTATTTTTGGTAAATGATATTTTTTTGGCATGGCAACTTGGGTTGACCATTTGACTTGGATTGAATTTTTGACTTTAGATATTTTGATGAGATATTTTTGTGACCTAGATATTTTTGTTAAAATATTATTTTCATGCTATGCTTATGGTCATATCAAGCTAGCGATTCTATTGATCAATTATCATTTATCAAAAACATTTCTCTTTCCTCAAGAATTCACTCTCTCCTTCTTCCTCTCAAACCCTAGTGTCTCATGTGTTGAGAATCAAGGGTTAGTGAAACCAAGCTACCCAAAATCACACTCTACTCATTCTAGGTTACTTAGTTTAGCACACCAAGTGATCTAGTTGCCTCAACTTAGAGCTTTAGCTTAAGGTTGGAACTCTCGGATGGATCTTCTACTACTTCGAGAAGCTGACGAGGAGGTGCTATCCATTTCTACTCCAAAGAACTCGTGAAGTGAACAAGGACGGCGAGAAGACAAGAAGGACTTGAATCTCTAGGTATAATCTTCTTACATAGTAGATAAAACTTCTAGTTAGTTTTTTAGTTATGGTTTAGCTAAGATATTGGAGTTCAAGTCGATGTTACCTTGTTAGAAAAATCGTTTTTTACCCGTTCCGCCTCCCCGCAAACCCATGGGGTGTGTAACGTCGACTTACAGAGTACTCGCTCCCCCCTCCCCCGAGATATACACAAGGGGCATATTTCTCACTGGCGGAAGAATCTCTACGTGGGATAGTCCTTTCTTCTCAAAGAACAGATAGAATATCAAGAGACTTACAACTGGGTTCTGCAATCAAGTGGAATATCCCACTTGAACCAAAAAACCATGGGAGGGATGTGAAACCGATGTCCAACTCCGAATAAGAAGATGAGGAAAAAAACCAAAGTCAAATTCATTCTTCAAAGGAAGAGGAAGACTCGGCAGAAGGAATGACGTGATATCTCGTTCCTTTGTATATAAAGAAGATGCTCCATCAGTATCGGAAAATGACATTGATAAGCAGGAGGCAGGTGCTGTTTAAAATGCTCAGTACTTCCTGCAAAATAGCTTGATTGGCACGATGATAGATGAAGAAGTCCAAGAATGTAAAAATAGTCTAAGGCGTAAAGTGTCCATGAAAACAAAGGAAAAGCAGCAGCGTTTTAGCAAACAAGAGTTGGAAGGGGTGAGCTATGCAACTTCGCGACCGAATGAGAATGTTGGACTGAAAAGTCCTTAAACTAGAAATTCGCTTCAAAAATGGCAATAATGGACCAAAATGTCCCTAAACTAATGTGTCACCTCAAACATGGCACATCGCCCCAAATACGGCGATATCCTCTCTTAAGATCTATATTGCAATCGAAGTCCCAATGGCAAAGGTTGCAACTCAAGTCCTACCGGCTATACAGCTACTCCAGCAATGAAGCCACCCCCAAGTCCCACCGGCAAACAAATGGGTCACCTGCGGCGAAACTATTTTCTAGAGTTTCATTGTTCGCAAAAAAACGGTATATCCACAAGCAAAATGGGCACGAATGAAAATCCGAAAGGGCGCCGTGAGTAAAAACAGCAGGATTGCCGAAGAGTTTGTGAAAACCCGGAAGGGCGCAATCTCATTAAAATAATAATAATAATAAAGAGGAAAAAAAACGGTGTGTCCACAAGCAAAATGGTAACGGATGAAAACCTGAAAGGGCGCCGTGAGTAAAAACAGCAGGACAGCCGGCGAGTTTGTGAAAACCCGAATAGGGCGCAGACTCGTAAAAAAAATTCATGTGCACTTGCAAGGTCCTCTCGACCTTGTGAGAAGAAAATACATGCGTGAGATCCTTACGACTCACAAAAGGAGCAACACACTTAGGAATCCTCATGATTCCTTAGGAGAAATTACACTTACGGGATCCTCATGACTCGTAAGGAGAATTCCCCTAATGAGACCCTCACGGCTCATAAGATTCAAAAGCCTTAAACTACAGGGATCCGAACCAGTTCTTAAGCCGTCATAT
Organism: Agapanthus africanus; assembly: GCA_030015575.1. Taxonomy (NCBI): domain Eukaryota; kingdom Viridiplantae; phylum Streptophyta; class Magnoliopsida; order Asparagales; family Amaryllidaceae; genus Agapanthus; species Agapanthus africanus. The sequence continues at coordinate 219,585,556 of JASDDO010000014.1, forward strand.
CCCCCAAGTTGCCCTACAGGCGGTCAATATTGACTCTTGTATACAATCCACGGGCACAAATAAACGATTTCCCCCACCAAGTTCTACCAATGACGAGTAATGTCCTCATGAGGTGAATGACACTTATAAGTCCTCTCGAGTTATAAGGAGAAAATACTCTTATAAGATCCTTACGACTTATAAGAGAACACACGCTTAGGAATCCCCACGACTCCAAAGGAGAAAATACACCTACGAGATCCTCACGACTCGTAGGGAGAAATACCTTTATGAGACCCTTACGGCTCATGAGGTCAAAAAGTCTTAGTCGGCAGGATCCTAACCCTGTTTGCTAAACCACCTTTGTTCAAATCGGCAAAGGAAAACGATGATTCACTCCTGGCAAAATTTCAGTGGTAGCGATACTGATGCCTAAATTGGTAGCAAATTCCAAGTCCTCTCAAAGCAAATGATGATTCGCTCCTGGCCATATTCTAGTCGCAGCGATGCTGATGCTAAGATTGGTATTAGATCTCAAGTTCCATACTCGCAACAAAAATTAGCGAGCAAAAAAATTGCATATGAAATAGCCGAAATGATGGGGCAACTCGTAATAAAAATCAGCGAGCAAAATATATGCTTATGAAATAGCCGAAATGATGGGGCAACTTGCAATAAAAAAATAGCGAGTAAAAATATAAATAGCCAAAATGATTAGGCACTGCGATAAAAAGCCGAAATGATTGGGCAATCGTGACTTTCGCGATATAAAAAAGATGAAATGATAGAGCATCGTGGAAAGAAATAAAAAAAATGATGATGAAACTTTTGCCCTACAGGTGAGTCCACATCAACCCCTGTATACAATCCATGGGCATAAATGAAAAGGGAACCATATTTCCCAACCGAGTTCTGTCAAAGGGAGAGTCAGATCTCGACGGCAACATCTGCAACATAGAAGATCAACAACGGCGTTTCTTCTCACTCAAACAAGAAGAAGATGAAACGTCAACAAAACGGAGCCATGGCAAAGTCCTTAGTTCCAAATCTCGACGGTTCATAGACAGCTTAGAGATCAACAACGGCGTTTCTTCTCACCCCAACAGGATGCAGACGCAACGTCAGCAAAACAGAGCCATAGAAAAGTCCTTAGTTCCAAATCTCGATGGTTCATAGACAGCCTAGAGATCAACAACGACGTTTCTTCTCACTCTAACAGGATGCAGACGCAACGTCAATAAAACGGAGCCATGGCAAAGTCCCTAGCTCCAAATCTCAATGGTTCACAGATAGCCTAGAGATCAACAACAACGTTTCTTCTCACTCCAACAGGATGCAGACACGACATCAACAAGCGACCCCTAGGGTCAACAAAATGGAGCCATGGCAAAGTCCATAGTTCCAAATCTCGACGGTGCACAGACAACCTAGAAACCACCTTTGTAGGGTTACAGCAGCGCACCGGCCATCAATCCGTGGCCAAACACGGAACAAAAACTTTTAAAAACCGGCGCTAATGAAACCCTAATCGACGGATCGTACCATTAACCCTATACTAGTTATATAAAAAGAGTTTAGAGAGGTTATACCGATCGATCCGTGTCCTTCGGTCTTCAACCTATGTCCTAAGCTCCTCGCGGCTGCCTCGATGATGTTCGATCTCCGGTCTCCCTCATCAAAGACAATCCACGTCGAGGATTAGTAATACGGGCTCCCGCTTCAAAACCGAAGCAACTCGAGCATCCAGTTTGCCAGCCTAGATACCCAAGATGAAGTAGAGTGTGTTTATGAATACTTTGTCTCAAAACACCCAAGAATTCTCAACTCATGAGAGAGAATGAGTGGAGGTTGAAGAAGTCATTGGAGGAAGAGAGTGAGCTCAACTTTTGGCAAAAGAAAAACAAGTAAGTGAAGAAATTGTTCTCTGTTGTTTTTCTTGAGTTGTGAGGTATTTGTGATTGGCAAGCAAAGAAAAATCCCAGCACAAAAATAAATGATCTGCCCCCACACAAATATCTCATCTCATGAATCACACAAGGCCCAACACCATGAGTCACCATGCCAGTTATTAACCAAATATAAGCTATTCCGATGACTACAATCAATGCACCATGCCAAGACTTGCACTCACACTTTCCATCACAACAATATTAAACATTTAAACAAAACCTTAAATGTTTAATACTAGAAAAAGAAATAGCAACCTCAAAAGTAAACTTGTAACGGATTACAAGAATGGCCATCATCCGTATATACATACCCGCATCTGTATTCCGAATGAATAAGAATACAGTGAGACAAAAATAATCCAACAATATAATACCAGGATCCGGCTTAAACCAAAGCCCACTAGTATTATCCGTCCGATCATGATCTGTGCACAAGTGCACGAATATGATCGAAACCTGCCATAAAACCATACGGCCTCTACAATGTTTCACCCGAACTAAGGAAACCCTCTGTGTGGGACTCTAAAGACTCGTCAATACGCTGGCAGTGGGTTTAACCACAAGCATGTCAGTGGCACCAGCTATACGTAACAGCTGCCCAGGTATTGAGCGAAAGGGAGGCTGACGAGCAAACTCATCCTGAAACCCTACTGAGCCTTACAGTGACAATATCCGTACAGTCCAGTCCATTCGTCTATGAGTATCGCATATCGAGTCAGGAGGGTAGATAAAGTCAGACCCCTAATAACTTGACATTTAGTGTCAGCATGAAACCTATCACCACCTAAGAAACTACCGATCCTAGATCGGTAATTCTCGTCTACCCCGGCTGAGAATTTCTGGTGATGGCCGCCCATGCACTCCGCGACATCAACCACCAATACCGGGAGAGACGAATCCCCTGACGATCCACTCACTGCCTCCATATGGCTCGGGACTATACCCAACTAAAACCTGTTTTCATAAATCCTTTGAGCCGTGGAAGGGCAGTAATCAAAGCACAGTGGGAACTCACATGAGACAAATGACAATCTCAGGTCGATAGACTAACCTGTACACATATCACCAGGGAACTTCTATCTGACAATAGGTATAATACCAACTAGCATGCTCCCGGCGAGTCCATCCGATGTACTCATAACCCAATGAGCACCTGTATAACCAACTGACACCAATGGCTTGTGAGACCGGCCACCGCCCCTCGTCGGGGTCTCGATCCGTATACACTAGTCTACTCTTGGATTATCGATGCCCAGTCTCGAAACTCCTATGACTAGGGACACTTTAAGGATGTGCTTATAGACCACCCAACTCTCACGTATTTGATCTCCATCATACTGCTGGTGGTCAAGCAAGAATCATATGGGCTCTATCAACATGTAATAGTAATCTGTAATGTCACTTAAAGCATGTACACGATGATAAATACAAACCAGATAGCATACTATCATCTCGGGTAAGACTGTTCTACGGGTATAGGTCATCCCTCAATCATTGCAATCACATGCGTGTGATCCAATAATTGACTTGAGGGCACTATAACCAACAATCTCCTACTTGCACTTATGGCCAATTATTGCGGTGTCGCATACTCACAGCCCGTGTGATACCGAACACCCAACTTCTCTACTAATCAGTTTTACAAAGCTCGTTTGTAAAACTATTGCGTTCAAGAAATAGCCTCAGTAAGTGGATCCGCTCCAATATTTCTTTCTATATCTCTCTTTATCTCAAGTTCGCGGAGAAAGCCATCTCCCGAAATGAGCAATACCTGTCTTAGAATATGCCTAGATATCTGATGGGACCCAGTTCATAAATGAACTCCAAATCCGGCAAACTTCTTAGACTGTATCGTCAACTGAATTTAATCAGTATCCTGCTCCATGCCTCCCTCAGTATTCGCTTGGACCACCTGTCCAAACTACTGCCCCTCAAAAGAGGGAAAACTATAACTCTGACAGTCACTCTATCACCCAAGTCACCTTGGAAGTCTGGAATGATAACCGTCTCTAGAAGGAGGCTGCCGTTATCAAATCCCTAGAATATCCTCTTATGTTTATAAACTGCTTCCGAACGTTTCTCTAGGAATGGATTAATATAAAAACTTATTGCATCTCGTGCAAAAACATTTGGTGTGGTACTTGACATCTCATGATTGACTCAATTGCCTAAGCAAGTGATATGCCAATCATGTGCATCCCTCTCCCCTTTAGTCTGTAAGACACTTTCAGAGAGGGTGGCTCCATCACCTGCAGGTACACCACCATGCCAGGAGTCATCTATTCTAAAACACCTTTAGAATACTGTCTAAGTATCCAGATTGGGAAACTACCCAAATCTAAATTTAAAACCATAGATCTAGTAACCAGAATGCCTTATATAATATCGATATTCTATGTGGAGAAACCATTGTGTGACAACCACAGTATAACCGATCGTAGTGTAAGAATTTCACTTCCTACAAAGTGTATGTCATCCAAATACCAGGACATCACACCCTACTACCTTCTTAACAGATCCATCTCTTATTCTGATGAAGTCAAATCCCATGACTATCACATCAAAAATAGATGATCTATCTCCGTTATATCTGCTTTAGTCTATAAATAGACATACGTTACTTGTCCACTATACTTCCGTTGCTCCCACTGACCACAACAACCCTCTGGCAGAGTCATATTGTCATGACCCAAAATTTAGTTCATGACCAGCACTTAAATCGCGCCACGTCTACAGGCGTAACGTAATTCAAGTAAGCCGAAGCCCGGAAATCTAAACCTTTTTAAAGAAAATAAAAGAGGTGAAGTTTTGAAATAAAGGTATGATGAAATCAAAAGTTTTCTTAAATGCATAGATAATGGAACATGGAAATGCAAGTGAAATGATACTAGTTGAAAAACAAGTTTCGTCTTTTAAAAATTTGGGCAGCACCTCCCTTGTATATTTTGATCCAAAACCACATATACATGATAATATAAAAGGCATCCCCAAGTGGGAGCTAGCTCTTCGCCAATCGGCGGAATCACAACCACGCAAGACAGAATATATGTATACGACGCCCAACGGCAAAGATCAACACAAAGAATAATGAATAAAGCAAGATATCAACCCACCAAGCGGACATATAACCCATCGCTCTAAGTCTCGCAACTACAAGTCTTGCTAAGTCTTACTACATATACAAATACTAGTTTCTGATTGATGGAGTTGACTAGATACAATAAGAATAATAATACAAGAGTGGCACGATCCAACATGTACCACCTACCAAAGCCAATTACCCGAATATAAGATGTGTGCCAGCGATGCCGCTACTGATCCATGCGGTTAACTTGCAAGAAATGTGGCACAACGGGGGTGAGTTGCCAACTCGTGAGTAGAAAACATCATCAGGTAGAAATTGAAATAAACAACGATTCCTAGGTCAACTATATCATAAAGGTAATACTATGATATCTAGGGTGACCGTATCTGCATATGTGCCAACAATATAATCCATGCCTATCTGCATGTGGATAATATCTACGTGTCCATCAATGACACAATAACATCATGCATGTAAATGTTATGAAAGCATATGCACGTAAATATCATGAAAACATATGCACGTAAATATGAGAATATCAACCAACGTGTGTCTATCAACGACACAACAAAATTATGGAACCTGAGTGTCCAACACCGACACTCGAAACATCATGAAACCCGTGTCCAACATCAACACGTAAATCCTCATATCTCGGGCTCCGTCAGTCTGGATCGGCCAACGGGCTCCGTCAGTCCGGATCGGCCCATATCATCTCTTGACTCCGGTCGGTATCCTGCGGATAACCGCCGAGTCCAAATAATATCACCGGTAGGTAGTAGTCCCTCTGCCAGGCTCGTCGTCTAATGCACAACATACCTTTTTTGCCCCGGGGTACCATACCGGGTCTACCATGTACCCGCAAACGACCTCATCCAGCACCTCGAATCGGGTTTCACATACCAATCTCAGAACCGAGAAAACACATGGTGGACGTCTCGAAATATCATATCAAGAGAAACCGGGTTTTTAAAAATATACATGATTTCCTTTGAAATAACCACGGTTCTCAAATCCAGAAATCTCATGAAAACAGCATCCTAATGCATATAATCGTAAAGCATGATGTATGCAAACATATAACAGAAATGTGAGCATATCCATATATCATGCAACATATCAAAATGGTGTGAGCATAGAAAGTATATCATGCAACATAGCATAATGATGTGGCAATTCTACTGTGTAAGTGATATAGCAATTATCGATGATGAAGTGTGTGAGCCAGCCAATCTGTGTAAGTGTAACATACGCATCATCGATAATGGTGTAGGCGTACTAGCACAGGTATATGTAATGCAATGAGAATGACATGAACATAGCATAAGGTACAGCATAAGAGAAATGCTAAAAGGTATACGTATCTATTACATATCCGAGTCGATGAATCTAACAATCGGCATCCATCCTCACAACATACGTACGGTATAATCCATCGTACGGCATCCTCTAGTCAAGGGTATGGATCAATCATCAGGTAAAACTATCACGTACAGTAATCCATCGTACGGCGGCATTAAACAATTAGGGATTCTATCAACCTATATGACAATGAGGGTACGGATCTAACGTCTCGTACGGCATATCACTCATGATCCACAACATTATCCATATATATATATACATATCTCTCAGGTCACATCCATATCAATCTCATATCATGGGACCGGCAAAGGTATCAATGTTCTCATATCGACTCGCATCCGTATAATGACACATCAAACCAAGTCGTCATATCTCATGGTATACTCTTTTCATCACGTCAATATCTCACATCAAATCATCTTATAAATCTCATGTCGTATTTATCAATCTCATTACCTGCCACTAAAATCACATATTTATTCTATTTCAACTACATATATATATCGTGATTCACATTCACTTTTCATATCCTTATATATCAATTCGAGATATCATTTCTATCATATCATGTCAAAGAGTCATATCCCTATAGCTTTCATCTCATATCTCGATATATATATTCAATCATTCATATCATCTCTAACTATTTTTTTAACAATATCCATAGTTTTCTAATATAGATTTCCTTAACCATATTCTATATATCGGTTTCAATCAAAATTTACGGGGGTGCTATATGCCATCCACCCGACTTCCCCCATAGATATAAATCTACTTACCTGCGGAACTCCTTGTTCTTCAGTAGTCGATGTGCTTCTTCGCCTCGGAATCCACGCGAAGGTACCTACAATAAATACACATATCGCAATACCATTAAAATCAATGTCCGAAAACCGATACGCCACACGAGTTGCCTATAGGTTAGAATCCATAGCTTACGCATGCAAAAACAACCAAACGACCCTTGTTGTTGATGTACAAATGCCCAACAACCAAATACAAATCCAAATATCAAAACCAAGCATTCAAACCTCGAAAAACTTGCCCAAAACACTCACAACAGATCCCAGACTTTAGCTCAGGTTAAATGATACAAAACTAGCAAGTACAGGGGATAATATATGAGATAAGTGAGCTACAAAACCAATTCCAACACCAAATACCACAATTGACCCGGTGACATCGCCTGAATATCCGGCCTAGTCAGCCTTGGTTGCATGGATCAGGTTTGTACTTCCAGGGTGGTCTTTTAGTGCTCAGCCTAGGTCAATGGAGTTTATAGTTTTTCTCGTAGAGGTCTAAGGTCACTCCAAATCCTTATAGGCTATCAAACACCACAAAACCGACACGGGGTGGTTTCTAAGTTCGTATTTTGGTTTCTAATCTGGGTCTTGGCCAGTAAAATCAACACTAAGGTCTTGTAGACATCCATTACAGATCATAATTCCACACAAACACCCAAACCCTCTCTTGAATTTTTCCAAGATCACTAAACCCCACTAAATCAATTCTAAACTAAAATAGAAGCTAAAGGTAATCAAATACTGCACTAATGGTGAAAAAAAATACCTCATTTGGCAACTCAAGAATTTTCTTGAGTTGCTCAATGTCTTCAAAATCCAACTTTGAAAGGTCCAAGGTGTTGAGGATGGGGAGGGGATCATTTTTAACAAAAGGGGTATATGGGTTTGATGAAGATTTTGAGATGATACTTAGAGATGGAGGTGGAGGGAACATGAGGATGAGGAAGATGAAGGAAACAAATGGGGGAGGAAAATGATGGCTGCCCGAACATGAGGATGACGAAGATGAAGGAAACAAATGGGGGAGGAAAATGATGGCTGCCCCATCTTTCTCTCTTTCTTATTCTCACCCTCTCAAAACTCATGTCCCACTCTCTCTCCAATAATTGTCTCTTTTACCCTTTTCTCTTTTTCTTTTCTCTAAAATCCAAATATCAACAAATACCAATGAAACAACATGCAACCAAATGCAACATGTCATGGTGCACTAACCATGGAAAAATGTAGAAACGCGGATTTGGCCTAATCGCGATTAGTAGTGCACTGATCAATTTTTATTCAAACTGCATATAAATAATTATAAAAATGCCAAATCTGATAAATATATTTTTAAATGAATAAATCATTTTAATCTCCAATTATTTCATAATTATTAGTATATATTTGTACCGTTTTACGAAAACCCCAAATTCTCAAATAGGTTAATTTTCGCGAAATATATTATTTTAATATTAAATTCAAAAAATAATATTTTATATTTTCTGAAATGTTACAATCTTCCCCCTTAAACAAATTCGGTCCCCGAATTTAAATTTGAACCCCTAAATGCTAAAACATTTCAATAATCAACTCAAATCAACGGGGCTCCGAAATCACGAAAGATATAGAAATACTACAGCGCATCGTGTGCGCCTGAAAACGAGCACGAAACTCAAAATAGAATTCCGTCAAGCGTCACGCAAATCATCGGATATGCACGCAAATCATCGAAGTTACAATGAAGATACAGATCTCGAAATCCACTACTGAAATCCAATATACATTAGTTAAATACTATAATATGTATATAGTACGCATCCTTGAAAAATCTTCTAAAAACTGAATAAAACACATGCAAAATCTTTTCTGAATCGCTGTGTGATGCGTAAATCACGCCACAAGTGATGGACGCTCATTTGCAAAGTAATAAATATACGTTCATATATGTTTTGCTCAAATATACGTTCCGCCCTTTTTAAAATATCCCAAAAGGTATTCCTTTATAAACGTTCGTGTCACTCGCGGACACGTAAGAAATAGCGAGACTATAGCTCCTTTTTGAAAACCTCTTGTTAAACTTTTAATGCATGCAAAGTACTCAGGTACTGTCCTTAAATCAGTCATGTTCGGCAACTACATAGTATAGTGCCCATCATGAAAACAAGTGCTCAAGAGCAAAATCAGCCTCAAAAGGCGTATCCAATAATCACGTGCGTCTGGTGCGCACGGAAATCAAATCCAAATACAAGTACCACAATATGCACAAAAGAAAAACTAAGTGCAATGGTGTGCACGAAAGCATCTGTCCAGGGCAACGGGTGTGCACGACAACAACATCTAGTGCATCTATACTGCACGAAAATCTCAATCCAGTGCAACTAACATGCACGAATGAAAATCCCAATCGAGTGCATCCGGTGTGCACAAAATCACATCTCATATCATGCGCCCAATATGCGCGAAAATCCAAATCAAGTGCATCCGTCATGCACGAATGAAATCTAAATCAAGTGCATCCAACATACACGAATAAAATTCTAAATCAAGTGCATCCAACATGCATGAATAAAATCTCACTCAAGTGCATCCGATGCGCACAAAATCCAATACCAAGCGCCTAACATGCGCAAAAATCCAATACCAAGCGCGTCAGGTCCATAAAAAGCATCTAGTGCAATAGCATCCACGAAAACAAACATCAAGTGCAAACGAGCACAAAAACATAAATCCGGTGAACAAATGCTCAAATACATAAATCGGGTGCAACCCATATACGGAGTATAAATCTAGTGCAACCAATGCACGAAATATCAATCTGGTGCCACAAATGCACGAAATGAAAATCTAGTGCAACAGATGCACAAAACACAAATCCGGTGCATCCAGTGCACGAAATACAAATCCAGTGCATCCAGTGCATGAAATACCAATCTAGTGCAACCAATGCATGGAAACTCATCAATAACTCAAATGCGTATAAAAAGAGACACCGGGTGTACCAAGGTGTATAAAATTAAAAAAAAATGTGTGCAACTATGTGCACAAAACCCGTACCAATGCACTGCAAGCACATGCGAGCTATATCGAATGCAAAAATCAAATCGAGTGCGTACTACATGCACAGATCAAATCAACTGTATGAAATCCACGAAATCATAAACACGTGCAGCCAATGAACAAAACCGATATCAAGTGCAATAGATATGCACAAATCACAAACCAACACAACGGTGTATAAAACATATATCAAGTGTAATAACTATGCACAAAATGTAAATACCCAGTAGGTGCAGCCATGGTGCACAAAAACAATATCATGAACTCAATCATCAAAACTCAAATCCAAGCGATATAAGCGTGATACTCGGATCACAAACGCAAATCGCAACAAATGACATTGAGGTACACCTCCTACAATGTCGAAAAATGTCAATGCGCCCAAAACTGGCAGAGCAAGAACATCCGCTTGCCTCCTTCTCACAGTCTAGCGTCCTCTGTCTCTGGGTCCTCATTTTCCTCTGTGGATTACCAATCTCACAATCCATCGGCTAGTCGGCCTGGTCTGGTGTACTAACGGAAACGATTCCACTCTGACACTCCTCTGGTCATCTCTCTGCCAATTAGCATGACCATCCATAAGCAGCATGTCACTGGCGTCAGCCTCTGGCCCTCTGAATACAGATGACACAACTGATCCTCGGTGCAAATCATATCGCAGCAGTGTCCTGGAAGGAACCTGCTCAAGGTCTCTACCGATCTCGCCTATGCCGAACTATACGGAGGCTGGTACTCTTGCATAATCTTTTCTCGTTTTCTGAACATCTGCGTTCTCAGCACAGCATTTTCTCAGGAACTAGCCATATCCCAACGCCTCTGTATACATATCCGATCTCTAATCTCAACGGAGAGTAACAAAAACTCGTTAACATCTGGCACGAACCTCTTGTTCTACTCGTCTTTATTATCGTCCACTTCGACGTCACGTTATGCTATCTGCGTTGCAATTGTTCTCGGCTACGGTCAATCCGGAATCTCTCACACGGACTCGAAATCATGAACTCAGTATCTTCATCACTCTGTAGAAGATATCTAGCCGAACACGTTCTCGGGAACTTGTCCCAATCATCGGAGGAATATACCTTATTCATCCATTCTCGATCAACTCACAACGCGTCTAGGTGAGGTCCTCTATCCGAAACTGGTCAACCTGATGATCTCCTATCGGATCATCCAACGAACAACGTCATCTCTGGATCGATCTACTCTAGATCTAAATAAGATTCTCCACACTGGAAATCTTCAACTCAACTGGGCCTGCGTCGGCGCATCAAATCTGACGAATCATCTTTGTCTCTCAACTTAAGATAGACTAGCTATCACCTGTCGCATCACTGCCTAGAAGCTCCAGCGATCTCAGCTCATAAGCTTTGGAAGCGACATCCCATCAATCTCAGCAACAGCTGGGTCATCTGTCTGCAAGGTAGATAACATCACAATTTATGAGGTAGGTTGTATATCAACAGTCCACTCACAACTGGCAGCCTCTAACAATGGCCCGATCATCCGGCGCAAAACCGAACACTCGCCTCAACGAGAGGTCACAACAAAAACACTAAATCGATACGTTCCCATGTCACCAGAAAACACGATGGTCAGTCCTCGTCCATGACGAGCTCGCCCTGGCCGCATCACTAGCAGCAGCTCAAACTGCGCTCAAACCATGGTGACTGGAACCTCAAGCATGTATCGAAGAAGATAGATCATAAGAATGAAAGGAATCAACAGATCCTAAAATGGATACATAATCATAAGGAGGAACGGAATCAATGAGAGTATGATCATGGAAATGAATAAAATCAAGGATCTCAAATGGATGTATAATCATGGGGACGAAGAGAATCACAGATCTCAAAATATATACATCCTAAGGTTTCTTAAATGGAGTATCGTATCGTAAATATGTCGCGGAACATACATACGGTACGTCACTCTACTCAAGTTACCTACTCCATCAATCAAGGTCAGCCTATCTAACGAAAGTTCGGGTCTAATACCCCCATGTTCAAGTCTAAATTCCGTAAGGTTAAGCCTAGGTTCCGAAATAAATTACGCCCCAGACTCCGCATAGTCAAACCTAGACTCGAACCAAGGTTAAACCTAGCGCTCATATACCAACTTTGTCACGACCCGAAATTTCGTTCGTGACCGGCTCTTAAATCGCGCCATGTCTTCAGGCGTAACGTAATTCAAGTAAGCCGAAGCCTAAAAATCTAAACCTTTTTAAAGAAAATAAAAGAGGTGAAGTTTTGAAATAAAGGTATGATGAAATCAAAAGTTTTATTAAATGAATAGATAATGGAACATGGAAATGCAAGTGAAATGATACTAGTTGAAAAACATGTTTCGTCTTTTAAAAATTTGGGCAGCACCTCCCTTGTATATTTTGATCCAAAACCACATACATGATAATATAAAAGGCATCCCCAAGCGGGAGTTAGCTCTTCGCCAATCGGCGGAATCACAACTACGCAAGACAGAATATATGTATACGACGCCCAACGGCGAAGATCAACACAAAGAATAATGAATAAAGCAAGACATCAAACCACCAAGCGGACATATGACCCATCGCTCAAAGTCTCGCAACTACATATCTTGCTAAGTCTTACTACATATACAAATACTAGTTTCTGATTGATGGATTTGACTGGATACAATAGGAATAATAATACAAGAGTGGCACGATCCAACATGTACCACCTACCAAAGCTAATCACCCGAATGTAAGCTGTGTGCCAGCGATGCCGCTACTGATCCATGCAGTCAACCTGCAAGAACTGTGGCACAACGGGAGTGAGTTGCCAACTCGTGAGTAGAAGACATCATCAGATAGAAATCAAAATAAACAACGATTTCTAGGTCAACTATATCATAAAGGTAATACTATGATATCTAGGGTGACCGTATCTCCATATGTGCCAACAATATAATCCATGTCTATCTGCATGTGAATAACATTTATGTGTCCATCAATGACACAACAACATCATGCATGTAAATGTCATGAAAGCATATGCACGTAAATATCATGAAAGCATATGTAGGTAAATATGAGGATATCAACCAACGTGTGTCCATCAACGACATAACAAAATCATGGAACCTGAGTGTCCAACACCGACACTCGAAACATCATGAACCCCGTGTCCAACATCGACACTTAAATCCTCATATCTCGGCCTCCGTCAGTCCAGATCGGCCCATATCATCTCTCGACTCCGGTCGGTATCCTCCGGATAACCGCCGAGTCCAAATAATATCACCGGTAGGTAGTAGTCCCTCTGCCAGGCTCATCATCTACTGCACAACAGACCTTTCTTGCCCCGGGGTACCATACCGGGTCCACCATGTACCCGCAAACGGCCTCATCCAGCACCTCGAATCGGGTTTCACATACCAATCTCAGAATCGAGAAAACACATGGTGGACGTCTCGAAATATCATATCAAGAGAAACCGGGTTTTTTAAAAAATACATGATTTTCTTTAAAATAACCACGGTTCTCAAATCCAGAAATCTCATGAAAACAGCATCCCGATGCATATAATCGTAAAGCATGATGTATGCAAACATATAACAGAAATGTGAGCATATCTGTTGATTCGTTGATGTTTTTAGATGTGTGTAGTAGTTAACCGCAATCAATAACGGTGTCGCGTGTAGCTAGACCGAGATGAGTACGGGTCGTCCTCAGGGAAACGTTGAATCTTTTAATCTTACTTTAGGCGTGTTGATTAGGAAAGGAGGAAGAATAAAGAATGGTGAAGAATGGTTGTAGGTTCTAGATCTACGTCAAACACAGATGCAGGATATAAATCTAGATTAACTACGGATGTAGGTTTTGTATTAGAAAGAGGCTTGTAGGGTTCGTTAAGATTTAGTAGTCATGGATGATTAATTAAAGATTACTCCTTTTATCCTTTAATAGATTTAAAACTATATCAACAGTGATGCATGCAGATTAGGGTTTCTGGAGGGAGAAGGGTTCCCACTCTTAACCCCTATCTTGACATGGATCTCCGTTCATGTCAAGCCTTAATAAAAATAATTGTTAATCTGATCTCAAATCGCGGTCGAGACTATCATTGAATTGATAGCGCACTCGATTAGGATGTTAACTATTCTTTTTGTTAGGTCCACGTTACCCACCCCGGTTTTTTCGGGGAGGCGGAATAGGTAAAAATCAAATTTTTCCTCACTAGATAACATGGACCATTCATGAAGGATCTTTGCTAAACAAAAACTAACAATTAAACTACAAGTTCTAGCTACTTTGTAGAATGGTTATACCTAGGTCTTGAACTCCTTCTCTTCTCTTTGTGGTTCTTCTCCTTGCTTGCTCCTTGTCGTGGTTTAAACAGCTCCTCCTCCTCGTCTCCTCTTTGCCGTAGATGGATCCACCCGAGGGCCTCGAACTTGAGCTCCTATCTCAACCTAAAGATAACTAGGGTGCTTGGTTTGCTAAACCTAGAACCTTAGAATGAGTAGAGAAGAGTTATGGTGGTTTTGTCTCAAAGGTTCATGATTTCCAACTCATGGAACACTTGAACCTTGAGAGAGGAAGAGGGAGAGCTTTCTTTCTAAGAGAAAGAAAGAATATGATAGAATGAGCTCTCATAATACAACCATGCTCACAAAAGCAAGAATAATCATGATAATAATAATAATTAAGAATTGTGATGGTTAGTTTCAATGACCATTATCATTTCATGCATTTAATGCATTTTGTAAAGAACAACAAGTAAACAAAAGTCATAGAAATGAAATGATGATGGTCAACAAGTCCACAATGGTCAACCGGTCAACAAAGTCAACAAGTCAACAAAAGTCAAATGTTCAACTCAACCATGGCACAATAATACTTAATTAATATTATTAATCATATTTCTCATTCTCATTAGGGTTTAGAAAAAGTCAACGGTCAACAAGTCAACCAAAGTCAAATGGTCAACAACCCTAATGAGAATTCTCTGCCTCTGCCTCTGTCAACTGTGCATACACACCCGCATCCGTGTTCCGAGGAACACGAATACACTGAAAAAAAACCAATCCCAAAACAAATACTAGGATCTGGCTTAAACCAAAGCCCGCTAGTGATAACTGTCCGGACACCAAACGTGCACAAGTGCGCGGATGTGAACGAACCCCGTCGCAAAACCATGCGACCTCTACTCTGTTTTGCCCAAAAGCGAGTAACCCTCTGTGTGGGACTCTAAAGACTTGACACTACGCTGGCAGTGGGTTTAACCACAGGCCGCAAGCGGTACTAGCTGTACGTAACGGTCCCCAGGTAGATGCCGACAAGAAGACTGACGGGGTGAACCCATCCGAACTCCTACTGAGCCTGAATGTGACAATCTCCGTACAGTCCGGTCTGTTCGTCTGAGAATATCGCATGGCGGGCCTAAGGGGCGGTAAACGTCAGTCCCCTAATAGCGATACAAGTCGTGTCGGAGTGTAGCCCAAAACACCCTGAGAATCTACTGGAAAACCTACCGGTAATTCTCGCTTGCCCTGGCCAGGGACGACAATGTGTAATGGCTCTCCTAGACACAGCGCGATATCAACTCCCAATACCGGGAGAGACGAATCCTGTCTAACCGTCACTGCCTCCAAGTGCTTCGGGACTGCACCCAACTACTACCTGTTTGCACGACTCAGTAGAGCCGTGGTAGGGTAGTAATCTAAGAACAGTGGGAACACACTCGAGGCGAAGTGACAGTGTCAAGTCATCGGACTAAGCTATACTCATGTCACCTGGGAACTGTTAACTGACGATGGGTATAATACCAACCAACAGTTCCCGACGAGTCTTGTCCAGTGTACTCGTAACCTAACGAGCACCTGCATACTATCTCCAGTACGACGTACTGATGGCTGTGGGACAGACCATCTCCCCTGCTGGGAAGAGAAGCGTATGCACCAGTCTACTCTGGAGTATCGATGCCATGTCTCGATAATCCTACGACTAGGGACCAAAATGAGGATGTGCTTATAGACTACCCAGCCCCCACTAGTGTGATCGCCATCACAACGCCGGTAGTCAAGCAAAGATCCTAAGGGCCCCATCAATATGTTTTTAGCGATATGTTAAAAGAAACATATACACATATTAAGATAGAAACAAACCAAGTAGCATACTACTATATCGAGCAAGACTGTCGTAAACCCGTATATATATCCCAAGCCTCCAAAATGTATTATACAAACTAGTACTATACAATAATGGCTTCTAGGGCATACATATTCAACAATCTCCCATTTGCACTAAAGGCCAGTAATTGGTGTACCGCATACCCAACGTCTGCACTAGGGCCAGCTGCTGGCATACCGCATACCCAATAGCTCAAAAAGTCGCTCAAACTGTGTTTGAGGGAGGGCCTTTGTGAATGGATCCGCCGTGTTGTCTTTTGTGTCCACTCTCCGTACCTCGATCTCCTGGCGATCAATGATC
This sequence comes from Agapanthus africanus, assembly GCA_030015575.1. Taxonomy (NCBI): domain Eukaryota; kingdom Viridiplantae; phylum Streptophyta; class Magnoliopsida; order Asparagales; family Amaryllidaceae; genus Agapanthus; species Agapanthus africanus. Next base: position 219,602,230 of record JASDDO010000014.1, read on the forward strand.
TCCCTGATCAGGTGATACCGCCTTAAGATGTGTCTGGATTTTTGATGGGACCTTGGTTCCTTTACTAAAGCTATAGCCCCATTGTTATCGCAATATAAAGGTATTAGGTCAACAATGGACGGAACCACCTGAAGTTCACAAATGTTCTTCATCCAGACCGCCTCTTTTGCGGCATCGCTTGCAGCAATGTATTCAGCCTCCATCGTCGAGTCTGCGACGGTATCCTATTTGGAACTCCTCCAACATACTGCCCCTCCGTTAAGGGTAAATACAAAACCCGAGATAAACTTGCTATCATCTTTGTCACTCTGGAAGCTTGAATCGGTAAAGGACTCGACCCTGAGGTCTCCATTACCGTAAACCAGGAATATCTCCTTAGTCCTTCTCAGGTACTTGAGAATGTTCTTCACTGCCGTCCAGTGGCCCTCACCTGGGTCTGACTGATACCGGCTCACCACGCTCAGCGCGTAAGCTACATCTGGTCTTGTACATAGCATCGCATATATTATAGATCCTACCGCCGAAGCGTAGGGTATAGTGCTCATGCGAACCCTCTCCTCGTCAGTATTAGGAGACATCTTCTTGGAGAGGGTGATTCCATGCAATGCGGGTATATTACCGCGCTTGGAATCTTCCATACTAAATCTCTTTAGTACGGTCTCTATGTACCTGGACTGCGAAAGTCCCAGTTGTCTCTTGGATCTATCTCTGTAGATCTTGATCCCCAGAATGTACGAGGCATCACCCAGGTCCTTCATGGAGAACCGTTGTGACAAGAATAGCTTGACCGATTGTAGCATAGGAATGTCATTTCCTATCAAAAGAATGTCGTCCACGTACAAGACTAGGAACACGACAGTTCGTCCTACAATCTTCTTATAGACACAAGGTTCATCTTCGTTCTTGATGAAATCAAATTCCTTGATTGCCTCATCAAAACAGATGTTCCAGCTCCGCGATGCCTACTTTAATCCATAAATGGATTTAAGCAACTTGCACACCTTCCCGCTGCTCCCACTGTCTACAAAACCCTCTGGCTAATCCATGTAAACGCACTCTTCTAAACAGCCGATTAGAAAAGCCGTTTTTATGTCCATCTGCCAAATTTCATAGTCATGAAAGGCAGCAATGGCAAGTAGGATCCGAACGGATTTGAGCATAGCCACTGGAGAAAAAGTTTCATCATAGTCCACACCAGGTCACTGACGAAAACCTTTTGCAACGAGTCTAGCCTTATAGGTTTCCACCTGCCCATCTACACCAAGTTTCCTTTTGTAGATCCAATTGCATCCAACGGGTTTTACCCCAGGTGGAGCAATATCCAAGGTCCACACTTTATTGGTGTACATGGACTCCATTTCGGATTGCATAGCTTCCAGCCACTTATCAGAGTCCCTGCTGATAATGGCATGCCTGAAACTGGTAGGGTCATCTTCTTCCAAGATGCAATCCTCCCGATCCCCGTCTAAGAGAAAACCGTAGTATCTCTCGGGCGGATGAGAAATCCTACCAGATCTGCGGAGTGGCTGAGGATCATCTGGGGTTATTGAATCCTGAGGTTCTGTCAAATCTTTAGTTACATTTTGTGGTTCATGGATTTCTCCCAGTTCTACCGAACTCCCACTAGTTTCTTTTACAAGAAACTCCCTTTCTAAAAAGGTAGCATGGCGAGATACAAACACATTCTGTTCCTCGGTGTGGTAGAACAGATATCCTAGTGAATCTTTAGGATATCCCACAAATTTACACAGAACTGACCGTGCCTCTAACTTGTCCGGTTTCTGTGTTTTCACATAGGCCGGACAACCCCATATCTTAATAAATTTAAGACATGGTTTCTTACTGCTCCATATTTCATACGGAGTTTTAGGCACAGATTTGGACGGAACTTGATTCAAAAGGTATGCCGCTGTCTGAAGCGCATGTCCCCAGAATGAAAGAGGCAACTCAGCACTACTCATCATGGAGCGAACCATATCCAATAGGGTACGATTCCTCCACTCCGATACACCGTTGTGTTGTGGTGTATAAGGGGGAGTAAGCTGAGAGAGAATACCATTCTCTTTTAAGTAATCTAGGAATTCCGTGCTTAAGTACTCCCCTCCTCTATCAAACCGGAGGATCTTGATACTTTTGCCAGTCTGGTTCTCTATTTCGTTTCTGAATTCCTTGAATTTCTCAAAAGCTTCAGATTTATGTTTCATCAGATACACATATCCGAACCTAGAGAGATCATCAGTGAATGTGATGAAGTACAAGAACCCACCCCTTGTATGTATAGACATTGGACCACATACATCACTATGTATGAGTCCCAAGAGCTCTGTTGCTCTTTCTCCATGTCCGGTGAACGGAGATTTGGTCATCTTTCCTTTAAGACAAGACTGACAAGTTTCATAAGATGAAAACTCGAACGTATTCAAGAGTCCATCTTTATGCAACTTACTTAGTCTTTTTTCTCCGATATGACCAAGTCTACAATGCCACAAGTAGGAATCATTCGTATCTGAATTCTTCCTCTTGCGTGTGTTTTGTACATTGGGAACTGTATTCTGATTTAGAACGTAGATACCATTACACAGTGTACCTTCTGCAACTAGTACCTTATGAAGGTAGATGTTCATGATATTTCTATCAAGAACAAAATTATATCCATCTTTATCGAGTAAAGAAACTGATATGATGTTGCAAACCATGGAAGGTATATAGTAGCAATCGTTCAAAATCATAGTATTGCCGTTTGGCAACACTAGGTGATATTCACTGACGGCTGCAGCATTAACTTATGCTCCGTTCGCTACCCTGAGCGACATATCACCGGGTATAACTTTCTTACTTTTTCTCAGTCCCTGCAATAGATTACAGATATGAGATCCTGATCCGGTATCAAGTACCCAGGAGGTAGGGCTGACCGTAAAGCAGTTCTCAATTACAAGAACACCTGAAGTAGATGCAAAACTATGCTTCTTCTTCAACTGGGTATCCTTGGAATCCATACAATCCTCTTTCCCTTGCTCATACTTGTGACCGTTGTCACAAGTTAGAGCCAAATCGACATTCCCCAGCCCCGAATAAGAATTCGGATCGGTCAAGCGATACATTTTATTATCTTGATTAGGGCATGAAATGGTTGCTACCTGGAGAGAGAGAAAAGAAACACTCAGCGTGCGCTCTTTGCAAGATTAGATTGGTTTATTAATTTATCTAATCAGGATGGTTCCCACTGTTTCCTCAAATTCTTCTTCAAACCCTAAAAGAAGAACTAGTCGGGATTAATCGCACGTCACAATACTTGCTTAACCTTTCAGCCAGGCTAGTGTTGGTACTTCGAGGGAGGTTTTCCAATTCTTTCGCGAAGTTCCTTAATTAAATAACCTCTTTTCCCTGGAGGCGTAGCCCCGCTAACACTGTTCTAGACACCTACTTGGTTTATAGCATTGATGGTTAAGTGAAATAATCTCCCGAGAGTAATCCAACTCATCAGTGGGATCGGGATCCAATTATCATTGTGCGATGACCTAGATAGAATCCACTCTAGTCACCACACTCCAGAAGGTATGCTAAATCTGCAAGTTTCAGTTTCTTTAGAAACTCCCGAAGTGGATTTTTGCCCCTAGGACCCAAGTGGCCTTGACGAATAATCAACAAATCAAGAGGTCCTAGTCAAGTTCAACCCGTCGTTATCCAGGATTGCATTAGACCCGCCCGCATGATCCTTGACGAATAATCAACAAAATCATGCGACCATCCTAATCAATCGCATCTATCAGTGCAACAGAGAATTATTACTTAGCTACCGTTCACTGTGCCTTGACGAATAATCAACAAACGCAGCACGAATACTAAGTATTAATTATCTGAAACGACGGAGGGCTACGGCTGGGTTTTTGGCGAAAAACCCGTTAACGCAATGAACTTGATGTAGTTGAAGGAACATGATAGCCCTTTTTGAAAATATAGTGGCGAAAACTTTTGTTAAAGAGGCCACTCCCTGTGAAGGGATCTCGGCGCTTTTCTCGTCGAATGAGGTGCTGAGCATTCATAACCGAATACCTCTGTGCGAAGCAAGAATAATCGACTATAGTGAAATTATTACCCTGACGCAAACTTTTGTCCAAGGGGTCACTCCTGATGAAGGGATCTCGGCCCTTGCCTCATCGAATGAGGTGCTGGGCATTCATAACAGAATACCTCTGTGCAAAACAAAAGAGAACGTCTTTGCAATAACAGCTTTTTGAAAATTGTTCCAACAACATCTTTTAGGTTTGTTTTTTCTTTGCATTAATATAATGCGTCCCATCAATTAATCCTACCATTGCAGAAAACAAAGAAAATATGACGTACGCTTATGCCATCCGCATTCGCCACGGGGCCCCGTCATTATCCGTTAGGTTACTTAACTAACGACAGAGCGGGGGCTGGACTAGCACGGATGCAAAACATAAGCAACGCCTACTAGATATCATATATAGATATATACATTCGTAAGATGCAATGATAGCCATTCCAGACCACAGATAAACATATTGGATATGCTAGGAATCTGTGTTTCGTTCGAGCCCGCAACGAAAGACGGATTACACGGTCGCGATGAATAGCCAAACCCTACCCTAGACCCCTAAGGGTGCGGCAAACTACCCGCCAAATACCCTAAGTGAAGCAGCCTCCCTCAACACCGTGAGTAGGCCACTCAGCACTTCAACATACCCGGTAGTTTATGCACCCCACCTTGGGTCTATCCTAAGAGCAAAAACAGTAAAAGAAATAATATACAATGGCGGCTACAACCTCATCCCGGATGTGCGGCCATAAAAATAATATTACATCAATTTACATTTTACATCAAATGAAAGATAAAGAAACCCTCATCTCACAAAACCCCGGCTATTCATCCGCGACAATCCAACAAGTTCATATACACAATCCAACAACATTACAGATCACAGATATGCACAACCTCCACAAATCGACGTATAGCGATTAGCCGACGTTCAGTGCATATATCACATTACAGATATAACCATTTAGCCAAAGTTTGTAGAACTCCGATCAAAATAGAAATTTGTAACTACCCTAAAAAAAACATTTTTCTCTGGATAATCTGGGCAGAAACAAAATATCTCAAAAATCCCAAAACACCAAACTGAGAAATCTGCAACAAATCGGAGTCGCGGCCAACTCAACTCGGCCGCGGATCCGCGGCGGAACGCATGGTTCCGCCGCGCTTCCGCGGCGAGTTGGCCAAGTCGTGGGCTCAAATTTCTTGACTTTTCCTAGAAAACCCTGCTTGTATTTTTCATGTCATACAAAATATTTTTAGGCCTGTTTTGAAAATCGACAGAAAATACAATTTTTCGGTTTGTTTTCGGGATTTTTTTCCGGATCGAAATTCTAAACACTTTGCTAACAGTTAGTTGTTGCTTAGCTAGGCTCTGATACCACTGTTAGGTCCACGTTACCCACCCCGGTTCTTTCGGGGAGGCGGAATAGGTAAAAATCAAATTTTTTCTCACTAGGTAACATGGACCATTCATGAAGGATCTTTGCTAAACAAAAACTAACAATTAAACTACAAGTTCTAGCTACTATGTAGAATGGTTATACCTAGGTCTTGAACTCCTTCTCTTCTCTTTGTGGTTCTCCTCCTTGCTTGCTCCTTGTAGTGGTTTAAACAGCTCCTCCTCGTCGTCTCCTCTTTGCCGTAGATGGATCCACCCGAGGGCCTCGAACTTGAGCTCCTATCTCAACCTAGAGATAACTAGGGTACTTGGTTTGCTAAACCTAGAACCTTAGAATGAGTAGAGAAGAGTTATGGTGGTTTTGTCTCAAAGGTTCATGATTTCCAACTCATGGAACACTTGAACCTTGAGAGAGGAAGAGGGAGAGCTTTCTTTCTAAGAGAGAGAAAGAATATGATAGAATGAGCTCTCATAATACAACCATGCTCACAAAAGCAAGAATAATCATGATAATAATAATAATTAAGAATTGTGATGGTTAGTTTCAATGACCATTATCATTTCATGCATTTAATGCATTTTGTAAAGAACAACAAGTAAACAAAAGTCATAGAAATGAAATGATGATGGTCAACAAGTCCACAATGGTCAACCGGTCAACAAAGTCAACAAGTCAACAAAAGTCAAATGTTCAACTCAACCATGGCACAATAATACTTAATTAATATTATTAATCATATTTCTCATTCTTATTAGGGTTTAGAAAAAGTCAACGGTCAACAAGTCAACCAAAGTCAAATGGTCAACAACCCTAATGAGAATCCTCTGCCTATCCCTCTGTCAACTGTGCATACACACCCGCATCCGTGTTCCGAGGAACACGAATACACTGAGACAAAACCAATCCCAAAACAAATACTAGGATCTGGCTTAAACCAAAGCCCGCTAGTGATAACTGTCCGGACACCAAACGTGCACAAGTGCGCGGATGTGAACGAACCCCGTCGCAAAACCATGCGACCTCTACTCTGTTTTGCCCAAAGGCGAGTAACCCTCTGTGTGGGACTCTAAAGACTCGACACTACGCTGGCAGTGGGTTTAACCATAGGCCGCAAGCGGTACTAGCTGTACGTAACGGTCCCCAGGTAGATGCCGACAAGAAGACTGACGGGGTGAACCCATCCGAACTCCTACTGAGCCTGAATGTGACAATCTCCGTACAGTCCGGTCTGTTCGTCTGAGAATATCGCATGGTGGGCCTAGGGGGCGGTAAACGTCAGTCCCCTAATAGCGATACAAGTCGTGTCGGAGTGTAGCCCAAAACACCCTGAGAATCTACTGGAAAACCTACCGGTAATTCTCGCTTGCCCTGGCCAGGGACGACAATGTGTAATGGCTCTCCTAGACACAGCGCGATATCAACTCCCAATACCGGGAGAGACGAATCCTGTCTAACCGTCACTGCCTCCAAGTGCTTCGGGACTGCACCCAACTACTACCTGTTTGCACGACTCAGTAGAGCCGTGGTAGGGTAGTAATCTAAGAACAGTGGGAACACACTCGAGGCGAAGTGACAGTATCAAGTCATCGGACTAAGCTGTACTCATGTCACCTGGGAACTGTTAACTGACGATGGGTATAATACCAACCAACAGTTCCCGACGAGTCTTGTCCAGTGTACTCGTAACCTAACGAGCACCTGCATACTATCTCCAGTACGACGTACTGATGGCTGTGGGACAGACCATCTCCCCTGCTGGGAAGAGAAGCGTATGCACCAGTCTACTCTGGAGTATCGATGCCATGTTTCGATAATCCTACGACTAGGGACCAAAATGAGGATGTGCTTATAGACTACCCAGCCTCCACTAGTGTGATCGCCATCACAACGCCGGTAGTCAAGCAAAGATCCTAAGGGCCCCATCAATATGTTTTTAGCGATATGTTAAAAGAAACATATACACATATTAAGATAGAAACAAACCAAGTAGCATACTACTATATCGAGCAAGACTGTCGTAAACCCGTATATATATATCCCAAGCCTCCAAAATGTATTTTACAAACTAGTACTATACATAATGGCCTTTAGGGCATACATATTCAACACTTTTGATAAAATTTATAAACTTTATAGGACGTAAAAAGAGTTTAAGTATTTTCATCATCCATTAATCTATCATAATCCTACGAAGCGTAACAAGCGGAGAATTACTCGCGCATGTTAGGAAAAGAAAAGATAGAAAGGGAAATCATATTGAAAACTACAGAAAATAAAATGATATAAGAAAACTACTAAAAGAAAAGATAGAAAGGGAAATCATATTGAAAACTACAGAAAATAAAATGATATAAGAAAACTACTATCTTTATTAATTAACAAGATCAAGTACACTTTGTTCCTATAGAAAATGATTACAAAAGCCTAGTTTGCTTTTCGATCTCTTCTAAGGTGGTAGATGAACTGTCGATGATCAACCAGGATTCTTGAGCCATCGTGGACTTCGTGATCGCATCTGTTTGATGATTTTTCCAAGAGGCTCTCGGTCCTTATTTATAGTCACAGAGCCAGAACCCTAGTTTCCTAATATGGTAACTAGTTGTTAGGATCCCAACCAGAAAATCCAGAGCCCTAACTTCTCAATATTGCGGCGGAACCACGGCCATTTGGTGGGTTTGGCCGCGGATCCGCGGTGGGTTAGGGGGTTCGTTGCTTCAAAAATCTTGTGGCCTATTTTGGTTACACATGTAGACTATTTTGATATCTGGAATCTGAAAATCTTCTCTAAGTCTCTTCCAGAATTGATTTCTTCGATTTACTTTAAGATTTCGGCAGATTTGATCTCGATAACTCGGATTTCCTTGATTCCAGTCCTGATATAATTTCTTCACAATTATCTCGATAAATAATGTTAGTAGAATTTATTTTTATTGAGATATTATCTTAACCATTTGACATGATATTATAGTTTTAAGAGAATTGGTCAAAGATATTTAATAAGGTAAGCATATTTAAATGGACCAAATATTACATAGATATTTATATGCTTACATTTTCCTTCATAATATTAATTATAATATATAAACATATGAAAATAATAATTTTACGGATAAACCCTCATATGTGTCATATTTATAATAAACACCTTTTATTATATAAAAATAGTAAGGAAAATATCATATCAAATGCGCAATATTTTCAAGTGAACAAATACCCCCAAACTTAATTTGATCGTCCCAAGAAAACTAGTTATTCAAGAGAAAAGAAAAAAGAAAAGACCTAAGTAGCACACTTTCGTAGGCAACACGATTGCACTAAGCACGTGCAACAAGCCGTTAAACCTCCAGGTGTCCCTAGTAGGAGGAGTGTTGTCTCCTGAGAGTTTTCAGCGGATTACACCCACAAAATCTTATAATAAAAGAAAGATGGTGAAAATTACATATAAATATAAGAACTATAAAAGAAAGAACTTGAAAATAAGAGTTTCCAACTACACCAGTTTTTCGGTTGTCAAGAGCCCTATCTTAATGGTCATGAAAAAATGTTAGAAATCACATCATCCCTCAATAAAACATCGCCTTTAGTCTTCCTCCCTATCTTTCTTCCAAACATTGATCATATACCCCTACGTGTGTGTAAAAGACATCCCTACACTTAGAGAATTCAATTCAAGCTATCATACTCTTGTCCATCTTCCAAAGTACTTTATGGTTGGTGAATATTTTAGATAAAATTGCTCACACATTCTTCATGCGACCGTTAATATTTCTTGAGATACTAACTGACCGATTACAAAATGTGCTTGCGCATTAGGCGTAATTGCTCATTTCGCAACACCTAAGGCTTAACAGTGGCTCCTAAACCAGTTGGTCTAAAGCACTGGGTGATAAAGCACCCTCGCTATATATTTTATGTTGTCTTGGTAATTACAAAACCAGTGTTCATTTTTTTTTCATTTATACCTTTTTTCATACTAAAGCCTTTAGACAATAGCATTTCAAGGTATCCTCTACTATCCTAAGTTTCAAAATGTGTGTAAGTGCGTATAGTAGGGTATCAACGTTCAGATGTTTGGCGTCAAGAATAAGGACTATTTTTCAGACTTAATTTTATTCTCAGATTAGTAATTTCCTTCATCTTACCAACCCTTGGGACAACGGCTCATAACTACTTATTACTAGTTTCATTTAAGAAACATCTAATTTTCTTGATTTTCTTAAACTATTTCTATTTTTCATATGTAAATTTTCACTTTCAAACTTTCATTATCATTTTTTTTGCTTATATATAGCATGATGCAAAATAATGCATGATAAGCATAAACCTCCCCCAAACTTGTTTACAGCAGTGTCCTCATTGATGTCATCTGTTAAGCTTAAAAAAACTGTAGACTTGGGAGAAAAAGTTAGTAACGGGGACATGAAATAGTGAAAGTAAAATTCTCCCCCAAACTTTTTTATTTTTTTATTTTTTTGGCTCACAAATTTATAAAAAAATTCTTTCAAGAGCCAAAATATCCCCCCCCCTAAATTTAAGTAAAATAGTTTTAAGCAATTAAAATCATTGGGGGGGTTAAAGTTATTGGTCAAAGTAAAGCCTTACAAAGACCAAAAGTCAACACCAACCATTCAAAAATTTTATCGATGAAGCACCAAGATTGGTGGAAAAACATGTCGCCTATTGATGTGAAAAAGTGGGGAGAAGATAAGAGGTGTAATGGAAAAGGTTTATGTCTCGGTTTGTAGAGACGAAACAATGACGATGGATTACTCGCATTCTCATTCTTGATAAGAAGAAGATGTGGTGGTTCAACTTCTTTGGGTTGGGGTTGATTCATCACAACGCCCATGTCTTCTAAGAATGTGAGTTCTTCAGCGAAGATTTATTCAAAGCTTTCATTGATATCCCGAATAATAATCTCATCGGAAAGAACGGGATGATACTCGTACTCCATAAAAGGTTCACATTTAGTGTTAGATGTTGACCCGGACAACAACGTAGTAGCAGAGTCGAGATCAGTATCGTAAAGCTGTTCAAATTCACTGTTGTCGACATTTATTGCTTCGACAGAAAATACTCGAGCATAGGCTACGGAGGGTTCACTTCCCAACTTGTAAATGTTAAGCTCAATTGACATCTTTCCGAAAGATAGGGTCATAGATCCGTTTCTACAATTGATTATTGCGTTGGAAGTCACGAGAAAAGGTCGACCTAAAATCACCGGAATTTGGTTTCGTGGGTTCGCTACAGGTTGTGTATCTATAACGATGAAGTCCACAGGGAATATGAATTCCCCGACTTTGATTAACAAATCCTCTAGCTCACCCCTAAGTTGGGTGATAGATCGATCGGCCATCTGAAGAGTGCAATGCGCCAGTTTTAACTCTCCGATCCCGAATTGCTCATAAACAGAATACGGAAGCAAGTTAACACTAGCAAGTAAATCGAGTAGAGCACGATTGATATTTTTACCCCCAATAGAAATAGAAATTGTAGGACTTCCGAGGTCCTTTCGTTTCTTGGGTAGTTGTTGTGTAAAAACAGTGCTCACATTACTCGCAGGGACAACTTTTTTAGGTACTTGAATTTTTCTCTTCCTAGTGCACAAGTCCTTTAGGATTTTTGTATAAGACGGAACTTGTTGAATAGTATCTAGAAGAGGAATGTTTATGTTAACTTGCTTAAAAATTTTCACAATCTTCTACATTTGTGGACTTGGTCTGTTACCCCTTAACCTATTTGGATAAGGTGCTTTATCAATAAGGGTGGGGTCCAACGTTGGAGAGGATTGTGGGGATGGAATGGATCCCAGAATTGGAGTGGGGATCATTTTAGATAGATTTGTGAAAGTGGGCTGAGGGTTCGAGCCTTGTGGAACACGGAGAATAGGCTCAGTAGACGGTGAGAGACTAGACGAAGTAGGGGAAGAAGTAGAAGCCGGGTTTCAATTGATTCCTCATCATCAATCTGTTCACCCACTTGATTGTTCAACACTCTTCCTGATCTCGATGTAGTAACGGCACTCACACTATGATTTTGTGAGTGGCCAGGATTTGGTAGGGGTTGAGATGGGAGCTTCCCTTTTTCTCTCGCACTCATCGCGGCATTCAACTGTGCAATTTGGGCTTCTATTGATTTAATACTCTCACCGTGGGAGGCGGAGTCTTTCTTTATGGTATCAATAGAAGACCTCATATCAGCCGACATTTGGATGGAATATTTCATAAACAAATCCAAAGTTTGTGTGAGTGAGGAGGAGTTATTGGTACCGGTCGTTTGGAAAGAATTATTAGAAGGTACAGAATTGTTGACCGTATTTTGAAAATTTTGTGACTGAAAGGGGTGCTGAGTCTGTTGTGGTGGTTGCTGTTGCTATGGAGGAGGTCTTTGGTAATTGCTTTGGAACTGGTTTTGATTTTGGTTTTGGTTTTGATTCCAAGCAAAGTTAGGATGATTCCTCCATCCCTGATTGTACGTGGAAGAATAAGAATCATTTCTAGGTCGCTGCTAAAAAGGAGCATTAGTTTGCTCATGAGCTTGAAATGGTGCATTCATAGGACATTCTTCCGTCAAGTGTGATAGATCGGAACAGCAACCACACACAGGCTTGGGGAGTGTTACATGGTTTAGGGAGACTGATGAGAATTTGTTCTCAATAGCGTCGAGTTTCTTTTGCATCGCTGCCATTTTGGCTTTTACTGCAATAGAAACATCTAGCTGATGAATACCTCTCCTAGATGAAGGTGGTCTAACGCTTTCCCACTGCAAAGTGTTTTCAGCGAGATCTTCCAGATATTTCCAGGCTTCACCATCGCCTTTGAACATGAAATTGCATTGACACATGGTTTCAAGCATCTGCTTTGTCGCTGGATTAATGTCTTCATATATAATTCGGCACAGATCCCATCTATGTATTCCATGATGAGAACATTGGACAAGCTGATCCTTGAAACGTTCAAAGCACTTCCAAAATGGTTCATTGGAAAGCTGGGTAAAGTGGTTGATTTCGATTCGAACATGGGCGGTCTTATGATTTGGGTAAAATTTCTTAAGGAATGCTATCACGAATTCATCCCAATTGGTAATAGAGTGTGCGGAAGTATTATAAAGCCATTTTTCTGCCATGTCGCACAAATTGAATGGGAGAAGACGCAAGCGCATAGCATCCACGGACAGTTGTGAAGCACCCATCATTGCGCATACATTTTCGAATTTGGTGATAAAAACGTATGTGTCTTCAGACTCGAGCCCGTAAAATTTAGGCAACAGGTTGATTTAGTGGGGTTTAATTTCAAAATTATCCTCGTTGGCTGATGGAATGGATAGACAGGTAGGAAGTGGACCGTGTATAGGATAGCATCTCTCTTGGAGAGAAATGCGCGGTGGATTCTGCGCACCTACGGGCAGTGGCAGGGTGGTGTTATAATCTAATAGAGTACCATCCATCTCGGTCGATGTGGTGGGTGGTGGGGGAAAAGAAGATGAAGAAGCACCGACTTCGGAATCGATAGCCGAAACGCGGACAAGACGGGCACTAGAATCCCGTGTCCAGCCGAGCATGCACTAAGCGGGTTTAGCGCAACTGGCAGCGTGTGTGTGATTTAAAATTGGTTTGTTTTTGAAAAAGTGTCGGACTTGAGAAAAATCACACAAAAATGCACAAACAACCCTAAAACTAAGGTTACCTAGGTCACATCTCTAGACCGCTCCTAGACTTCCAAAGGACAAACCGCAGGATCAATCCTTTAACACCTCTTTACTACTCTTGTGGCCAGGTAAGTGGGAGGTATCCTCTATACGAATCACCGAAAATAATGGGCCTAATTAAGTAACCACTTGCCATAGACACACTTGCCTAGACACCATAAAAGTAATGCGGATAAGTGATAAATTACCCATGACCTTCCTCTGTCCTTTTTGAGCGCGACGGTCCTTAGAGTCTTGTCTAGATATTTTTTAACTAATGTAGGATTGATGTGGATGCTCGTTTTATGATTTGTGGGGCCTAGGAAGGGTGATAAAATCCCCACCTAATCTGAATTTTGGTCTTTGCCCCTTAAAGTCCGTATTAAAATATGCAAAAACAACCCGCAAAATAGAACTCGCAAAAAGATTTTTGAGCGGGGATATTTTACAAAGAATCCAAGATATTTTATTGGATTCCAGAGGAGAGAGAAGGAGTTGAGAAATATACCAGAGAAATTTGGAAGCCTAAATCCCTAATTCCACCGCGGTTCCACCGCTAATTGGACCTATTTGCCACAGTTCCGCCGCCAAAAGGAGGGATCTCGTGAAGGATTTTGCTACGTCGCCTCCCTTGGTCCTCTGGATCTTGATGAATATCTCTGAATCTTTATCTCATCGCTAAAGTGACTCCAGATTCCCTCGCAAAAATCACACAATAATCGTTAAATATACAATTTACAGTTTTGTTTATTTTTATGATATACATCGAATAAGAATTCAACACAAATAGTAAGAATAAAAAATTACGCACGTATTCCCGGGCAACGGCGCCATTTGATTAGTTGATGTTTTAAGATATGTGTAGTAGTTAACAGCAATCAATAACGGTGTCACGTGTAGCTAGACCGAGATGAGTCCGGGTCGTCCTCAGGGAAACGTTGAATCTTTTAATCTTACTTTAGGCGTGTTGATTAGGAAAGGAGGAAGAATAAAGAATCGTGAAGAATGGTTGTAGGTTCTAGATCTACGTCAAACACGGATGCATGATATAGATCTAGATTAACTACGGATGTAGGTTTTGTATTAGAAGGGGGCTTGTAGGGTTCGTTAAGATTTAGTAGTCATGGATGATTAATTAAAGATTACTCGTTTTATCCTTTAATAGATTTAAAACTAGATCGACACTGATGCATGCAGATTAGGGTTTCTGGAGGGAAAAAGGGTTCCCACTCTTAACCCCTATCTTGACATGGATCTCCGTTCATGTCTAGCCTTTACAAAAACAATTGTTAATCTGATCTCAAATCGCGGTCGAGACTATCAATGAATTGATAGCGCGCCCGATTAGGATGTTAACTATTCTTTTGATAAAGTTTATAAACTTTATAGGACGTAAAAAGAGTTTAAGAATCTTCATCATCCATTAATCTACCATAATCCTACGAACCGTAACAAGCAGAGAATTACTCGCGCATGTTGGGAAAAGAAAAGATAGAAAGAGAAATTATATTGAAAACTACAGAAAATAAAATGATATAAGAATACAACTACCTTTATTAATCAACAAGATCAAGTACACTTTGTTCCTTTAGAAAATGATTACAAAACCCTGGTTTGCTTCTCGATCTCTTCTAAGGAGGTAGATGAACTGTTGATGATCAACTAGGATTCTTGAGCCGTCATAGACTTCATGATCGCGTCGGTTTGATGATTTTTCCAAGAGGCTCTCGGTCCTTATTTATAGTCACAGAGCCAGAACCCTAGTTTCCTAATATGGTAACTAGTTGTTAGGATCCCAACCAGAAAATCCAGAGCCCTAACTTCTCAATATTGCGGCGGAACCACGGCCATTTGGTTGGTTTGGCCACGGATCCACGGTGGATTAGGGTGTTCGTTGCTTCAAAAATCTTATGGCCTATTCTGGTTACACATGTAGACTATTTTGATATCTGGAATCTGAAAATCTTCTTTAAGTCTCTGCCAGAATTGATTTCTTCGATTTACTTTAAGATTTCGGCAGATTTGATCTCGATAACTCGGATTTCCTTGATTCCAGTCCTGATATAATTTCTGCACAATTATCTCAATAAATAATGTTAGTAGAATTTGTTTTTATTGAGATATTATCTTAACCATTTGACATGATATTATAGTTTTAAGAGAATTGGTCAAAGATATTTAATAAGGTAAGCATATTTAAATGGACCAAATATTACATAGATATTTATATGCTTACATTTTCTTCATAATGTTAATTATAATATATAAACATATGAAAATAGTATTTTTACGGATAAACCCTCATATGTGTCATATTTATAATAAACACCTTTTATTATATAAAAATAGTAAGGAAAATATCATATCAAATGCGCAACATTTTCAACTGAACATCCGTATATCATGCAACATATCAAAATGATGTGAGCATAGCAAGTATATCATGCAACATAGCATAATGATGTGGCAATTCTACTGTGTAAGTGACATAACAATTATCGATGATGAAGTGTGTGAGCCGGCCAATCTGTGCAAATGTAACATTCGCATCATCGATGATGGTGTAGGTGTACTAGCACAGGTATATGTAATGTAATAAGAATGACATGAACGTAGCATAAGGTATGTCGTAAGTGAAATGCTAAAAGGTATACGTATCTATTACATATCCGAGTCGATGAATCTAACAATCGGCATCCATCCTCACAACATCACGTACAGTATAATCTATCGTACGGCATCCTCTAGTCAAGGGTATAGATCAATCATCAGGTAAAACTCATCACGTACGGTAATCCATCATACGGCTGCATTAAACAATTAGGGATTCTATCAACCTATATGACAATGAGGGTACGGATCTAACGTCTCGTACGGCATATCACTCATGATCCACAACATTATCCATATATATATACCTATCTCTCAGGTCGTATCTGTATCAATCTCATATCATGGGACCGGCAAAGGAATCAATGTTCCCATATCGACTCGCATCCGTATAACGACACATCAAACCAAGTCATCATATCTCATCGTATACGCTTTTCATCACGTCAATATCTCATATCAAATCATCTTATAAATCTCATGTCGTATTTATCGATCTCATTACCTGCCACTAAAATCTCATATTTATTCTATTTCAACTACATATATTCATACATACATATATATATAGATATAGATATATCGTGATTCACATTCACTTTTCATATCCTTATATATCAATTCGAGATATCATTTCTATCATATCATGTCAAAGAGTCATATCCCTATAGCTTTCATCTCATATCTCGATATATATATTCAATCATTCATATCATCTCTAACTATATTTTTAACCATATTCATAGTTTTCTAATATAGATTCCTTAACCATATTCTATATATCGGCTTCCATCAAAATTTATGGGAGTGCTATACGCCATCCACCCGACTTTCCCCGTAGATATAAATCTACTCACCTGCAGAACTCCTTGTTCATCCGTAGTCTATGTGCTTCGTCGCCTTGGAATCCACGCGAAGGTACCTACAATAAATACACATATCGCAATACCATTAAAATCAATGTCCGAAAGTCGATATGGCACACGAGTTGCCTATAAGTTAGAACCCATAGCTTACGCATGCAAAAACAACCAAACGACCCTTGTTGTTGGCGTACAAACGCCCAACAACCAAATAAAAATCCGAACATCAAAACCAAGCATTCAAACCTCAGAAAACTTTGCCCAAAACACTCACAACGGCTCCCAGATTTTAGCTCAGGTTAAATGATACAAAACTAGCAAGTATAGGGGATAGTATATGAGATAAGTGAGCTACAGAACCAATTCCAACACCAAATACCACAATTGACCCAGAGACATCGCCTGAATTTCCGGCCTGGCCGGCCTGGGTTGCATGGATCAGGTTCGTACTTCCTGGGTGGTCTTCTAGTGATCAGCCTAGGTCAATGGAGTTGCTAGTTTTTCTCATAGAGGTCTCAGGTCACTCTAGATTCCCTGTAGGCTATCAAACACCACAAAACCGACACGGGGTGGTTTCTAAGTTCGTATTTTGGTTTCTAATCCGGGTCTTGTCCAGTAAAATCAACACTAAGGTCTTGTAGACACCCATTACAGATCATAATTCCACACAAACACCCAAACCCTCTCTTGAATTTTTCCAAGATCATTAAACCCCACTAAATCAATTCTAAACTAAAATAGAAACTGAAGGTAATCAAATACTACACTAATGGTGAAAGAAATACCTCATTTGGCAACTCAAGAATTTTCTTGAGTTGCTCAATATCTTCAAAATCCAACTTTGAAAGGTCCAAAGTGTTGAGGATGAGGAGGGGATCATTTTTAATGAAGGGAGTATAGGGTTTTGATGAAGATTTTGAGATGATACTTAGAGATGGAGGTGGAGGGAACATGAGGATGAGAAAGATGAAGGAAACAAATGGGGGAGGAAAATAATGGCTGCCCTCTCTCTTTCTTATTCTGACCCTCTCAAAACTCATGTATCACTCTCTCTCTCCAATAATCGTCTCTTTTACCCTTTTCTCTTTTTCTTTTCTCTAATAGCCAAATATCAACAAATACCAATGAAACAATATGCAACCAAATGCAACATATCATGGTGCACTAACCATGAAAAATTGTAGAAACACGGATTTGGTCTAATCACGATTAGTAGTGCACTAATCAATTTTTATTCAAACTGCATATAAATAATTATAAAAATGACAAATCCGATAAATATATTTTTAAATGAATAAATCATTTTAATCTCCAATTATTTCACAATTATTGGTATATATTTATACCGTTTTACGAAAACCCCAAATTCTCAAATCGTTTAGTTTTCGAGAAATATTTTATTTTAATATTAAATTCCAAAAATAATATTTTATATTTTCTGAAATGTTACACATATACACGTGCGCTTCTAAAACTAGTTTAGAACGACGCTATACTCATCCTCATGCCGGGTCTCATAGTCTAGAACAGCAGTAATGGAAAGTCTGGGTAAACAAAAACCTCCATGTCACCGTCTTTGAGGATACCGATGTACCTCTCGGGTGGCTGAGGTTACCCACCATATCTGCGGAGTGGCTAATGGAATGTCAAACCTGATTGAATGTTTAGGTTCTATTAAATTTTCAGTAATCGTTTGTGGTTCTGGAATTACTTCCAGTTCTACCATACTCCTACTACTGTTTTCTGAAAAAGTCCATTTTACTAAAACTGTGGTGAGTCAAGAACAATATCACTATTGATCTTCTAGATGGTAGAAAGTTAACCCTCGTCATAGCCCGGGATAACCCACAAACTACCATTACTGAAATGTGCCTTGAGTTATCCAGAATCTGGTTTTAAGTATAAACCGGACAACTCCATATACCTTAATATCGTTAAAATATGAACCATTCTATATACAATATAGAAACAGAGACACTGATTTAATTGGAACCAGATTCAAATCATGCAGCTGTATGCAGTACATGTTAACTAAATGAAGAGAGTTAATCAATATTACTCAACTTAGGAGTGTATCCAGATATGAGAAACCTAAAAGAGAAGCAAGTTCTCAAAACCATTACTATCAACTGAATATCTGACACAAGTATCTACATCTTCGATCACTTTGAAAAATCATGATACTTGCAACATATAGTTCTCTACTTTATTCTTGTACCTATAACTTCTCAAAACTTGGACCTTGTATTTCTCCGAAATACTTGTCTAAAACTGGAGAAGTCATAAGTAAACAGAATATAGTACGAGCACCAATCCCTCTGTCCTAATGGACAGTGGACAACGTACAATACTTTGTATAAGTGCCCTGAGAAAAAAGCATTTTTTCTATTCTATTCCCCCTACAGAAAATAAAAGGTGTTGAATAACTCAAACCCTGTGTGACGTAGGTTGAAAACTGTACTATGGTTAAGAAGAATTACACCGCAGTTTAATGCTCCTTACCCAATCATCAACTGATACAGGTAAATGTCATGGACATAATTTCGAAAAGTTATATCTCACTTTATAAAATAAACGTACAGATATATCAGTTTGAAATTGGTGCATAACAGCGGATATTCAAAACTAAATATTTTCCGTCAGGCAAAACCCCAGGTGATTTCCTCAAATATCACCAATTACAATGAATTCCGATATAATGAGAATATAATCACCTAATTCTCAATAACTTACTCTCACTCATCATCTGTAAAACCATACAGATGTAAGAATCAAACCTGGTAAATAAATACCCTGGAGTAAGGATCTAATTGGGAAATCGGTTTTCAATTAACAACGCATAGTGAATCTGAAACATGAAAATGTTTCGAAGAGGTAGCTGGGTATTCCTAGTAATGCCTCTTCCATTATCCAGATTCATGACTGTAACCGTATATTTCTTTGTCATCTCTCCAAATCCCTTTATTTGTCCTTACTCATTACCTTCTGTACACCACCCTTAGGCTAAATGGTTTTCTTCCTTCCCTACTATTCGGCACCAGCCTATGGTTTGGAAGAAGACTATCCAATAAGCGTAATAGGTGTACTCTCCTAATCCTAGGAGTACTCGCAACCTGAGAGAAGGTAAAGATAAAAGACAACTGAATAAACCTTATTCTATTTCTCTTAAACCAAAATCCATCCTCGAACTGGAACAAGTTCCTTCGAGTTCGTATATAACTATACAATGGATTATCCAATAAATGTGGATCTTCGTAGTGATACGGGGTGTTCTGGAGAAATACAAAGGTGAAGTAGGAGTGGCGATGATATATGTGGTTTCGTCATGAATGATAGCAGTCGCGATTTATTTTGCCTTCTTTCTAATCCCTTTATTTGTCTTTACTTACTACCTTATGTACACCACACTTAGGCTAATTGGTTTTCTTCCTTCCCTACCTTTCGGCACCTACCTATTGTTTGGAAGAAGGCTATCCAATAAGCGCAATAAGTGTATCCTATCCTAATCTTAGGAGCCCTCACAACCTGAGAGAAAGTAAAGATAAAAGATAACTGAATAGTCCTATTCAATTTCTCCAGAACCGGAAACCATCTGTAACGTTTTAAAAATAATTAAATAAATATTTAAATAAATAAAATCTTTTAAGTGAATTTTCTGATTTTCGGTAAAATAAAACGTATTTTTCATAAAACTTAACCATAATTATTTTTTGTTATAAAATTAAAAAGACCTATTTTAGTTATGTTAGTACTAGTAAATGGTATTTATTTAGCCACTTATAAATTTTTAGTTTAATTAAATATTTTTCCTAAATTAATTATTTTAAATATTAAGATAAGCTTTATTTTATACATTAAATTAGTGTAAATTGTAAATTTCAATGGGTTTATTTTCCAAAAATGAACCATTGCATATTAGAATCTAGTGTGTATCATGCAAAATTTATTTCCAAATTTTTCCATGTTTCTAGAATTTTCTTTAGTTGTATTAGAAAAGAAAATAAATTATTATTAAAAAGAGACTAGAAGATGGGATAATTATAGTTGTTTCTACACCACTCCACACATTCCCTCTCTTTTATTTCCCCCACCATACATTGGCCGAGCACTATGTTGGGTTGCCCAAAATTTGTCCACTTGTTTCATTTCAAAATGAAATAGAAAAAAAAAAAAGGGAATTAAAGAAAAAGGGTAATTATTAAGAAGCATCTACACACCTCTACACATACACATACCCCACTCTTTTCCTCTCCTCAAAAATTTCGACCCTTCCCCTCTCTTCCTGCTGTTGCTACATCTCTCTCTCATTCCCACCTAATTCCTTCTCAAGATTAATACAAAATCCATGCTAGAATCAACACAAATTCTATTAAATTCTTAATTAACCTTTAACCATTATTCTTTGATCATACTATCTTAAAATCCTTGGAGCAAGAGACCATTTTGAAGGTCAAGTTGCATGTTGGATCTCAAGTTCATTAAGGTAAAATCTTAACCCTTTTGGCTAGTGTTGGTTAATTAATCCAAAATTTATTTTTGTGATGTTTAATATAATTTTAAGTTTAAGATTGAAAATTCTAGTATATGGTTATTAAATCTACTTAGGGTTTTCATTCTTGAGTATTGATCTAAAATTGTAGTTTTACATATTAGGAAATGTTAAACCTAATTTAGTAGCCAATTTGCTAGTTGTTGCATTTAAATTGTTTTAAATTAGGTTCTTTTGCAAACTAGATTTTTACAAAACACATAAATAGGTTAGATAAAATTATAATTAGGGTTTTATTATTAGATTGTGGTATTAGTGTGTAGATTAACATGTTAATTGAGCGTGAAACATAATCTAGTTGCAATCTCTAGCTTTCACTTTAAAATTGTCACAATATTGCTATGTTTGTTAAACTAGGTTTTGAAAATTATTTAAAATGCGGGATTAAAAAATTAAGTTAGGGTTTTAGCACGTCCTTAAGGTTTCAAGGAGTGGTTTAACGATTTAAAATATGCAAAATCAAGTTTACAAGTGAAATTGGGAAATTTTGCTTAAAAGTATCGAAATCGGGCAAGTTTGCGAACTAGAATTTCAATTTAATACAAATTAGGGTGTTAAAAATATAGTAATGGTTTATATAATCTAGTTATGCTATTTAATGAGTATTATGACCATTAGTTTCATTTAAACATCAAGTTTTGAAGTAAAACGGTAAATTGGCATTTTCGGGTTTTACGAAATCGGACGATTTGATCGATTTTAGGGTTTCGATGATTTAAACCAAGTTTTATATTATAAATAATGGGTTTTGAAACTACGAGTTGTTTATTGGTGTTCATCTCGATCAATCGGCGTTTGTACGCCGATATCGAGCGATATTTGGTTCTTTTGCATGAGCGGGACATAGGTTTTAACCTATGCGCGTTCCGTGAGTCATTTTGATTTTGTCCGTGATTCAGTTTACGATATTATATATGTTTGCGTATAGGTACCCCTCATGTGAACTTTGGACGGTGAAGAAGTGGATGGCGACATCGTCTGCGGCAGACAAGGACCAAGTGAGTAGATGTATATCTACGGGGGAAGTCGGGTGGATGGCGTTTAGCACCCCCGCAAACATAGAATAGGAATAGTACTTATTGTCATTAGGAAGCCTGACGTGACCTTAGAATTTCGGTGAGTAGGACCCTAGTAATGACCCTAGGTTGGACTAGATTGATTTAGAAAGACCTTACCCGAGAATGAATATCTTGGAGGAGATTTCGTAGGTTTTAGGTAGATACGCACACACGCACACACTGAGACTCGCTGTGGTGTATACGTGTATGTGTATGTATATATAGGACTAGGTGTAGGTATACACACACACACACACACACATACACACACACACACACAATACGTATATGTGATACGAGGATGTGATATGATACACGGGAATGAAACAATATAACTGGGCTGATGCCGTGATTCTTGGCTACGGTCGTGTTATGATGTTAGCGGATCATTAGCAAATGAGTTAATGAATAGGTATACATAGATAATAAAGGGTGGTGATGATATTGAGCTACATGGGACTCTAAAATAGCACCCGGACCGTAGCATGTGATTGAATTCTGATATGATATATGCGTGACTTGATTACGACATCATATAGGTGTAACTTGATTGCGATATCATAAAGGTGTAACTTGATTTCGATACCTTATAGGAGTGACTTAATCACGACTTGACATATGTGACTTGATCAAAATATGATATATGTGACATGACATTTCTGAGGATAAATTAATGATGTATATTTATGCTGACAATGATATATGATTGATGTATGCGATTACAGTATATCACCTTGATCATGACATGTGTTGATGATGGTATTATACGAATGATGAGACACGTAGGTGATACTTGACCCGTACCCCGATATTGAGATGCCGTACGATGGATTTTACCGTACGAGACATAGATGTGATGATTGATCCGCACTCTTGTTTCGAGGAAATCGTACTACGTACGTGACGCTATTGAGGCTGGATCGCTGACTATTAGAGATATGGACTCAGACCCTAGGTGGATTCCTATTTCTGATCGACTAATTTCTTTAGTTTAGTTCCTTAGGGGGTTAGATAGATACTAGTTTAGGTTCGAGTCATATAGTTGTAGTTAGACATGTATATTACAAGTGAGTGGTTAATACACATTCATCTTTATATTCAGATCATAATCATCATGTTGTATGTTCATACATATGTTTCTTTAGTCAGTATGGAACTCTGCCTGTTAGGACACCAGCACCATTACCGATGATGCGCATATTCCACGTACACTTATTTGCCGGTTCACACACATCATCATCGGTAATTGCTATGTCACGTACATTTTAGATCATATTATCTTTTATTGATAAGAATCAGCAAAAAGCTAGATCGATATAGCATTATGATTACTCTCAGATGTTAGTCTAGTCATGGCATTTATTACTTAGACATTCATGCATTCATATTTTCATGTTATCATGCAGTATTATGGGGCATATGCCGACACTTATTATATACTTGTGATTTTTGGGGATTTTGGATTTATATGAGATTTCTTGATTTTTGGGGAAAACCGCAAGAATACATAAAAACTTCTCTCTCTCTCCTCCTCTCTTTTTAAAATATAAGATGCGGTTTTCTCGTGATGTATGTGTCGTCCACCATGAGATTTCATGTTTTCTGTTGGATTTCGAGACCCGATTCGAGGAGTGGATGAACCGTCTCGGGTACATGGTGGGCCCGGTATGGTACCCCGGGGCAAGAAGATCGAGTTGTAGACGATGAGCCTGGCAGGGGAAGGCTACCTACCGGTGATGTGTGGCGCGGCGGATATCCGGGGGATACCGACCGTTGTCGTGAGATTTGATGATATGGGCCGATCCGGACTGACGGAGCCCGAGATATTGAGACTATGAGACATTGAGACTTGAGATTTACATGTTTTGTGTCGATACTTGACACGGATTTCCATGGATTTCATCGTTGATATTTCAGATTTCTATACACATTTTACCAGGATAAAAGCTAAAGATTTCTTATACAGATATATCTAGATTTCAGGATTGGTTACTTTACATTCATGGTGTATGCATATTCATTCATATGACATAGTACTATATAAGGCACTGACACGAGCACGGAGTATTTTTATTTACACGTAGCCTATTATCCTGTCTTACTTGATGACTAGTAGTATATTAGTATATTATTATGACCTAGGATAGCGTCGTGCATTCGATTTCTTTTCGTAGATGTCTTCTACTCACGAGTTGGCAACTCACCCCCATTGTGCCAAATTTTATTACAGGTTGATGTACAGGGTTCCTTGTCAGATTGCTGGCACATGATTTCTTTCCGGGTGATTTGCACGGTAGGTTGGTTCATTTGTATCTGGACCGCCGTTGTATTTTTATTATTTCATTTGTATTTAGAAAGCTCTATCAACCAAACTTGTATTACTTGATAGATTACTGGACCATTGATTTGTTTCGACCTTAGAGTCGCGCTTGTATTATTACGATATCTGGTGGTTTTGTTTTCTTTTAAGTTTTGAGCCTCGCCCTTTGGCGTTGTATATTATTGTGCTTGTTGTGGTTATTTCCGCCTGTTGGCGTTGAGCTAGCTCCCGTTTGGGGATGCTTTTTATTGTTTGCGTATATTATACTTGTTGTACCCGTTTGGGGCCAGTTTTTACAGAGGAGACTCTGCCGAAATTTTTGGGAAAATTTGCTGATGCTTTTAAACTTGTTTTCTTCATGTTTTCTTTTACTTCTTCTTCTTTTATATGGTTTAGATTTCTGGGCTTCGGCTTACTTAGGTTACGTTGCGCCTCTAGACGTTTCGTAATCTAAGTGTCGGTCACGTTCCGTACTTTCGGGTCGTGACAAAGTTGGTATCAGAGCGCTAGGTTTAACCTTGTATAAGTCTAGGTGACCCTTGGTTGATGGAGTAGGCGATTTAGGTAGAGTAACGTACCGTGGGTATGGTCCGCGGCAAACTTACGATATGCTATTCTGCTTAAGGAGCCTTAGGATGTACATTTGTTTGCACCGTATTTCATTCGTTCCTTTGATCTATCTTCGTCGATGTCGGAGGGTGGTTTCTGTTACCACGGGCGCACGGGCAGAGGGAGCTGTGGCTCGAATGCGATAACCATTAGGGTATTGATTATTCTTGAGGATTGAAGAATTGTTTAGCGTGCGGACGAAGGGTATTCACATGCCGTCCAGACGAAGTTAAAGGGTTCGAACGATTATCAGAAAACCCGTTTTCCCAAATTTAAAGTATTCAGAAGAACATGCAGGTATTTCTATGGACCCTCTAGAAGAATGAAACCCTAACTCGACATAATGACCACGAGAACGCCTTTTAACCTTAGGGTTTACGGCAGTTCCGTGGTGCCATTAGTGAGGCTTGGGTTTGCCCTTCTACGGCTGGTCCGCAGATGCTGGGGCATGTACTGGATATTTTTAAACTGTACTTGAATGTTGAGCTCTCGGGGAATTATGGGATTTTGATGAGTCGATCGAAAAGTTTAACGTAGTCCGGATATCAGGTGAAGGGATAGATTATGCGGGAGGCTCTCGATAGGAGCATAGCCGTTTGTAGAGCAGTCAGCATAGCGATGAGGAGACGAGTCCGAATCGGTCGACATTAGAAAAGGAGCACATTGACGATAGTGTTTACGATTGTGATTTGGTGATTTGAATTTCACGTATCCGTTGTTTAGATTTTGATATTTTGAGGATTTTGTTCTACGATTGGTATTTCTTATGTGCATATTCATTACATTCTATTCGTGTTTCATATATCAGTTGTATTGATGTTGTTTTGTACGTACCCAGTGCACTCGATTTGGTTTTATACGTTTTGAGATATTGATTTGATTTCGTGCACATGGGATGTACATGATTTTGATGTATGCTTCGACATAGTTTTCATGCATTTTTCGTACCGTGATTTCGATTTTGATATTTGGTGTATGTTTTTCGTACACCATGTGCACTTGATTAAGATTCTTGCGCACACTTGGTGCACTTGATGCGATTTTGTGCACACCAGATGCACTAAATCGGAGTTTTGTGCAGATTAGATGCACTTGATATTAGTGTCGTGCACGCCCGTTGCACTTGACAGATGTTTTTGGTGCACACCTGTTGCACTCAGTTTTGTTTCTGAGCGTATTCGTGGCATCTGTATTTTGTTTCGATTTCAGTGTGCACCGGACGCACATGATATTTTTATAATGTGATGGGGATTGATTTCATTTTGACCAGTATGTTTTTATAATGATTACTATTTGGTTAGTAACCAGGCGGGACGTGTAGGTTAATTAAAAGATATATATATATATATATAGCTATTGTTTTAAAATAAACGTCCGCTACTTATGCCGTGACACGTGCATCGCACGGCGATTTTAAAAAGAGGTTTTTGCATGCTTCTTTATTAAGATGTTTAGACGATTTTACTACGATGTGCACTATATATAAATTATAGATTTGATGTATATTATGTTGGTTTTCGTATTGGGCTTGGATATTCTATTTTCACCATAACTCTGATGATTGCGTTATGCTTGACGGAGTTGATTTTTGTTATATATGGATGATTTCGGAGCCCCGACGATTTAAGTGTTTTGGCTGAATGTTTTAGTAATTAGGGGGAGTTTTAATTTAAATTCGGGAACCGAATTTCTTAAAAGGTGGAAGATTGTAACGTTTTAAAAATAATTAAATAAATATTTAAATAAATAAAATCTTTTAAGTGAATTTTCTGATTTTCGGTAAAATAAAACGTATTTTTCGTAAAACTTAACCGTAATTATTTTTCGTTATAAAATTAAAAAGACCTATTTTAGTTATGTTAGTACTAGTAAATGGTGTTTATTTAGCCACTTATAAATTTTTAGTTTAATTAAATATTTTTCCTAAATTAATTATTTTAAATATTAAGATAAGCTTTATTTTATACATTAAATTAGTGTAAATTGTAAATTTCAATGGGTTTATTTTCCAAAAATGAACCATTGCATATTAGAATCTAGTGTGTATCATGCAAAATTTATTTCCAAATTTTTCCATGTTTCTAGAATTTTCTTTAGTTGTATTAGAAAAGAAAATAAATTATTATTGAAAAGAGACTAGAAGATGTGATAATTATAGTTGTTTCTACACCACTCCACACATTCCCTCTCTTTTATTTCCCCCACCATACATTGGCCGAGCACTATGTTGGGTTGCCCAAAATTTGTCCACTTGTTTCATTTCAAAATGAAATAGAAAAAAAAAGGGAATTAAAGAAAAAGGGTAATTATTAAGAAGCATCTACACACCTCTACACATACACATACCCCACTCTTTTCCTCTCCTCAAAAATTTCGACCCTTCCCCTCTCTTCCTGCTGTTGCTACATCTCTCTCTCATTCCCACCTAATTCCTTCTCAAGATTAATACAAAATCCATGCTAGAATCAACACAAATTCTATTAAATTCTTAATTAACCTTTAACCATTATTCTTTGATCATACTATCTTAAAATCCTTGGAGCAAGAGACCATTTTGAAGGTCAAGTTGCATGTTGGATCTCAAGTTCATTAAGATAAAATCTTAACCCTTTTGGCTAGTGTTGGTTAATTAATCCAAAATTTATTTTTGTGATGTTTAATATAATTTTAAGTTTAAGATTGAAAATTCTAGTATATGGTTATTAAATCTACTTAGGGTTTTCATTCTTGAGTATTGATCTAAAATTGTAGTTTTACATATTAGGAAATGTTAAACCTAATTTAGTAGCCAATTTGCTAGTTGTTGCATTTAAATTGTTTTAAATTAGGTTCTTTTGCAAACTAGATTTTTACAAAACACAAAAATAGGTTAGATAAAATTATAATTAGGGTTTTATTATTAGATTGTGGTATTAGTGTGTAGATTAACATGTTAATTGAGCGTGAAACATAATCTAGTTGCAATCGCTAGCTTTCACTTTAAAATTGTCACAATATTGCTATGTTTGTTAAACTAGGTTTTGAAAATTATTTAAAATGCGGGATTAAAAAATTAAGTTAGGGTTTTAGCACGTCCTTAAGTTTTCAAGGAGTGGTTTAACGATTTAAAATATGCAAAATCAAGTTTACAAGTGAAATTGGGAAATTTTGCTTAAAAGTATCGAAATCGGGCAAGTTTGCGAACTAGAATTTCAATTTAATACAAATTAGGGTGTTAAAAATATAGTAATGGTTTATATAATCTAGTTATGCTATTTAATGAGTATTATGACCATTAGTTTCATTTAAACATCAAGTTTTGAAGTAAAACGGTAAATTGGCGTTTTCGGGTTTTACGAAATCGGACGATTTGATCGATTTTAGGGTTTCGATGATTTAAACCAAGTTTTATATTATAAATAATGGGTTTTGAAACTACGAGTTGTTTATTGGTGTTCATCTCGATCAATCGGCGTTTGTACACCGATATCGAGCGATATTTGGTTCTTTTGCATGAGCGGGACATAGGTTTTAACCTATGCGCGTTCCGTGAGTCGTTTTGATTTTGTCCGTGATTCAGTTTACGATATTATATATGTTTGCGTATAGGTACCCCTCATGTGAACTTCGGACGGTGAAGAAGTGGATGGCGACATCGTCTGCGGCAGACAAGGACCAGGTGAGTAGATGTATATCTACGGGGGAAGTCGGGTGGATGGCGTTTAGCACCCCCGCAAACGTAGAATAGGAATAGTACTTATTGTCATTAGGAAGCCTGACGTGACCTTAGAATTTCGGTGAGTAGGACCCTAGTAATGACCCTAGGTTGGACTAGATTGATTTAGAAAGACCTTACCCGAGAATGAATATCTTGGAGGAGATTTCGTAGGTTTTAGGTAGATACGCACACACGCACACACTGAGACTCGCTGTGGTGTATACGTGTATGTGTATATATATATAGGACTAGGTGTAGATATACACACACACACACACACATACACACACACACACACAATACGTATATGTGATACAAGGATGTGATATGATACACGGGAATGAAACAATATAACTGGGATGATGCCGTGATTCTTGGTTACGGTCGTGTTATGATGTTAGCGGATCATTAGCAAATGAGTTAATGAATAGGTATACATAGATAATAAAGGGTGGTGATGATATTGAGCTACATGGGACTCTAAAATAGCACCCGGACCGTAGCATGTGATTGAATTCTGATATGATATATGCGTGACTTGATTACGACATCATATAGGTGTAACTTGATTGCGATATCATAAAGGTGTAACTTGATTTCGATACCTTATAGGAGTGACTTAATCACGACTTGACATATGTGACTTGATCAAAATATGATATATGTGAGATGACATTTCTGAGAATAAATTAATGATGTATATTTATGCTGACAATGATATATGATTGATGTATGCGATTACAGTATAGCACCTTGATCATGACATGTGTTGATGATGGTATTATACGAATGATGAGACACGTAGGTGATACTTGACCCGTACCCCGATATTGAGATGCCGTACGATGGATTTTACCGTACGAGACATAGATGTGATGATTGATCCGCATTCTTGTTTCGAGAAAATCGTACTACGTACGTGACGCTATTGAGGCTGGATCGCCGACTATTAGAGATATGGACTCAGACCCTAGGTGGATTCCTATTTCTGATCGACTAATTTCTTTAGTTTAGTTCCTTAGGGGGTTAGATAGATACTAGTTTAGGTTCGAGTCATATAGTTGTAGTTAGACATGTATATTACAAGTGAGTGGTTAATACACATTCATCTTTATATTCAGATCATAATCATCATGTTGTATGTTCATACATATGTTTCTTTAGTCAGTATGGAACTCTGCCTGTTAGGACACCAGCACCATTACCGATGATGCGCATATTCCACGTACACTTATTTGCCGGTTCACATACATCATCATCGGTAATTGCTATGTCACGTACACTTTAGATCATATTATCTTTTATTGATAAGAATCAGCAAAAAGCTAGATCGATATAGCATTATGATTACTCTCAGATGTTAGTCTAGTCATGGCATTTATTACTTAGACATTCATGCATTCATATTTTCATGTTATCATGCAGTATTATGGGGCATATGCCGACACTTATTATATACTTGTGATTTTTGGGGATTTTGGATTTATATGAGATTTCTTGATTTTTGGGGAAAACCGCAAGAATACATAAAAACTTCTCTCTCTCTCCTCCTCTCTTTTTAAAATATAAGATGCGGTTTTCTCGTGATGTATGTGTCGTCCACCATGAGATTTCATGTTTTCTGTTGGATTTCGAGACCCGATTCGAGGAGTGGATGAACCATCTCGGGTACATGGTGGGCCCGGTATGGTACCCCGGGGCAAGAAGATCGAGTTGTAGACGATGAGCCTGGCAGGGGAAGGCTACCTACCGGTGATGTCTGGCGCGGCGGATATCCGGGGGATACCGACCGTTGTCGTGAGATTTGATGATATGGGCCGATCCGGACTGACGGAGCCCGAGATATTGAGACTATGAGACTTGAGATTTACATGTTTTGTGTCGATACTTGACACGGATTTCCATGGATTTCATCGTTGATATTTCAGATTTCTATACACATTTTACCAGGATAAAAGGTAAAGATTTCTTATACAGATATATCTAGATTTCAGGATTGGTTACTTTACATTCATGGTGTATGCATATTCATTCATATGACATAGTACTATATAAGGCACTGACACGAGCACGGAGTATTTGTATTTACACGTAGCCTATTATCCTGTCTTACTTGATGACTAGTAGTATATTAGTATATTATTATGACCTAGGATAGCGTCGTGCATTCGATTTCTTTTCGTAGATGTCTTCTACTCACGAGTTGGCAACTCACCCCCGTTGTGCCAAATTTTATTACAGGTTGATGTACAGGGTTCCTTGTCAGATTGCTGGCATATGATTTCTTTCCGGGTGATTTGCACGGTAGGTTGGTTCATTTGTATCTGGACCGCCGTTGTATTTTTATTATTTCATTTGTATCTAGAAAGCTCTATCAACCAAACTTGTATTACTTTATAGATTACTGGACCATTGATTTGTTTCGACCTTAGAGTCGCACTTGTATTATTACGATATCTGGTGGTTTTGTTTTCTTTTAAGTTTTGAGCCTCACCCTTTGGCGTTGTATATTATTGTGCTTGTTGTGGTTATTTCCGCCTGTTGGCATTGAGCTAGCTCCCGTTTGGGGATGCTTTTTATTGTTTGCGTATATTATACTTGTTGTACCCGTTTGGGGCCAGTTTTTACAGAGGAGACTCTGCCGAAATTTTTGGGAAAATTTGCTGATGCTTTTAAACTTGTTTTCTTCATGTTTTCTTTTACTTCTTCTTCTTTTATATGGTTTAGATTTCTGGGCTTCGGCTTACTTAGGTTACGTTGCGCCTCTAGACGTTTCGTAATCTAAGTGCCGGTCACGTTCCGTACTTTCGGGTCGTGACACCATCCTCGAATCCGAAACAAGTTTCTTCGAGTTCGTATATAACTATACGATGGTCATATCTAATAAGCGGGGATCTTCGTAGTATTATGGAATGTTCCGGAGAAATGCAAAGGGTAAAAGTAGGAGTGGTAATGAGCTATGCAACTCTGACAATCCAAAAGTCAGTGTTTTAAGAAGGTTCGGTTAACTTGGTTACTGAGTTATACTCTAGGGTCGGGCCATAGTCGCTGCCAAAGAGAGAGAGAGAGAGAAAAGAAACACTCAGCGTGCACTCTAACCTATATCAGAATGGTCAATCACTTTATCTAATCAGGATGTCTCCCACTGTATCCTCAAATTCTTCTCCAAACCTGAAAGAAAAATTAGTCGGGATCATCTAAAATCACTCGAGAAGTAAACCAACTCATCAGTGGGATCAGGATCCAACTATCATCGCATGATAACTTGATGGAATCCACTCAAGTTATCACACTCCAGAAGGTATGTGCATTCCTGGAAAGTTTTCTGTATGTTTGAAACTCCCGATGTGATTTCTACCCCATGCTCTTATGACTTTGACGAATGCCAACATATCATAAGTCACATGTCAAGTTCTACCCGTCATTGTCCAGGTTAATTTAAACCCACCCGTACATACCCTTGACGTTGGCCAAAATAGTAGTACGAATGTCCTAAACCAACGCATCTATCTATGAAACAGAAAAATAACAAATAGCTACCATACACTATGCCATGACGAAGGCCAACAAACATAGCATGAATACTAAGTGCTACCCGTCTGAAATGACGGAGGGCTACGAATGGTTTTTGGCGAAAAACCATTAACGTAATGAACTTGATATCATTGAAGGAACCGGATAGCTTTTTAAAAATATATAGTGGCGAAAACCTTTGCTAAAGATATCACTCCCGGTGAAGAGATCTCGGCTCTTTCCTCGTGGAATGAGGTGCAGGATATTCCAATTGAATACCTCGATGCAAAGCAAAAAGGTAATCGACTATAGTGAAATTAATACCCTGACGCAAACTTCTGCCCAAAAGGTCACTCCCGGTGAGAGGATCTCGGCTCTTGCCTCGTCGAATAAGGTGCTGGATATTCATAACCGAATACCGATGTATAAAACAAAAGAAAACGTTCTTGTAATAACAGCTTTTTAAAAATTGTTCCAACAACATCGAGTAGGTCTGTTTTCCTTGCATTGATTTGAATCAACGCAGTCCCATCAATTAATCACACCACAAAAAACGAAAATATGATGTACGTATATGCCATCCGCATTCGCCACTGGGCCCCGTCATCACCCGTCAGGTTTCTTAACTAACGACAGAGCGGAGGCTGGACTAGCGCGGGCATAAAACATATACAACATCTACTAGTATATATGTAACAATATATAATAATCGCTCCTGGCGTGATAAATGCAACATCAAAGATAAGCAATAAGTATCACAGAACAATACAAATAATCTGGGAGCCCGGGTTTCCTTTGAGCCGCAAGTGAAACCCGACGTCCCCATGGTCGTGTGGATAGCCTGTGCAATGAAAACCTAGACCCCTTATGAGCGCGGCAAGTTACCCGCCAAAACCAGAAGCGAGGCAGCCCCCTTCATCAAGATGAATGGGCCACCCGGCACTTCACGGAATCAGGTAACTTGAGCACCCCTCCTTGGGTCAAGCTGTACCCCCTACGAGTGTGGCGAATAGCCCGCCAATTCTAGAGTGAGACCCCCTCCTTATCAACGCCATGAGATGCGGACCCGTTGCCCTCCAGAACTCGGCTATCCGTGCACTCCATCATGGGGTAATCCTAGTACATAAAGAAAATATGTACAACG
This sequence comes from Agapanthus africanus, assembly GCA_030015575.1. Lineage (NCBI taxonomy): Eukaryota > Viridiplantae > Streptophyta > Magnoliopsida > Asparagales > Amaryllidaceae > Agapanthus > Agapanthus africanus. The sequence continues at coordinate 219,635,739 of JASDDO010000014.1, forward strand.
GTGATATCGACCTCAACCCGGTCGTGCCCCAAACAAATAATATGCAAGAAGGCAGTGACAGCAGTCCACATGTCGGACGCTCACCCCGCGATATCAAATGTACAAATAAAACTAAACTGTACTAACATTGCACCCAAGCTATCCACCACGATGATTCCGCAACAACATAGCACAACACAGAACATCAACGTGAATGTCATGTTCGCAAACCCGTCTAAAAGAACTATAGAAAATAGAAAAGTTGTACCACTCTAATGACATTCACAGTCGCGGATAGTAATGCATGTACTGTAAACTTTAAACAGTGTTAGAAATATCGACTTCGAAATAACCCCGAATAGCCCCAAACAACTAGATAAAACCATATCCAAACTGGGCTAAACAAGCAATACCACTGAACCAATATTCCAGAGACCAGACCATACCCAAAATATGAAACCCAAACTCCAAAGCAGGGCTGGCCAGCTCTGAATTTCATGCAATATGCTCGGGTCATTTAGGGTGGAAGTGGCTCGTATTTGGGGTGCAGTCTAGTGGTCATCTTAGTAGTCTTCTGCAGTTGCTAAAATATTTTTATAAGACACAGAAAAAAATGACAGAAACTAGAATATATCGGGTATTGTTTCGGAGTTGGTTTGGTTTCGATACTTTAACATCGTCTAAACCAACTAGTATATGGTTAATGGGTTAGCTCTGATACCATGTAGGGTTACGGCAGCGCCCCGGCCATCAATCCGTGTCTAAATGCGGAACAAAACCTTTTAGAAAATGGTGCTAACGGAACCCTAATCGACGGATCATACCATTAACCCTATACTAGTTATATAAAAAGAGTTTAGAGAGGTTATACTGATCGATCCGTGTCCTTCGGTCTTCAACCACTGTTCTAAGCTCCTTGTGGATGCCTCGATGAAGTTCGGTCTCCGGTCTCCCTCGTTGAAGACGATCCACGTCGAGGATTAGTAATACGGGCTCCTGCTTCAAAACCGAAGCAACTCGAGTATCCAGTTTGCCAGCCTAGATACCCAAGATGAAGTAGAGTGTGTATGTGAATACTTTATCTCAAAACATCTAAGGATTCTCAACTCATGAGAGAGAATGGGTGGAGGTTGAAGAAGAACCCATTGGAGGAAGAGAGTGAGCTCAAGTTTTGGCAAAAGAAAAACAAGCAAGTGAAGAAATTGTTCTCTGTTGTTTTTCTTGAGTTGTGAGCTATTTGTGATTGGCAAGCAAAGAAAAATCACAGCACAAAAATAAATGATCTGCCCCCACACAAATATCTCATCTCATGAATCACACAAGGCCCAACACCATGAGTCACATGCCACAATCAATGCACTATGCCAAGACTTGCACTAACACTTTCTATCACAATAATATTAAACATTTAAACAAAACCCTAAATGTTTAATACTAGAAAAAGAAATGGCAACCTCAAAAGTAAACTTGTAACGGATTACAAGAATAGCCATCATCCGTATATACATACCCGCATCCGTATTCCGAATGAATACGAATACAATGAGACGAAAATAATCCAACAATATAATACTAGGATCCGGCTTAAACCAAAGCCCACTAGTATTATCCGTCTGATTATGATCCGTGCACAAGTACACGAATATGATCGAACCCTACCATAAAACCATACGGCCACTACAACGTTTCTCCCGAACCAGGGAAACCCTCTGTGTGGGACTCTAAAGACTCGTCAATACGCTGGCAGTGGATTGACCACAAGCACGTCAGTGGCACTAGCTGTACGTAACGGCTACCCAGGTATTGAGCGAAAGGGAGGCCAACGAGCAAACTCATCCTGAAACCCTACTGATCCTGACAGTGACAATATCCATACAGTCCCGTCCGTTCGTCTATGAGTATCGCATATCGAGTCTAGGGGGTGGATAAAGTCAGACCCCTAATAACTTGACATTTAGTGTCGGCATGAAACCTATCACCACTTGAGAAACTACCGATCCTAGATCGGTAATTCTCGTCTACCCCGGCCGAGGATTTCTGGTGATGGCCATCCGTGCACTCCGCGACATCAACCCCTAATACCGGGAGAGACGAATCCCCTGAAGATCCGCTCACTGCCTCCATGTGGCTCGGTACTGTACCCAACTAAAACGTGTTTGCACGACTCCTTTAAGCCGTGGTAGGGTAGTAATCAAAGCACAGTGGGAACTCACACGAGACAAATGACGATCTCAGGTCGATATACTAACCTATACACATGTCACCATAGAACTACTATCTGATAATAGGTATAATACCAACTAGCATGTTCCCGGCGAGTCCGTCCGGTGTACTCATAACCCAATGAGCACCTGTATACATCTTAGGTGAACCAACTGACACCAATGGCTTGTAAGACCGGCCACAACCCGTCGTCGGGGTCTCGATCCGTATACACTAATCTACTCTTGGAGTATCGATGTCCAGTCTCGAAACTCCCATGACTAGGGACACTTTAAGGATGTCCTTATAGACCACCCAACTCTCAGGTATATGATCACCATCATACTGTTGGTAGTCAAGTAAGAATCATATGGGCTCTATCAACATGTAATAATGATCTGTAATGTCACCTAAAGCATGTACACGATGATAAAGACAAACCAGATAGCATACTATCATCTCAAGTAAGACTGTTCTACTGGTATAGGTCCTCCCTCAATCATTGCAATCACGTGCCTGTGATCCAATAATTGACTTGAGGGCACTATAGCCAACAACCTCGACATTCGTCTCGTTACAGCAAACGCAACGTCAACAAAGCAGAGCCACGGCAAAGTCCCTAGTTCCAAGTCTCGACAGTTCACAAACAACCTAGAGGCAACCGCGACATTCGTCTTACTACAGTAGACACAATGTCAACAAACGAAGGAAAGGAAAATCCTTAGCTTCAGGGTCTTGACGGTAACTCAAATAAAACCTGAAAGACTATCGGAGATCATCCCGCACCAGCGCGGAGTGGTTATGACTCATCGGGGCTCCCAAACTGAGCCTAAACTCAAGTAAAAAGCGGCATGGAAAATCCCTAACACTTGCTCTTTCGACTGTAATATGACTAACCTGTGAGATTACTTGAAGACTTCTTGTCCAGCCCCCGAAAGGATCATAAACACGACAGTCGCGGGGCTACTCGAACAACAAGATTGCATATCGGGGAATGCATCGGCCAACGCGACGGTACCACGGAAAAAACCCCTAGTACCACAAAACCTAACGGACTTCTGTCGTAAAGAGAAGGGGTTATAACGTTAGGATATTCTTGCGAGAACTTCTCGACTCGTCTCGACTCGTAGTGAAAACAATGTTCCTGCGAGAACTTCTCGACTCGTAGGGAAAAACATCTTCATGAAACCCTCACGGCTCATGAAGGTGAAAAGCCTTAGGCAACGGAGATATCAACCTGTTTCCTAAGCACTGTGGCCCTACAAGCAGGTCCAAACTGACTCTTGTATACTATCCATGGGCCATATTCTCCAAAGTCGAATATCGACAAGGAGGAAAAAAACCACTTACGAGTCCTCTCGACTTGTAAGGGGGGAAATTCTCTTGTGAGATCCTTACGACTCTCAAGAGAAAACGCACTTAGGAGATCCACACGACTTCTAAGGAGAAAATACACCTGCGGGATCCTCTCGACTCGTAGGGAGAAAACCTTTTATGAGACCCTCACGGCTCATAAAGTTGAAAAGTCTTAAACGGCAGATCCAAACCTGTTTCCTAAGCCACCGTTGTCCTACAAGAAGGTCCAAACTGACTCTTGTACACCATCCACGGGCTACATTCACCAATGAAATAAATAAGCTACTTATGGGTCCTCACGATTCATAAGGAAAAATACACGAGTGAGATCCTTACGACTCATGGAGGCGATGAACACTTAGAAATCCTCACGATTTCTAGGGAGAATATGCACCTATGAGACCCTATCGACTTGTAGGGAGGAAAAAACCTTCTTGAGACACTTACGGCTCATGAAAATGAAAAAAGTCTTAGGCTACAAGGACCCTAAACTTGTTTCCTAAGCCCTCAATTCTATGTCCATGCAAAACTCTACAATACTTCACCCACGTACATACTTACAAAGGCAAAGTAGTGGGGGCATTTGTTCCCACCAAAATTTTCGCCCAAGAGCTATTTGTTCCCTTATAACTCTTATAAAAAGGGAGAGAAGAAAGAGGAAAAGAATTCACGTTTGTCCTCACGGGTTAAACACGTGGGCACTCATATGCAAAGCATATGAGCGCTGAAAACAAACAACTAAGGGCCAAACATGCCTCACGTGTTAACACGTGAGCGCTTATATGCAAAGTATATGAGCGCTGAACATAAATAACTAATGGCCAAATAAGCATCACATGCTAAACGCGTGAGCGCTCATATGTGAAGCATATGAGCGCTGAAAATAAACTAAATAAAACAACTAAGGGCCAAACATGCCTCACGTGTTAAACACATGAGCGCTCATATGCAAAGCATATGAGCGCTGAACATAAATAACTAATGGCCAAACAGGCCTCACGTGCTAAACACGTAAGCGCTCATATATAAAGCATATGAGCGCTAAAAATAAACTAAATAAAACAACTAAGGGCCAAACATGCCTCACGTGTTAAACACGTGAGCGCTTATATGCAAAGCTTATGAGCACTGAACATAAATAACTAATGGCCAAACAGACCTCACATGCTAAACACATGAGCGCTCATATGTAAAGCATATGAGTGCTGAAAATAAACTAAATAAAACAACTAATGGCCAAACAGGCCTCACGTGTAAAACACGTGAGCGCTCATATGCAAAGCATATGAGCGCTGAATATAAACATGCTAATACTCACAGCAGGGGTCACGTGTTAAACACGTGAGTTCTCTTGCCACTCACATGCAAAGCATGTGAGCGCCCCAATTTAAAATGCTCCTATCAAATTCTAGAATTAAATTCTATATGGGAAATATTTTTCTGATCTTTCTCAAACTAGAAAGATTTTCTCTGTTAGACAGAGGACCTTTGGATCAAAAATTCAACGGTGATCATATGGTAGAATAAAATTCTATCATAGGAAAATATTTTCCTAATCTTGTTAAACTAACAAGATATTCATATGATAAAAATAAAATTCTATGTTAAACTAACGAGATATCCATATGATAGAATTAAATTCTATATTAAGAAAATATATTTCTGATCTTGTTAAACTAAAATGATATGATAGAATAAGATTTTAATCTTATTAAAACTAACAAGATATTCATAATCTTATTAAACAAACAAGAAATCTTCTCTGTTACACAGATAGCCTTTGGATTAAAAATCCAACGGTGAATAAAATTCATTGATTGATCTAAAAGATCATGGAATCAATCATGATCTCTCAATGAGGGATTCTCTTACCAAATTGATTCTTGTTCTTCTCGTATAAATAGGAGCGAGGAGAGGAGGAGATACACATAGAGAGAGGGAAAGAAAAATACAGAGAGAATTTAATTCTCTATCAGGAGGAGACCACCCCATAATCTTTCCAAAAAGCTCCCACAAAATAAAAGAGAATTTAATTCTCAAACAAAGCGTTTAACCCTTAAAAAAAGAACTTAGTTCTTCCTGTGGTTGAGGTCTGCAGAAGCAGATCTCCTCACAAGTTGAGAATTTAATTCTCATCGGGGAGATTCTGTTATGCAGATTCAAAACTTAGGGGAAAGAACAAAGTTCAAAGAATTTAATCCTTACAAAAGTATATAAGAATTTAATTCCTCTGATAACACTAGGGTTTACCCCTGTAAAAAGAATTTAGTTCTTATAAAACAAGAGACTTGAAATTCTCTAAACTCAGATCCCAGCATCGTTAATATGATATCAAGATCTTCATGCACTTAGAAGGAAAGACTGGTGATTCATTAGTGTTCAACACTATAACGAAACCTCACGTGTTTCCCCACATGAGCATCTCTGATGAACAAAAAACAATGGCTGAGACCGAGTCACGTGTTTTCCACACGAGCGCCTAAAAGAAGAACAAGAAGTGCCTCCTAGGGCAGTCACGTGTTTTGCACGCTACCCTCAATCAAGTGCTTAGCACTTCTGTAAAAGGAAGAGGAAATAAGATAGAAGGGTATTTCCCCCATTTGGGATGTCTCACATGTTTTACACGTGAGCGCTACGGTAACTAAGTGTCTAGCACATACATAAAGGGAGAGGCAATAAAGCCAAGGTGCAGAACCCAACTTTGGGGCGCCTCACGTGTTTCACACGTAAGCGCCACAAGAATTAAGTGCTCAACACCTATATAAAAGGGAGAAATAATTGGGCAGCACCCATATTTGAGCGCTTCACGTGTTCGCACGTGAGTACCACAGGGTCCAAGTGCTTAGCACTTATAAAAGAAAGAGAAATAAAATTCAGAGAGCAGTTCCTATTTCGGGTGCCTCATATGCTCACACGTGAGCCGAATGCTTAGCACTTATAAAAGAAGAGGGAAATAAAACCCAAAAAAGAAGTACCCAACTTTGGGGCGCCTCATGTGCTCACACGTGAGTGTCACAAGAATTAAGTGTTTAACACTTATATATAAACGGGGACTTGAACCCAATGTACAGTGCGATCTTTGAGATGCCCCACGTTCCACACGTGAGCGCCCCCGGAATCCAGTGTTTAACACTGCTTTAGAACCTCACATGGGAACACATGAGTGTTGAACGTATAATAGTGCTTAACACTATGGGAAATCAACTCCAACCTTAAGTTGGCTAAGTCTTCTTGAGATTAAAACATCTTCGATCTCCAAATAGACAGAGCCTCTATGCTCATGACTTCCCAAACTAATGAAGAAATCTTAGTCTCAAAATACGACTAATGATTTCTGGGCTCGACCATCAATTCCTTTTCCCTCAAACATGGAATTGGTTCAATGGTACATCTCTACACCTCTGACACATGTCATTGTAATTTCTCAACGTCTTCAGAAAGGTAGCAGGTCCTGAATACCAACTACTTTTGGATGCACTTCCCAAAATGGCGACAACGGACCGTAACGTCCTTAAACTAAAATCTCACCTAAAAAATGGTGATCTGCGGACCGAAACGTTCTTAAACTAATAACGGACTGAAACGTCCTTAAACTAAAGCAATAAAGCCTGAATGCTTTTTTGTTAGGTCTGAATGATCCCAAAATCCTGTTGAGTAGATCTTAGTCTCAAATTGGACTAAAGTATCCTCAACAAACATTTAAGTTGATCTTAATCTCAAACGAGATTAATGATCCTTAAATCAAATCAAACCCAAATCTAAGAATATACGGATTTGGACTAATCTACGCCCTACGGACGACAACATGAATTAGTCTCCGTATACAATCCATGGGCAACCAAAAATAAAACAAACACACACGACACGAAATGAACCTCTAGAGCAGGAGAAATTGGTTATCGCAATGCGATAACGTAATTAACTGCAGGGGCTTTCACCTGCAGCAAAGAGCGTCTCCACAATTAAAAAAACCCCTCGCAAACGAGGGGAAATCTGACGAAGTCTGCTACAACGGCCGCATCCGTCCAAACCCCCGATACACGGTGCCATAAATCAACTTGGCATCCTCATAGAAGTGGACGGATAAACCCAAATAGTATCTGCCCCCAAATTCAAGCAAGATGACCTACGCGGTTTTGTCTCTGTTTTCGGCGGTAAACACCCTTCGTAAACTATTTTCGGTGTGGGACATGGTTTTAGCATCCCTTCGATGATTTCGGCAAATGGGCTTTTCCACCTGGCTGCCGGGCATGCCTGTAGATCCTTCAGCATTCTTTCGGTTTTTGCTGAAAGAACGACTTTACACGGAGTTTCTTCCACGAGTGAGCATGATGCTCCCTGCACGTCCACCTTTTTGGGAATATGCTTCTGGCATGGGCTTACCCTCCCCTTATCAGATAGCGCGAATTTTCCTTGTTGATACTGGTTTTCAACCCAGTTCTTGAAGACATAACAATCCTCAATTAGGTGGCTCACCACTCTGTGATATGAGCAGTAATTAGGGTTATTGACGTCGCCGGGTTGCGGTGGACGCCATAGGTCTGGCAATATGATGAGTTTGTTATACACTGCCAATTCGAACAGTCTCCTCGTCTTGTCGCGGGAAAACGAGTAAGCGCGTCCTAATCTTTCCTCTAAGGATGGGCGCGGACGCGCGTTGTTTTGGCGAGTAGCCGGTTTTTTGCCACTCGGTTGTTATTGCGTGTTAGAAATGAAGGCCGCTTTCCCTTTACCCTTGTTGTTTCGAAGGTCCTTATTTGAGGAGGAAGGCCTATGACCCATCTGGTCCATTTGGGCCAGTTTATCTATCAGAGCCTGGAAGGTTGTTGGTTTGAAGAATGTCATGAACTGGGATACAGTCGTTTGAGGATCAAGGGTCCCAATTAACATGCCCACGGTGAGAGATTCTTCAATGTGTTGTTTGCACTTAGACCATAGGTTCCGCCACCGGATCGCGTATTGGACCCAGGTTTCTCCCAGCTTTACCCTGGCATTGATTAATGCCGTAATTGGAGTGCGCTCGCTCGCGCTGGCGAAACGCTATGTGAACAGCAATTCCATCTCTGCGAATGTTTTCACAGAGTCATTTCGGAGCTCCGAGTACCATTCGAAGGCCGTTTCTGACAGGCTGCCAACGAACTGGCGAAACAACAGTTTGTCGTTGCCTCCCGTATTGCCGCACAGAGCTCTGAATTGCATGACGTGCTAATGAGGGTTGCCTGTCCCTTTGTGTACATGGAATTTAGGGATTGTATATCCCGATGGGTACTTGATTTGATCATACCAGCCTGGATACGGTCACCCAGTTCTGACGATTTGGCCAACAGCTTCATTAGCTTGATGAGCTCTTATTTGTCGATCAATATAATCATCAAGGGCGGTCTTGGAGATCGTTTCCTCCTTGGCTGTTGATAAGGCCGGAAGAGGGTTTAATTTTTCCCCTCTGTCATCGTCGACGATTATCAGCGGATCCTTGGCTGGGGGTTCTGGTTGGATCATCATTCCAACTATGTTTTGGAACAAGATAGCCATATACTTTATGTTGGCAGCTTGTTCAACGGCTTCCTTGTCCATTCTCTTAAGCACCCTTCGCAGGAACTCTGTATTGGTCTCCTGTTCTTGGCACTGTTCGGCTGCTAGATCTGGGCTTTCTTTCTGTCCAGTAAGTTCTGCCATTTTGGTCAGCATTTCCTGGAGCTTTTTCTATTGCTCCTGAGCCTTTGTCAGCGACCGAGTTTGCGGTCGGTGACTCACGGAGGCACGGTTTTCTTCTTTTCCTAAAGCCATGTACACCGTATGTATGATCATGCCCCCAGACATGGAGTGTTTGGGTCCATTGTTGGCTATATGCCCTCAAGTCAATTATTGTAATCGCAGACACGCGATTGTGATGATTGTGGGACGACCTATATGGGTAGAATAGCCTTACTCAAGATGATAGTATGCTATCTGGTTTGCCTTTATCATCATGTACATAGATTATGTGGTATTACAGATCACTATTACATGTTGATAGAGCCCATAGAATTCTTGCTTGACTACCAGCATTATGATGGCGATCATATACGTGGGAGCTGGGTGGTCTATAAGCACATCCTTAAATGTCCCTAGTCGATGGAGTATTGAGACTGGGCATCGATACTACGGAGTAGACTAGTGTGTACTTATCGAGACCCTAACGAGAGGCGGTGGCCGATCTCATAAGCCATTGGTGTCAGTTACTCACCTAAGATAGTATACAGGTGCTCATTGGGTTATGATTATACTGGACGGACTCGCCGGGAACATGCTAGATGGTATTATACATATTGTCAAATAGTAGTTCCCAGGTGACATGAGTACAGGTTAGTCTGTCGACCTGAGATCGTCATTTGTCTCGTGTGAGTTCCCGCTGTGCTTTGATTACTACCCTACCATGGCTCAAAGGAGTCGTGCAAATAGGTTTTAGTTGGTACAGTCCTGAGCCACATAGAGTGAGCGGATCGTCGCGGATTCGTCTCTCCCGATATTGGGGGTTGATGTCGTGCGGTGCACGGGTGGCCATCGCCAGAAATCCTTGGCCAAGGTAGACGAGAATTACTGACTTTATCCACCCCCTAGACTCGATATGTGATACTCTTAGACGTACAGACCAGACTGTACGGAGATTGTCAAAGACTGGCTCAGTAGGGGTTCGGATGAGTTTGCTCGTCGGCCTTCCTTTTGCTCAATACCTGGGTAGCCGTTACGTACAATTAGTGCCGCTAACGTGCTTGTGGTTAAACCCACTGCCAGTGTATTGACAAGTCTTTAGAGTCCCACACAAAGGGTTTCCCTGGTTTTGGTGAAATGATGTAGTAGCCGTATTAGATACGTGCAGGGTTCTGATCGATTGATTGTACTATATACTCGGACTTTTGATCGGACAGTTGATAATACTACCCGGCTCGGGTTTGAGCCGGATTATTAAATCAGGTATTGATTTAATAATTTACGTATATGTATTTCGATATGTATATTCTAGTATTATGTTCTTTGTGTTATTCTATCTCTTCGGGTATTCGTATTTCGGTACGAATACATGTATGTATATACAGTAGAGTGCAATCTGTATTTGTACAGATAACATTCTAGAAGGTGGACACCTCATTTAGTTTTTATCCATTTATTTTAATGCGTAATGAGGTGGAAAAGGAGAGGGGAGTATGGTGAGAGCCATGCTTGTATAGTGTTGCACAAATGAATTGTTAATTCATTTGTGCAAACTATTCAAGCATGGGTTAGATTTTTTATTGGAAAAATGAGTTTGTTAAAACCATACTTCATATTATTTTCACACTTGAGGTTGGATGAAAGAGTATGGTTGGTTTTTCTTCACCTCACCATTAGCTTGACTCTCCTCTTATGTTTTCTTGAGTTCCTCCACCTTCATCATCAACCTCCTCTCTACAATCTCATGTGTTGAGAATCAAGAGAGGATGTGAGATAGATAAACACTTTGAATACTTCACTACATCCCAGGCACTCTAGATTAGAAACCTAGAGTCCTTAATTGCTTCACTTGATTCTCACACAAAAGTTTCGGGATAACGGTAAGGAAGGAGGAATGTTTCTATTATCACAGGAAAAGGCATTGGCAGAAGAACTACAGGGCTTGGAAAGCCAGAAACCAGGATTTAAAGCACGTTGTGGCTTCGGCTTCAGGTGTGTTTATGATTGAAAATTGTCTGTCAATTAACTCTACTTCCTGGATACTAGATACCGAATCAGGATCTCATATCTGTAATTCATTATAGGCTCTATGAAATCGTAGAGTTATCAAGGTAGGTGATATGACTCTCAGGGTTGCTAATGGAATAAGCGTAGACGCTGTAACCGTAGGGGAATATCACCTAGGATTGACAAGTGGGCAGATTTTTATTTTGCGCAACTATTTTTGTGTACCTACTCTGGCTTGTAATATCATTTCTGTATCTTTACTTTCTAAAGAAGGTTATAATTTTACATTTGTAAGGGATGTGTTCCACATCCACCTTAATCAAAATTTTATTGGGTCGGGTACACTAGATAACGGTATATACGTATTAAATCAAGCGCAGGTTTTCAACGTCCAGAACACACTTACAAGAATGTCTCCAAAATTAAATCAGGCTTTCTTATGGTATTGTAGACTGGGTCACATCAATGAAACACGATTGACAAAGTTACATAAAGAAGGATATTTGGATCTGTTCGAATATCAGTCCTAAGCAACTTGCCAATCATGTCTCAAAGGAAAGATGACAAAAACTCCGTTCACTGGACATAGGGTAAGAGCCTGCGAGCTCTTGGGGCTCATACACAGCGACGTGTGTGGTCCAATATCTATACATGAAAGAAGTGGTTATTCCTACTTCATTACTTTTACGGATGATTTCTCAAGGTATGGACATGTATTCTTAATGAAACATAAATCTGAGGCCTTTGAGAAATTTCGGGAATATAAGAATGAAGTGGAAAAACAAACCAGCAAAAGTATCAAGACACTTAGATCTGATCGAGGTGGTTAATACTTAAGTGCCGAGTTCCTGAATTACTTAAAAGAGAATAGAATTCTCTCTCAGCTTACTCCTCCATACACACCTTGATCAGTCGAAAATATTGCATATTTTAGCCGGCAATTTCCTCATCATTTGCATTCATATAGAAGTGTTCGGTATCCGTATTTCACATATTAGCAAATCTATCACAGATTATCAGATTACATGTACTAGACCTTAAAACCGGCATTTCTAGGGAAATTGACTGCATTGCATGGCATCGCAATATTTCTATATGTCGCAACCCGTGTTTCAAAGTCTGTGCAGGAAAAGGAAAGCTTGCTCGAACATTACACCGCTCAAATATTGCGTCAACTCACTGAATTCAAATCTGGTATCAATCCAAAGGAGCAATCACAAATCAACATATCATATAAAGCCCCAAATAGCAGCACAAGACCACTCCAGAAAGAACAAGGCCCAAGCCTCTAGCATGGCCGCGGATCCGCGGCAGGGGCTTGCTAATGCCGCGGATCCGCGGTTGAACAAGGGAGTTACCTCCTCAATTTTGGTGCAAAACTCTTGTCTCAGTGGCTACAGTTCAGAAATGCACTCCAACTTCCAGAAGACTCCAGGGACTTCTACCAGATCAGCAAACACTTTGATCTACACTAAATTAGCTTATCATTCTAGAACTTTCCTCCTAAACCTTAGCTTAAACCCTAAGCTAGCTCCTAACAAACTCTCTCAACAAACTTTTGGAGGGAACTACCATTTCAAACCTAAACCTAGGGTTTGGGAAGTCTATAAATATAAGCCTAGACCTAGGGTGAGAGAATAATCATCATAGTGTGGAGATAGATAGAATCAACCCATTTTACAGTTTTTTAGCCAATCTCCTTCTTCATCTCCTTCCTCCTCAAGTCTAGTGAGAGGGCTTGTAGGAAACCCTAACCCTAATTCCAATTGAGATCAAGAATCCCGAGTACCCATTAAGCAAGAAGCCCTACAATCTTTACGAGCGAAGCCGATCTTCAACGGAGCAAGCGATCCGAGCCGATCCACGACTCACGAAGCCGAGCGACGCCCTATCAACAATCTAGATTCTTCTTCTTGTAGTTCTTGAAGCAAATGTAATCAAAATTGTTGAGATAAATAAAGGTGATATTCTTTTATCTTGTTTTCTTTAAATTCTGCATCATGCTATCTTTACAATTCGTAAATCTTTTCTGTGTGGTGATGTGTGAATAAAACTCCGCTCGTCGAGGAGTCGAGACGGTCAATAGAATGATGATGTAACATAGCTTTAATCGATTCTTGAGTCCTACGAGTTTTGTAAACCCTAGCAAGTTCAAGAAACGACGACCCATTTCGTTTCGATGCTTTCTTGATTGACATCGATCGAAATTGGGGAGTTACGATTGTTTCTTGAATTTGGTAGAGGCTAGAAAAGGAATGATATCGACGAAAGAACAAGGGTTATAGGATGAAACCCTAGTTTCACGAGAAAGCCCCAACTCTCGTCGATCATCATCAATCTAGTATCAATCCTTCGAAGGACAAGAACACGATATTTTTAGATTACATCACGTCTATCGATCCGATCGATTCCTACGAGCCTCTCTTAGATTCTTGACTGTTGATTGGAAAAATATTATCAAAACCCAATTCTTGATTGTTTATCAGTTCTTGATTCTTGATTAAACATCGTGACACCTGAATCAATTGATAAATTCTTGAATCATGTTTTCTTTTCTTGTCAATTAAGTTTTCAATTCAAGCATATCATAAAAACGAATCGTGCAATCCCTGTGGACGATCCGCACTCACTACAAACTACATCCGACACCGTAGTTTGATTGCGGTCAAAATATTTTTTTTGGTTGTGAAGTTCTTTACAAATTTTCTACATACTACACAACGGGAAAAACTAACAATCAAAATGGCGCCGTTGCCGGGGATCGTGCGCTAATTCGTTTCATTTTATAGTTTGAATTGAAAGAATTATTACATTTTACTTCTTGAAATCAAAATTCGTACAAACTCTTATACGTGTGTTGTGATTGATTGCAAGGTGATCTGGAGCATTCTGTGCTGTGGAAAAAATTTTTGGAATATACCAGAGAACTGAGGGAGTCTACAGAAGCTCCCTGAAAAAGTTTGGTGCAGTGTTCTCACTACAAGACCGCGGAAGGGCGGCAAGAGCAAGGATCTGCGGCGGAAACGCCGCGCATTAGGGGGTTCTCTGCAAAAATTTTAGTGCAGGTAACTTCTTGTTCTCTCCTCTCTCCTCTTTTAGCTCCAACTAACACTTTGCTGCAGGATTCTTTGCAAATAATCGCAGCGCCGCAAATTGCAAAATTAAAATTGTGCGTGATTTTGATTTCTTGGTTGTTTGCATTATAATACGGAATTTAAGGGGCACGGCCAAATCCAAATTAGGTGGGGATTTCATGACCCTTCCTAGGCCCCGAAAATCGCAAAACTTGCATCCGCATTACCCTCATTAACTAAAAGAAATCTAGAGAAGACTCTAAGGACTGTCGCGCTCAATTAGGACAAGAGAAGGCCGTGGGTAATTCATTGCTTATCCGCGTTTTCTTGTGGTGCCTAAGGCGAGTGTGTCTAAGGCTAGTGGTTTTTAATTAGGCCCACTACTTACGTAGTGGAGTACCTTCCCACTTACCTGGCACTTATCCGGCCACAGGGGGACAAAGAGGCAGTGGAGGATTCTATCCTGCGACTTGTCTTTTGGTAGTTAGGAGCGGTCTAGAGCCGGACCTAGGTGACCACTAGATTCTAGGGTTGTGTGCTGCATTTGTTTTGTCGCATCATTTTTTCAAAAATCCGTCCCTTTTTCAAAAGCAAGCACCGCATTCATTCATTACCCCTAATTATAAGTCAACGCTGCCACTTGTACTAACCATTTTTAGTGCAAGATAGGCTGGACACGGGATTCTAGTGCCCGTTTAGTCCGCGTACCTTTTATCGACTCCGAAGTCGATATTTCTCCATTTACCTTTTCTTTACCTACTACCACACCCACACCGATGCATCCGAATCCATCGAACTTCTTTAACCCTAATCTGCCGCCGTCCGTTGGTGCGCAGAATCCACCCCGCATTTCTATCCAGGAGAGATGCTATCCACATAGAGGTCCTCTTTCGACCTGCTTATCCACACCACCAGCCAATGGGGATAACTGTGAAATTAAGCCCCAGTATATTAATCTTTTACCCAAATACCACGGACTCGAGACTGAGGACGCTTACGTTTTCATTACCAAATTTGAAAACGTATGCGCAATGATGGGTACGTCACAACTTTCAGTGGATGCGATGCGTCTACGACTTCTTCCATTTACCTTGTGCGATATAGCCGAGAAGTGGCTATATAACACTACCGCACATTCTATTACGAATTGGGAAGAATTTGTCGCTGTATTCCTTAAGAAATTCTACCCACACCAAAAGACAGCTCGAATCCGTAGCGAACTGAACCAATTTGCCCAGCTCCCTGCTGAACCATTCTCTAAATACTTTGAACGTTTCAAGGATCTATTGGTTCAATGTCCTCATCACGGCATCCCGAGATGGGAGCTTTGCCGAATCATATATGAGGGCAGTAACCCTAGCACTAAACAGAGCCTTGAAAACATGTGTCAAGGTACTTTTATGACTAAGGATGATGGGGAAGCTTGGCGATACTTAGAAGAGTTCGCTGAAAAGTCACTACAGTGGGAGAGTGGAACCCAACCATTGAATAGGGATGGCGTACACCAAATAGATGTGTCCATAGGTGTTCGAGCTGAAATGGCAGCAATGCAAAAGAAGCTCGACGCTATGGAACACAAATTTGCAGCAGCCTCCCTAAACCCAGTGTCACTCCCCAAAACTGTTTGTGGGTGCTGTTCTGATCCGTCACATTTAACGGAAGAATGTCCATTAAACTCTGCGTTTCAAGGTCACGAGCATTCTAATGCCGCATTTCAAAGACCTCGAAACGATCCATATTCTTCCACGTACAATCAGGGTTGGAGGAATCACCCGAATTTTGCTTGGAACCAAAACCAATCTCAAAACACGGTTCCAAACACGAATCAATTTCAAAGGGCTCTTCCTCCACCACAACAGCAACCCCTTCAACTCACTCAGCACCCCTATCAGTCACAAAATTTCCAAAACCAGGGCAACACTCCTGCACAGTCTAATCCTATGCAGTCCTGTTCTGACGAGTTCTCTCAATTCACTCAAACCATGAAATCACTTTTATCAAATTTCATAGAGGTTTCGGCTGAGGTTAGATCTTCCGTCGGTGAGATAAAGAAAAACTCAGCGTCCCAAGCTGAGAGTATCAGAACGATGGAAGCTGAAATCGCACGACTTAAAGCCGAAATGAGTGCGAGAGAAAAAGGGAAACTTCCCTCTCAACCCCTACAGAATCCTGGGCATTACAATGTAAATGCCATTACAACGTTGAGATCGGGAAGAGTGCTGAATAATAATGTCGGGGAAGATATTGATAATACTGAAAATCATATTAACACCCCGGCTGAGACCTTTCCACACACACACACTTCTCCTTCTGATCCTTCTTCTTCTACCAAACCACCTTCTCACGAGCCTATTCTCCAGTTCCCTTTAGGCTCGACACCTTCTCACAACCCTTATAGTTCTCCACAGACGGTCCCCACACCTCTTTTGGGACCGCGTCTACCCCCTCTTCCTTCTCCTGTAATGGACCCTGCGCTTATTGCGAAAGCTCCTTACCCGAACCGGTTAAGGGCAAATAGAACGAGTCCTCATATGGAGAAAATTTTAGAAATGTTCAAACAGGTTAACATCAATATCCCTCTCCTAGATGCGATTCAGCAAGTCCCCGCTTATGCGAAAATTCTTAAGGACTTGTGCACTAGGAAGAGGAAGACTCAAGTGCCGAAGAAGGTCTTCATGTCTAATAATATCAGCACTGCTTTTATACCCCAGCTTCCAAAGAAAAGAAAGGACCCAGGTTGTCCTACAATATCGATTTCGATTGGGGGTAAAAACATAAATCGTGCTCTTTTAGACCTTGGCGCAAGTGTTAACCTGCTCCCTTATTCTGTCTATGAGCAATTAGGGATTGGAGAGCTGAAACCTGCTCATTGCACTCTCCAGATGGCAGACCGATCTATCACCAAACCAAGGGGTGAATTAGAGGATGTATTGATAAAAGTCGGGGAATTTGTTTTCCCTGTAGACTTCATTGTGCTCGACACACATCCTGTAGCAAACCCCCGGGGCCAAATTCCGGTGATTCTGGGTCGTCCTTTCCTTGCCACTTCCAACGCTGTTATAAATTGTAGAAATGGTTCAATGAACTTATCATTTGGAAATATGACCATTGAACTAAATATCTACAAAGTTGGAAGTCGGCCATCAGAACCCTCTGCTCATATTTTAGATGTGTGCTCTGTCCATGAGATCGCTCCCGATAGTTGTGGAGCCGAGGAACTTTGCGTTACTGATCTCGATGACATTACCACATCTCTGTTTGACTTTGCACTAGATCTTAGTGAGGACACTTTACCTACACTTGAGTCCTGCACTTCTGACTTTTCTCCACCCGAGTCTGTATCTTTCACAGGCTCTGAGCTTCTTTGTAAATCCAAAAATCACTCAATGATCCCTCCTTCTATCATTTCTCCGCCTGAATTAGATCTCAAGGTTTTACCTTCTCACCTTAAATATGCATATCTTGGTGAGAACGAGTCATTACCAGTTATCATATCCGCTTCTCTAGCATTAGAGCAAGAGAATGCACTTTTATCGGTATTGAGATCTAACAAAGAGGCGTTTGGTTGGAGTATGGCGGACATCAAAGGGATTAGTCCCTTGATAGTTGAACATCATATACATGTGATGGATGATTCCAGACCGACCCGAGAACCACAGAGACGGTTGAATCCCGTCATGAAGGAAGCTGTCATGAAAGAGATCGTCAAATGCTTAGATAATGGTATTATATACCCCATCTCCGATAGCCAGTGGGTGAGTCCTATACATGTCGTTCCTAAGAAATCCGGCATCATTGTTATAACAAATGAGGCGAATGAGTTGATTCAGACACGCGCCCAAACTGGGTGGCGTGTATGCATCGATTATAGAAAACTCAACGCTGCCACGAGGAAAGATCATTTTCCTCTACCATTTATTGATCAGATGCTGGAACGCTTAGCGGGACGAGAGTATTATTGTTTTATGGACGGATACTCAGGCTACAATCAGGTCCCCATCGCCAAAAAGGATCAAGATAAAACCACTTTTACTTGTCCTTTTGGTACCTTTGCTTACAGTCGCATGCCCTTTGGGTTATGCAATGCTCCCGCTACCTTTCAGCGGTGTATGATGGGGATATTCTCTGATATGGTAGAGAATTTTTTGGAGATCTTTATGGACGACTTCTCGATTTTTGGAGACTCTTTTTCAGATTGCCTAGCGAATCTTGACGCTGTTCTTACTCGTTGCAAAGAGAAGAACTTGACTTTGAACTGGGAAAAATGCCATTTTATGGTCCAAGAAGGAATAGTCCTTGGACATGTCATTTCACAGAAAGGCATTGAGGTTGACAGAGCTAAGATAGATGTCATTCAAAACCTCCCTCATCCCAAAAGCGTCAAAGATATTCGCTCTTTCCTTGGCCATGCGGGCTTTTATAGGAGATTCATTAAGGACTTTAGCAAAATTGCTAGACCTTTAACTCTTCTCCTGGCCAAGGATACGACCTTCCATTTTGACTCGGATTGCGAGACAGCTTTCGACTCACTTAAACACTCACTCACTTCAGCCCCCGTGCTATCATCACCAAACTGGGACTACCCCTTTGAGCTGATGTGTGACGCATCTGATTTTGCAGTAGGTGCAGTCTTAGGACAGCACATTGAAAAGATGCCACACGTGATTTACTATGCTAGTAAGACCCTGAATGATGCGCAAATCAATTATACAACCACAGAAAAAGAACTATTAGCGGTTGTGTTTGCATTAGAAAAGTTCAGGCCTTACTTAATCGGCTCACCTATAGTTGTGTATACTGACCATTCCGCTTTAAAACATCTTCTGGCGAAGAAAGATGCAAAAGGTCGACTAATACGTTGGATCCTTCTGTTACAAGAATTCGATCTTGTTATCAAAGATAAGAAAGGATGTGAAAACGTAGTAGCTGACCACCTTTCACGCATCATTTCTTCCCCTGTGACCCTGCCGATCAATGATTCATTCCCTGACGAACAACTCTTGAGCGTATCCACTGAACCATGGTTCAGGGATATTGTGAACTATCATGCCACGGGACTGATACCGAGCGAATGGTCAAAACAAGACAAATACCGTTTTTTATCCCAAGTAAAACACTTTTACTGGGACGAGCCCTATTTGTTTAAATATTGTCCTGATCAGATCATTCGCCGGTGCGTCCCAAATGAAGAGTTCAAGAGTGTTCTTTCTTTTTGTCATGATCAGGCCTGTGGGGGTCACTTTGGTCCTAGAAAGACAGCGGAAAAGGTTTTGCAATGTGGATTTTATTGGCCGGCCTTATTCAAGGACGCATTTGAACATTGCAAAACCTGTACAGAATGTCAGTATACGGGTAGAATATCCCAGAGGAATGAAATGCCTCAGCAACCCATCTTGGTTGTTGAAATGTTCGATGTTTGGGGCATAGATTTTATGGGTCCTTTTCCCAACTCCTTTGGGAATTTGTACATTTTGCTGGCGGTTGATTATGTCTCCAAGTGGGTAGAAGCCATTCTATGTCGCACTAATGACAAGAAAGTTGTCATTAAGTTCTTAAAAGAGAATATCTTCTCGCGATTTGGACACCCACGCGCTATCATTAGCGATAATGGGACACATTTCTGCAACAGGTCTTTCGAGACTCTGATGCGAAAATACTCAATCAACCACCGACTTTCTACACCCTATAACCCCCAAACAAGCGGGCAGGCTGAAATCTCAAACAGACAAATCAAACTTATCCTGGAGAAAACTGTTGCTAAAATTAGAAAAGACTGGTCGACCAAATTGACGGATGCTCTTTGGGCATTCAGGACTGCATATAAGACCGACCTAGGAATGTCTCCATATAGGATAGTGTTTGGTAAAGCATGTCATTTACCCGTCGAGATAGAGCATAAAGCATTGTGGGCTATAAAAGAAATAAATTTTGATCTAAACCTTGCTTGCAACTTTCGGAAGCTGCAACTTAACGAGCTAAGCGAACTCCGCGATGAAGCTTATGATAACGCTGTAATCACAAAGAATAGGACTAAGGTTTTTCACGATAAAAACATTTTGAGGAAAACATTTTTACCTGGTCAACAAGTCCTTCTTTATGATTCACGATTACACCTTCATGCGGGTAAGCTCCGATCTCGGTGGAAGGAACCTTTTGTTGTGCGGTCTGTATACCCGCACGGGGCAGTAGAAGTTGAAAATGTTAAAAACGGCACTGTTTTCAAAGTAAATGGACATAGACTTAAGCCGTATTTTTCCACTAACCCCACGGAGGAGCTCTTGTTCTTACAAGAGCCAGTTTATTTGGATTAAAATTCCTCCGTCTCACCTTCATGTCCAGTATATCATTGCATCATCTTTTGAATGAAGGTGAGTGAAAGATAAGTTTGGGGGAAGTTCTTCACTTATATATTTTGCCCCCACTAATAATTCCCCCCAGATTTACAGGTTTTTTTTGTAGGTATAGCATTTGGCAACAGTGAGGACACTGTTGAAAACAAGTTTGGGGGAGGTTTGTGCTTATTTTCGCATCATTTGCATATCATCTGCATAAGCACAAAACATTTCTTTTAAAAATCTATAAAAATTGAAAAATTTTCAAAACCCATAAAAATTTAAAAATTTTCAAATATAAAAATAATTTTAATATTTACACTTTTTTGTATATAAATAAGATAATGAAAGTTTAGATAGTGAAAAGTTACATCCATGAGATTAGAAAAATTTGAGAAAACTAAGAAAATTAGAAGTTTTCTTATACGAACTAGTAATAAGTAGTTATGAGCCGTTGTCCCAAGGGTTAGTAAGATGAAAGACGTCACTAATCTGAGGATAAAAATAAGTCTGAAAAATAGTTTCTATTCTGGAAGCCAAACATTTTGAACGTTGCTACCCTGCTATTCGCACTTACACACGTCTTGAAGCCTGGGATAGTAGAGGATACCTTGAAATGCTCTTGTCTTAAAGCCAAAAAGTATGAAGGAAATAAAAAGAAAAAAAAATGAATAAGAAAATATAAAGTGGTGAGAAAAATGGACACTGGTTTTGTTATCACCGAGGGCAATAAAAATGTATAGCGAGGGTGCTTCTTCACCTAGTGCCCTAAGGCCAACTGGTCTGGGAGTCACTGCTATGCCTGAGGTGGTGCAAGACGAGGAAAATACACCAAGTAAGCAAGCACAGGAGTAATCGGTCGGTTAGTACCTCAAGAAGTATTAACGGTCGCATGAAATTGTGTGAGCAATCTCATCTAAATATTCATTAATTAAAAAGTACTGAGGCTGATGGGCAAGAGTATGATAGCTTGAATTGAATTCTCCGGGTGTAGGGATGTATTTTACACACACGCAGGGTTATATGATCGATGTTTGGAAGAAAGATAGGAATGAAAAATAAGACGATGTTTTATTGAGGGAGGACGTGATTTCTGACATCTTTTCATGACCATTAAGATAGGGCTCATGACAACCGAAAAGCTAGCTTAGTTGGAAACCCTAATTTTCAAAGCTTTTCTTTTACAATTCTCTTCTTTAAATGTAATATTCATGATCTTGCTTTTATTATTGGATTTTGTGGGTGTAATCCGCTGAAAACCCTCAGGAGACAACACTCCTCCTACTAGGGACACCTAGAGGTTTAAAGGCTTGTTGCACATGCTCAGTGCAATCGTGTTGCCTACGAAAGTGTGCTAGTTAGTTTTTCTCTTTCTTTATTTTCTTCTTCTCTTTTTAATAAAACATTCGCTCGAGACGATCGAAATTAAGTTTGGGGGTATTTGATCAGTCGAAAATATTGCATATTTTAGCCGGCAATTTCCTCATCATTTGCATTCATATAGAAGTGTTCGGTATCCGTATTTCACATATTAGCAAATCTATCACAGATTATCAGATTACATGTACTAGACCTTAAAACCGGCATTTCTAGGGAAATTGACTGCATTGCATGGCATCGCAATATTTCTATATGTCGCAACCCGTGTTTCAAAGTCTGTGCAGGAAAAGGAAAGCTTGCTCGAACATTACACCGCTCAAATATTGCGTCAACTCACTGAATTCAAATCTGGTATCAATCCAAAGGAGCAATCACAAATCAACATATCATACAAAGCCCCAAATAGCAGCACAAGACCACTCCAGAAAGAACAAGGCCCAAGCCTCTAGCATGGCCGCGGATCCGCGGCAGGGGCTTGCTAATGCCGCGGATCCGCGGTTGAACAAGGGAGTTACCTCCTCAATTTTGGTGCAAAACTCTTGTCTCAGTGGCTACAGTTCAGAAATGCACTCCAACTTCCAGAAGACTCCAGGGACTTCTACCAGATCAGCAAACACTTTGATCTACACTAAATTAGCTTATCATTCTAGAACTTTCCTCCTAAACCTTAGCTTAAACCCTAAGCTAGCTCCTAACAAACTCCCTCAACAAACTTTTGGAGGGAACTACCATTTCAAACCTAAACCTAGGGTTTGGGAAGTCTATAAATAGAAGCCTAGACCTAGGGTGAGAGAATAATCATCATAGTGTGGAGATAGATAGAATCAACCCATTTTACAGTTTTTTAGCCAATCTCCTTCTTCATCTCCTTCCTCCTCAAGTCTAGTGAGAGGGCTTGTAGGAAACCCTAACCCTAATTCCAATTGAGATCAAGAATCCCGAGTACCCATTAAGCAAGAAGCCCTACAACCTTTACGAGCGAAGCCGATCTTCAACGGAGCAAGCGATCCGAGCCGATCCACGACTCACGAAGCCGAGCGACGCCCTATCAACAATCTAGATTCTTCTTCTTGTAGTTCTTGAAGCAAATGTAATCAAAATTGTTGAGATAAATAAAGGTGATATTCTTTTATCTTGTTTTCTTTAAATTCTGCATCATGCTATCTTTACAATTCGTAAATCTTTTCTGTGTGGTGATGTGTGAATAAAACTCCGCTCGTCGAGGAGTCGAGACGGTCAATAGAATGATGATGTAACATAGCTTTAATCGATTCTTGAGTCCTACGAGTTTTGTAAACCCTAGCAAGTTCAAAAAACGACGACCCATTTCGTTTCGATGCTTTCTTGATTGACATCGATCGAAATTGGGGAGTTACGATTGTTTCTTGAATTTGGTAGAGGCTAGAAAAGGAATGATATCGACGAAAGAACAAGGGTTATAGGATGAAACCCTAGTTTCACGAGAAAGCCCCAACTCTCGTCGATCATCATCAATCTAGTATCAATCCTTCGAAGGACAAGAACACGATATCTTTAGATTACATCACGTCTATCGATCCGATCGATTCCTACGAGCCTCTCTTAGATTCTTGACTGTTGATTGGAAAAATATTATCAAAACCCAATTCTTGATTGTTTATCAGTTCTTGATTCTTGATTAAACATCGTGACACCTGAATCAATTGATAAATTCTTGAATCATGTTTTCTTTTCTTGTCAATTAAGTTTTCAATTCAAGCATATCATAAAAACGAATCGTGCAATCCCTGTGGACGATCCGCACTCACTACAAACTACATCCGACACCGTAGTTTGATTGCGGTCAAAATATTTTTTTTGGTTGTGAAGTTCTTTACAAATTTTCTACATACTACACAACGGGAAAAACTAACAATCACACCTCAACACAACGGTGTATCGGAAAGGCGGAACAGAACCCTATTGATATGGTACGTTCCATGATGAGTAACGTTGAGTTACAGCGATCCTTGTAGGGTTATGCACTAGAATCAGATGCATATCTTTTGAATAAGGTTCCCACTAAGTCAGTGCCTACCACACCATATTAGATGTGGAGTGGGAAGAAACCCTTTCTTAAGTACCTTAAGACATGGGGATGTCCAGCTTTTGTAAAAAAAAAAGCAGCATGCGGACAAACTCGAGGCACGCTCAGTACTATGAAAGTTTGTGGGATACCCAAAGAACACCAGGGGTATCTTTTCTATTACGCGGAGGAACAAAAGGTCTTTATATCTCAGCATGCCCACTTTTTGGAAACTTAATTTCTTGAAAATGAGATAAGTGGGAGCGCAATAGAACTGGAAGAAATTCTAGAATCACAATATATTACTGAAAGTATGGTGGAACCAGAAGTTTCGAAAGAACCGGACATCCCTACGCCACTCCACAGGACTAGTAGGCAGTCTCATCCGCTCGAGAGATACTACGGTTTTATCATAGACGAGGATAGAGAGGATTGCATCATCGACGATGATGAGCAAACTAGCTTCCAACAAGCCATTCAGAACAGAAACTCGGTAAAATGGCTGGATACAATACGGACCGAAATGGAGTCCATGTACACCAACAAAGTTTGGACTTTGGACATTGCTCCAGAAGGGGTAAAACCCGTAGGCTGCAAATGGATCTTCAGAAAGAAGATTGGTGTAGATGAACAGTTGAAACCTATAAGGCTAGACTTTTTGCAAAAGGTTATCGTCAAAGACCTGGTTTGGACTATGATGAAACATTTTCTCCAGTGGCTATGCTCAAATCCATTCGGATCCTTCTTGCCATTGCTGCCTTCCACGATTATGAAATTTGGAAGATGAACGTAAAAAACCCTTTCTGAATGGAAATTTGGAAGAATGTATCTATATGGATCAGCTGGAGGGTTTCATAGAGAGTGAGAGCAGCGAAAGAGTGTACAAGTTGCTTAAATCCATTTATGAATTAAAGCAGGCATCGCGGAGTTGGAATATTTGTTTTGATGAGATGGTCAAGGAATTCGACTTTAACAATAATCCAAATGAACCATGCATCTATAGTAAAATTGTAGAGAGAACTATAGTATTCCTCGTCTTGTACGTGGATAACATTCTCCTGATAGGAAATGACATTCCTATGCTACAATCAGTTAAAGAATTCTTATCACAAAGGTTCTCCATGAAGGACCTGGGTGATGCCTCCTATATTCTGGGGATCCAGATCTATCGTGATAGATCTAAACGGATGTTGGGACTTTCACAGTTAAGGTACATCGACACCATACTGAAAAGATTTAGTATGGAAGATTCAAAGCGCGGTAATTTACCGGCTTGTCACGGAATCACCCTCTCCCAAGAGATGTCTCCCAAGACTGATTTGGAAAGGGATCGCATGACTATTATACCCTACGCTTCTGCGGTAGGCTCTATAATGTATGCGGGTTGTGTACCAGACCAGATGTAGCTTACGCACTGAGCGTTGTAAGCAGGTATCAGTCAAACCCAGGGGAGAAGCACTGGACAGCAGTGAAGAACATTCTCAAGTACCTGAGAAGGACTAAGGAGATGTTCTTAGTGTACGACAGAGAAGACCTCCAGGTCGAGGCCTTCGCCGACTCCAGCTTCCAGAGTGACAAGGATGACTCCAGGTCCATGTTGGGTTATGTCTTTACCCTCAATGGAGAGGCGGTCTGTTAGAAGAGCTCCAAGCAGGACACCGTTGCTGACTCGACGATGGAAGCGGAGTATATCGCCGCATGTGACGCCGCAAAAGAAGCAGTCTGGATCAGGAAGTTCGTGACAGAACTTCAGGTGGTTCCATCCGTTGTCGATTCAATATCTCTGTATTGTGACAACAATGGCGGTATAGCTTTAGCGAAGGAAAAAAAGTCCCATCAGAAGTCCAGACACATCTTGAGGCGGTTCCACCTGATCAGGGAGATCGTTGATCGCCGGGAGGTCGAGGTGCGAAGAGTATAGACAAAGAACAACACTGCAGATCCACTCACAAAGGCTATCCCTTAGACATAGTTCAAGAAGCTAATCGAGATGATAGATCTGCGATATGTCAATACATGGCCTTAGTGAAAGTGGGAGATTGTTAGTGATATATGCCCTAGATACCATTATTGTATCATACTGGATTGTATATTACATATTGGAAGCTTGGGATATTCACGGTTATAATAACAGTCTTGCTCAAAATGGTAATATGCTATCTGGTTTGTTTCTCCCTCAATATGTGCATATGTTTCTTTTAGCATATCGTTTATACATATTGGTAGAGCCCTTAGGATCTTTTCTTGACTACCAGCATTGTGATGGCAATCATACTAGTGGGGGCTGGATAGTCTATAAGCACATCCTTATACAGGTCCCTAGTCGTAGGATTATCGAGACGGGGCATCGATACTCCAGAGTAAACTAGTGTATACGCTTCTCATCCCAGCAGGGGAGATGGTTTATCCCACAGCCATTAGTACGTCGTATTGGAGATAGTATGCAGGTGCTCATTGGGTTATGAGTTTGTTCATACCATAATATTGCATTATTATATTCCCCATTCTTATTCGTTTTATAAATAAATAGGTGCTTTTGATGCATGTTTACTACATATTACAGGTTACAGGTTCTTGGACAGAAAACAGTGAAAACGGTGAAAAGATGATGCAAAAGTGGACTTTGACCAACAAACAAAAGACTCTTGATCAATCCTACATCAAAGATAAAATTCATAAAGTACAAGGCAATGCAAAGTCCAAGATTACAAAGCAAACGGTTAAAAGTCTACTGCAATTGTTCACTGGAGATCTGGAAGAAATAGAGAAGCCAAATTGAATAAAGATCCAAAGAAATAAAAAGCCCAAGAAGCCCAGAATCAGTTCCAAAATTTCCAGACATAAAATTTTACCAAAGCTTAGATGTCTATTTTGACTAGGTCTTCCTAAGGACATTTTGGTAAATGTAGACGTGTGAATCAAATGTAACCTAGGGTTTCCTATCCTCTATAAATAGGAACTGTAAATCATTGTAAAGGCTATGCCTCCCTCATGCCTCTTTTTATAAATAAAATTTAGAAATCTTTTGGAGAGCATCGATGCCTCTTTTCATATCATCTATTCAGATCTGACAACCCTGTGTA
Organism: Agapanthus africanus; assembly: GCA_030015575.1. Classification (NCBI taxonomy): domain Eukaryota; kingdom Viridiplantae; phylum Streptophyta; class Magnoliopsida; order Asparagales; family Amaryllidaceae; genus Agapanthus; species Agapanthus africanus. Next base: position 219,662,887 of record JASDDO010000014.1, read on the forward strand.
AATGTTTGGAGAGAGCCATCTGTAAAGTAAGTAGATTTATTTAATTGCCCTAGTTTAAATTTCAATTCTTGCCCTAAGTAATTTTTCATTTTCTACCCTAGATTAAATTTAATTTCTTGCCCTAGTTAGATCTTTAATTCCTTGCCCTAGTTAAATTTAATTCTTTGCCCTAGATAAATGATAGATTTGGTTTTTAGATTTAATAAGAAATCCGAACACCCATCGGAATTAACTCGTAAGAGCGAATAGGAAATTCACAACATCCCTGTGGACCGACCCGTACTCACCGGCTAGCTGCAAAGCGACGCCGTTCTTGATTGCGGTTATTAGATATTTTTGAGATCAATCAAATGGCGCCGTTGCCGGGGATGGCGTAGTATTTCCTTTTTGCAATTTCGGGTTAATCTAAATTAAAAAAATCTGAAAAATCTGAAAAATCAAAAAATTATAAAAATATATCATCTGTTATTTTTGGGAAAGGTATTTTTGTGTGAATTTTGCAGGATCTACGAACAAATTCGGATATGGAAATCTACAGAGATCAAAACAGCAAATATCAAATCCGAACAAACAGAGGAATAGCACAATAGATAACAGAAGAAATTTGGAGGACCGGGTCAAAAAGAAGAATCACGGTGATCTGGTCAAAAAAAAAGACTGCCGAAGCGACCAACACGCGGCGGAACCGCCGCGCGACCCCCATTCCGGCCGCGGAACCGCCGCGCCCTGGTGACATCACCAGAAGAAAGAAAAAAAACAGTTCCGCCACTGCAAATCTCTATGAGTTTTCTCTCTCCTCCTCTGCAAATCTCCGATATATCTTCTGAAAAATCTCCTGCAGGATTCTTTGCGCTTAAAAAAATCTTTCCCCTTCCAAATAACAATCTTGTGCAGGATTCTTTGCGCCGCGCATAAAATAAAAAGATTTGATTGCAAGTGATTTTTCTGTTTTGCATATCTTTAAAACTGACTTTAAAGGGCTTTTGACCAATTCAAATTGAGTGGGGATTTCATCACCCTTCCCAGGACCCCAGAAATCATATAAGGCATTTGCATTGACCAATCTTTAATTAAAAAATACTAGACTCAGCCCTAAGGACTTCGAGCTCAATAGGACAGAGGACTAGTTATAGGCATCGACCGTTTATCCTAACCTGACTTTGCGGTGTCTAGGCAAGTGTGTCAAAGGCTAGTGGTTATTAATTAGGCCCACTACTGTGGTTCCTTCCCACTTACCTGCCACTTACCTAGCCGCAATTGGTGGTGAAGAGGCGGTTTGAGGTCCTATCTCTAGCCCTTTGGAACAGTTAGGAGCTGTCTAACTGACCTAGGTGACCCTAGATCTAAGCCTGATTGTGCATTTTTGGTTGATCGAAAGTGTGTCTTAGACCTTTATCAAAAATTGTTTTTGCAAACAGTTCCAAAAAAATAAAAAAAGGGGAAAAAGAAAAAAAAAATTAACAAAACTTGCAAAGTTTGCCGCTAAGAAATCCTTGTACCACCTACCTTCTTTCTCTTCTCTTTCTTCTATCATGGGTACCCCACATCATAAATCTCTTGCCGAACTTTGGTATCCCGAACCTAACTTTGCCTCGTACGTCAATTGCTTCAGTCAATTTAAAGAAAATCCCTCCATGCCCAAAATATCTTTGAAAGATCAAATAGAAGCGTCTAGGAGAAACAGTTCGACTTTGCAACCCACTTTGTGTCAACCATGTCAACCTTCACCACCTTCATATGTTGATACCACTTTTTCGAGTCCTGTTGTAACTCTTAAGCCGATGTCTATTGCTGAGCACATTGCACAATCTCGTAGCCGATCTTTCACCCCTCTCCACACATCCAGTTTTAGGGATCAACAAGTCCATTCACCTTTTTATCCACATATTGATCCTACTCCTGTCCAACCATCCACTTCCCACCAGTCCTACCCGACTTTCCCACCGTCACTAGACACAGTTTCTACACAGCCTTTTGGGAGTTTCACATATCCAAACAGTTTTGAATCTTTTACCGAAACCCCTTCACAACCCATGTCTAGTTTAGAACAGTCATTGGAAGCTTATATTTCAGCAACAAACAAAATGGTTAGGAATATGGATGCGTACATTGCCGCCCTTATGCAACCTAGTGAACCGGCAGTTAGTTTCCAACTAGCTCCAAATTTTTCAATGTATGAGGAGGCGGTTGGACAGAGTGAGAATTTGAGAGGAGCGAGTGAGTTCTACATAGTCCCAAATCAGACCTACCCATACCCAATTGCAGCCAACAACTCCGGTTTTCCATCGATTGTCCCAAATAGTTCATATGTTGAAAATAAAAACGAGTTGTGTAACTTTGTAGTTCTTGATTTGCCAGATTGTGAAGAACCCCTTTCGAGTGAAACCACACCTAATCCTTTCGATCTTTACATCTCCAATTTAGAACCAGAATTGATAAATATCCATGCATTTGATGAGGTGTCAGAAAAAATTGATTTTCACTTGATTGAGGATATAGACGCCGGGAATATTTTGGATGATGAACCCGTCGATTTGATTGAAATTTTATGTCCAATTCATCATCCCGAGTCATTAAATGTTTCTCCCAAACTTCATATGCGTCTTGATTTTGATGATAATTGCATGGATGAGTTAAATATTGAGGAGAATTATGAGGATAGTATTGAGGAGAGTATTGAGGATAATATTGAGGTTGAACCATTTTTGTTTGATGTGTCGGATTTTCCAATTCATCCTCCTGAACCTTTAACTGTTATATCACCCTCCCTCCTTTCCATCGTTCCGACCACGCAAAAGATCACGCTTAAAGACTGTGAGCTTGAAAAATTTTCCTTTGAATCTGACACAGTTCTCACAGCCGATAACACTTACGAGTGTTTCACTTTTTCGGACAATGTTGATGACTCACCGTCCGAGTTTGAATCCTTTGAATTTTCAGATGAGTTAGTTGAACCATCAGACTCGGTTGCTTACAATTGTTTCGAACCATTGATGGAATTTTTCAAGTTCGAGACAGTTTACCACGGTGAGAATGAGACTATCCCTAATTCACTTCTTTTCGTCCTTCCTATCGTTCCGACCTTACAAGTGACCGTTACGCTTTCATCTCCTATACCAAGTTCGACGGACCCATGCTTTCTTGCGAATCTTGAGGGATTTGACCCCATTTCTCGACGGGTTGATAGGTTAGCACAATCGCTTTTAACACATCGGTCGTCACAAATTGTGCTAATTTATTCACTCAATTTACACCCTCAAGATCGTACTACCCTTCTTTCTCTTTTCCGCCATTCTTCTCCCCCACCGAGACCGTATCTCGTTTCTACCTCCACACGGTCTTGTGTGCTTCTCATTTCCTTTCTTTCCACTCCACTCTTTCACCAACTCGACCATTACCCCGATAAGATTTTTGAATGGTTCGTGCTAACCTTTGGCTTGTGTAAGACCAAGCTTAAATTTGGGGGGAACCTTGTTGTATATATTTTTGTTTTTCTTTTAACAATAAAAATATAAAAATAAAAAAAATTATAAATAAATAAACAGGAGAGTGCCGACAATTTTGACTCTCTTGGTGTAGCATAACAGTGAGGACACTGTCAAGTTTAAGTTTGGGGGTATGCTCGGTACATTTTCTTCCTTCACATTCATATATATAATTTTGCATTTGCATATTTATTTGAAAACCCATAAAAAATTGAAAATTTTTAAAAAAATTATAAAAATTAATGTATTCAATTTTGGCCTTATTTGATTTGAGTTTGACAAATAGGTTAACTGGCTAGGAACAACTAGATCTTAGACTTAGTGAATTAAAAACCCTAAAAATAACCTTCCTTAAAATTTAACGGTAGAAAGTATATGTCTTTGTAGTTTATTTAGAAATAGGCAAATTTTGAGTTCACTTCTTGGGCTAAGTTGAAACAAAGGAAAAGTATTGATATCTTTATTAGAGTATAAGTTTGAAAAATAATTCCTAGCTTAAGTCTAGATTCTGAAAATGTATACCCTACAAGTTGCACAATCACGCACCTTGAAACTTGGAATAGTAGAAGAGACCTTGAAATGCTCTTGTCTAAAGTCCTTAGTACAATGAAAATAAAAGAAAAAAAAGTGAATAAAGAGAAGAAAAAAATGAACACTGGTTTTTGTGATTACTTAAGGCTGCAAAAATAAAAAAATGTTTAGCGAGGGTGCTTCATCACCTAGTGCCTTAAACCAACTGGTTTGGGAGTCACTGCTAAAGCCTTGGGTGTTGCAAGACTAGGAAGTACGCTTTAAAGTGCAAACACATTTTGTAATCGGTCATTGGTATCTCAAGAAGTATTAACGGTCGCATGAAGGATGTGTAAGCAAAATTCATTTAAAAATTCACCAATTAAGAAGTGCTTTGGACAACGGAAAAGGGTATGATTGCTTGATTTGAATTTCCAAGTGTAGGGGTGGTTTATACACACACGTAAGGATATGTGATTGGAGTTTAGATAAGAGAGAGGAATGAAGAATAGAACTTGTATCTTTAATAGAGTTGATAAAAATTCCTAAGTGGAGATGGAACCCTAGAAGGAAAACTTAAGAAATGCCGAAAACTAAGTAAGTCTATAGAACATATATAATCTTAAGTTAAATGATGAGGAAGTATGAAGAATATGGATGGATAATTTGCAAGTCGAAGATAATAGAGTTCCTTGTTAGAAACCCTAATTGGAGAATTAAAGTCAATAGGCCTAATTGATAAGATTTTGTGGGTAGTATCCGCTAAAAACCCTCGGGAGACAACACTCCTCCTACTAGGGACACCTAGAGGTTTAACGGCTTGTTGCACGAGCTCAGTGCAATCGCATTTCCCTGCAAAAGTGCGGTTAGGTTTTTGTAGAGAATAAAAATAAGTTTGCTCGAGGACGAGCAAAAGATAAGTTTGGGGGTATTTGTTCATACCATAATATTGCATTATTATATTCCCCATTCTTATTCGTTTTATAAATAAACATGTGCTTTTGATGCATGTTTACTACATATTACAGGTTACAGGTTCTTGGACAGAAAACAGTGAAAACGATGAAAAGATGATGCAAAAGTGGACTTTGACCAACAAACAGAAGACTCTTAATCAAGCCTACATCAAAGATAAAATTCACAAAGTACAAGGCAATGCAAAGTCCAAGATTACAAAGCAAACGGTTAAAAGTCCACTGCAATTGTTCACTGGAGATCTGGAAGAAATAGAGAAGCCAAATTGAATAAAGATCCAAAGAAATAAAAAGCCCAAGAAGCCCAGAATCAGTTCCAAAATTTCCAGACATAAAATTTTACCAAAACTTGGATGTCTACTTTGACTAGGTCTTCCTAAGGATATTTTGGTAAATGTAGACGTGTGAATCAAATATAACCTAGGGTTTCCTATCCTCTATAAATAGGAACTCTAAATCATTGAAAAGGCTATGCCTCCCTCATGCCTCTTTTTATAAATAAAATTTAGAAATCTTTTGGAGAGCATCGATGCCTCTTTTCATATCATCTATTCAGATCTGACAACCCTGTGTAAATGTTTGGAGAGAGCCATCTGTAAAGTAAGTAGATTTATTTAATTGCCCTAGTTTAAATTTCAATTCTTACCCTAGGTAATTTTTCATTTTCTGTCCTAGATTAAATTTAATTTCTTGCCCTAGTTAGATCTTTAATTCCTTGCCCTAGTTAAATTTAATTCTTTGCCCTAGATAAATGATAGATTTGGTTTTTAGATTTAATAAGAAATCCGAACACCCATCGGAATTAACTCGTAAGAGCGAATAGGAAATTCACAACATACCTGTGGACCGACCCGTACTCACCGGCTAGCTGCAAAGCGACGCCGTTCTTGATTGCGGTTACTAGATATTTTTGAGATCAATCAGAGTTACACTGGACAGGACTCGTTAGGAACTGCTAGTTGGTATTATACCTATCGTCAGGTAGCAGTTCCCGGATGGCATGAGTACAGGTTAGTCCGTTGACTTGACATCGCTATTCGTCTCGAGTGTGTTCCCACTACACTTAGATTACTACCCTACCACGGCTCAAAAGAGTCGTGCAAATAGGTAGTAGTTGGATGTAGTCCCGAAACACTTGGAGGCAGTAGTGGTTAGATAGGATTCGTCTCTCCCGGTATTGAGGGCTGATATCGCGTTGTGTTCGGAAAGCCATTACATAAAGTCCCTGGCCATGTTAATCAAGATTTACTGGTAGGCACTCCAGTAGTTTCTTAAGGTGTATTGGGCTCTATCCCGGCATGACTTATTATGCTGTTAGGGGTCTGACGTTTACCATCCCCCTAAGCCCGATATGCGAGTATCTCAGACGAACAGACCGGACTGTATGGAGATTGTCACAGATAGGCTCAGTAGGAGTTCGGATGAGTTTGCTCATCGACCTTCTTATCGACAGATACCTGGGTAGCCATTACTTGTAGCTAGTACCGCTGACGGACTTGTAGTTAAACCCACTGCCAGCGTACTGTCAAGTTTTTAGAGTCCCACACAGAGGGTTTCCCTGCTTCGGGCGAAACGATGTAGAGGCCGTATGGTTTTACGGCAGGGTTTCGATAACATAAGTGTACTGGATACACGGATGATGTTTGGACGGATAATACTAGTGGGCTTTGGTTTAAGCCAGATCCTAATATTATATTATTGGATAGTTATCATCTCATTGTATTCGTATTTTTCGAAATATGAATACGGGTATGTATATACAGTAAGGGCATTCTTGTAATTTTACATGACATGCTTCTAGAAGGGGACATCTCATTATTTGCTTTATCTATTTTGAGAAATAGATTGATGAGGTGGAAATGGAGACTTTTGTGGCATAGGGTGAAGCATGGCTCTTGGTATTTGTTTATTTGTTTGAATGCACTATTGAAGCATAGTTGTAATTTTCTATATGAAAATAATCCATGCTTCAATGAGTGAAGAGTATGAGCCATTCTTCACTTGCCATAACTTTAGCTCATTTGCATACTTTCATTCTCTCTCCATTTTCTCCTCCTTCTTCCTCAAAGATCCTAACCCTCACATGAGTTGTGAAACATAAGATCTTATAAGATAAAACACTCCATTATATACTCTACATCCTCTAGACTATCTAGTTTAGCGAACTAGGTACCCTAGTTATCTCGGTTTAGAGGTTGGAGCTTGAAGTACATACTCTCGGGTGGATCATCTTCGACACAAGGAGGCTGACGTTGCAAGCGTGATCCGTTCTTCTAGGAGCTAAAGAAAAGGAGGAGGAGAAGAAGACCTGAAGGACATGGTTCAAGGATGTATAACACTTTTCATAGTAGTTAATTCTCCAAGTAGTTTAGCTAATTAAAATTTTCGTAAAGATCCTAGAGTTTAGTTAGTGTTACGAAGCATAGAAAAATCGTTTTTTGAAAATTCCGCATCCCTGTTCTCCGCCGAAAGACGCGCCCGGGACGTTAGGACGCCTGGCCTGAATTTTAGGGGCAGATGCTATTTGGATTAATCCGTCCACCTCTCCGAAAATGCCAAGTTGATTTATGGCACTGTATATCGGAGGTTTGGACGGATGCGGCCGTTGTAGCAGACTTCGTCAGATTCCCTCTCGTTTTTTGAGGGGGGTTTTATTGTGGGGACGCTCTTCCCTGCAGGGCAAGCCCCTGCAGTTAATTACGTTACCGCATAGCGATTACCAAATTCTTCTGCTCCGGAAGTTCACTTCGTGTCATGTGTGTTTTTGTTTGTTTGGGTTGCCTGTGGATCGTATACGGAGACTAATTTATGTCGTCGCCCGTAAGGCGTGATTTAGTCCAAATCCGTATATTTAAGATTTGGGTTATCTATTTAAGGATCGTTAATCTATTTTGAGATTAAGATCAACTTAAATGTATGTGAGCATTTAGAGGCTCGATTTGTTTTTGTTAAGGATACATTAGTCCAATTTGAGACTAAGATCCACTTAACGGGGTTTCAGAATCATTTTTATTTCAGATCCAACAAGAGAGCATTTGGGCTCCATTGTCTTAGTTTAGGGACATTTCGGTCTATTATCGCCATTTTGGGGGCGAGGTTCTATTTTGAGGACATCTCGATCTGTTAATCATCATTTTGGAGGTGAGATTTTAGTTTAAGGACGTCACGGTCCGTTGATCACCATTTGGGGGTTAGATTTTAGTTTAAGGACATTACGGTCCGTTGATTACCATTTAGGGGTGAGATTTTAGTTTAAGGACGTTACGGTCCGCTGTTGCCATTTTGGAGGCAACAGTTAGTTTGAGGACGTTTCGGTCCGTTGTTAGTTTAGGGACGTCTCGATCCATTGTCTATCTTGCGTGCATGTGTATTTGTTACGTGACAGGATGAGCAACGATGATATGGGATGCATCCAGTCTGGGATATGATTTGATTTGGGATGTGCACGTCAGTTTGGGAAGTGTACCAAAAAGCAGTTGGTTGTCAGGACCCGCCACCTCTCTGAAGACGTTGAGGAATTACAACGACGTGGATCAGAGGTATAGAGAGATGTACCCTTGAACCAATTCCCGTATTTGAGGAAACAAGGAGTTAATGGTAAACCCGGAAATCATTAGTCATATTTTGAGACTAAGATTTCCTCGGGAGGATGTGGGATGAATATCGTTTTGGATATCATCAGTTGGAAGATCAATAGTCGTATTTGGGACTATTTGGGACTAAAATCGGTTTGGTAAATCATGAGCACATGAGCTCGGTTGGTCTGAATCAGGGAGGTTCTATCCTCAAGAGACCTATCCAATTTGGGCTTGGTCCATTCAGTTTTCTTTTTATTTGAAAAAGAGTGCTAAGCACTTGTTTGGGCTCAGTCACTTTTTTTGGTGCAAAAAGTGCTAAGCACTTATGTAATTTCTGACGCTCACATATAATCATGTGGGGTTTTCAGTTACGGGAATTGCCCGATAAGTGTTAAACATTTTACCCATTTTGTCTTTATATGGAGTGCTAAGCACTCTTTATGGCACCCACGTGCGAAGCACGTAAGGAGATAGACGCTGCTTAGTGAGTGTCGAGCACTCTTCCATTCTGTGGCACCCATGTGAGGGTCACGTGAGGAGCTGGGCACTGGGCCTAGCTCATTGACTACTAAGCACTTTTATTCTGTGGCGCCCACGTGGGGGTCACGTGAGGCACCGCATACTGAGCACTATGAACTCTCGAGTTCTTTCTTAGCGCCCACATGAAAGGCACGTGGGGTGCCGGGTGCTGAGCATCACCCACTAAGTGCTAAGCACTTCTGAGTTCTTTTGTAGAGCCCACATGAGAGGCACGTGGGGCGCTCGGTGCTGAGCGTCACCCACTGAGTGATAAGCACTCCTGAGTTCTTTTGTAGCGCCCACGTAAGAGACACGTGGGGGCGCTGGGCGCTGAGCACCACTCCCTGAGATCTATTTATTCTATGGCGCCCACGTGAGGGGCACGTAGGGCACTAGGTGCTCAATGAGTGCTAGGCACTCTTGTAGCGCCCATATGAGAAATACGTGGGGCGCTGGGTACTAAGTTCTTTTTTTTCTTGAATGATCCACAAGATCTTTATCTACTTTTATTTATCTAAAATTTCTAAGAAGAGAGTTCTTCTTCCTCAAGAATTTAATTCTCTGTTCTTTCGAAGCTTTCTCTCTTTTTTTTAAGCTTGTGGGGGGTTGCTCTCTCTCAGACTTGAAGTCTTGGATCCTTTATATAGTAGGGGCGGTTTGTTGATTAGCTCCGAGGAAATCTCTCATTAAGAGATCCCAAATGATTTGGGGAATTTACCCACCGTTGGATGTATGATCCAAGGACTTCTGTTTTACATAAAGTATTTTCTTGTTTTTAATAAGATTAGGGAAATATTTACCCATACAGAATTTATTCTGTAGATTGGTGATTCTTTAATCACCATTGGATTTTTAATCCAACGGTACTCTGGTTTATAGAGGGCAATCTTTCTTGTTTAGAAAGATATGAGGAATATTTCCTCTAAACAGAATTTAATTATGCATCCTGATGATTTATCATCTCCGTTGGATCTTTGATCCAACGGCTCTGTTTAACAGAAAGTAGAATTTAATTCTACTGGGCGTCGGCACTCACGTGTTGTGCACATGGGCGCTGCTTAAGATACGTTATCGAGAATTCCATCAAGAGGAGCGCCCATTTGGCAAGCCTTCCTGTTAGTATGTCCCTTGACATTAGATATTTGAGAGGATCCACCCTTGATATGAGATGGACCTCATGTGCCAAGGTGTAGTGTCTGAGCTTCGTTATAGCGAAGATCAGTGTCAGGCAGTGCTTTTCGATGAGGGAGTAATTGTTTTCTGCCCCCAGGAGAACTCGACTCAAATAATAGAGAGCTCTTTCCTTCCCCTAGTCGTTCTCATGTGCCTATAGCGCGCCTAAAGAACCTTCCAGGGCTATTGTGTACAGGATGAAGGGCTTTCCCTTAACCGGAGCAGTCAGTACTGGCAGATTCTGCAGGTATTGCTTGATTTCGTCCAGTGCACTTTGGAATTTATGATCCCAAACGAACGGGGTCCTCTTCTTCATTAGATGGCTGTAGGGGCGGCATTTGCCGAAGAGGTTTTCTATGAACCGCCGGATATACGCGAGCTTTTCTTGGAGAGGTCACAGTTGTTTAAGAGTTCTTGGCATAGGCATTTCTATAATCCCCTTCTTCATTCGATGTCTCTTTGTCGCATGATGAATCCCAGGAATTTGCCTGAGGAGACTCCAAACGCGCATTTTAGAGGATTCATCTTTAGATTGTATTTCTGAAGACGCTGGAACACTATGCTCAGATGTTCCTAGTGCTCCTCGTACGATTTGCTTTTCACCATAAGGTCATCAATATAGCATTCGTCAATCTCATTTATGAGGTCATCGAAGATCTTCATCATGGCCCTCTGGTAGGTAGCGCCTGCGTTCTTCAAACCGAAGGGCATCACCTTATAGCGGAATATGCCTAGCGGAGTTCGGAAGGCGGTGTGCTTTTGGTCTTCAGGATGCATTTTTATTTGATTGTAGCCTGAAGGTCCAATCATGAAGGAGAAGACCTCATGAGTGGACGTGTTATCGATCATCAGCTCGGTAACAGGTACTGGGAAGTCATCCTTCGGACAAGCTTTGTTAAGGTCCCGGAAGTCTACGCAGATGCACACTGTCCCATTTTCTTCATCACTGGAACAATGTTGGCAATCCAGTCGAGATACTGAAATTCTTGGATGAAGCCGGAGTCAATTAGTTTCTTGACTTCGGCATCGATACTCATCTTGAGTTCGAGCCGCATTCTTCTTGGCGCCTGTTTAACTGGCTTAATGGCTGGCGCTATAGCCAGTTTATGTACCGCTATTTCTGGATCTAGTCCCGGTATCTCGGAGTATTTCCATGCAAAGCAGTCTTTATATTGCAAGAGTAAATCCTTTAGTGTGGCCACCTGTTTTTTAGACAACAGCTCACTGACGAACATGGGTCTCGGCTCATTTTCCGTGCCCAAGTCGATTTGCCTCAGTTGTCTGCCGTAGTGTGTATCCTATCTTCCAGCTCTTTTGGTGCTGGTGGAAACTCTGAGATCACCTCCTCCTCGTCCTCATTTACGAAGCCCTTGAAGAATTCATCCATATTCTCGTGCTCTCCCTCCTTTAAGAGTGTTATCACGTGGCAGGTACGAGTTTGTTTCTAAACTCGATGTTGATCTAGCCCTACTCTCGCAATATAGGTTGCTTTTGGCTCATGCTTTCGTGGTGGGGTTATCCTCCAACTGTCGGATAGAGCGAACCTGCCTTGTTGATACTGGTCTTTGACCCAGTCTTTGAAAGTGAAGCAGTCTTCAAGAGGATGACCTGTTGCTTGATGATAGGAACAATAATCCGGATGATGAACCTCATTTATCTGTTCAGGGTACCGAAGTTTCGGGAGCGTCATCATTTGATTCTTAATGACAAGGTTGAATGTTTTCCTTGTCTTGTCTTAGGGGAAAGAGTATTTCCGACCCATCTTCTTCATAAAAGATGGATTCCAACTGACTTTTACTCGATCGCGTTGCTTCTTGGGTCTGCTTCGCTGTTTTTGAACGTCATTCTCATTCTCCACCATATTTTTGCCTCTGTGTCGGGCCTTTTCCTTGTTGCGAGAACGTACAGCGGGCTGAGGGCGAAGGGCATCGTAATTTTCCTTTTTCGCAGACTGCTAAATGAGATGCTGAGTCCTGGCCTTTTCGTAAATAGCCATTTCGCGGCTGTGGTCATCCCGAACCTTTTAACCAGCTTCATTTATTAGCTTAGCAACCTGCTCCTCGAACGACGGACTTGACGCTCTTACAGTGGGATTTTGCTCCGTTCCAACGCCACAGCTATCTGGAAAAGCATTCCTTTCCATACATGAACTATTTATGGTGCGGCAACCATGGAATCACTCCCGTTTCTTGGACCGAACATATCCGAGCCCGGTTGTTTCCATATTCCCGTTGGGCATTCTTCGCTGAGTTTCGAGAACGCCCCAAATCTTGTTGTAGAACTGGGCTTATCGAGCAGTTTGTTTGAAGGGTACGCCTTGGCATCTTAACAGCCTTTTCAATCCCTCTGCATAATATCTAGGCAAATGGATTGTTTGAAGCCTGTAAAGCGCAAGATCGGCACCATACCAGGCTTCTTTCTCTACTTTAGTCCCCATAGATTGGTAGAAGAGGATTGCCTTTTGACCTCTTCGCTTGGGAGGGACGTAGAAAGTCCGTAACTCTTGTACGTTGTATGTATCAAGTGCATCAAGTCCTTTGCAATGCCGTGGCGAAACTATGGTGATTTGTAAACTCTGATCAGCTTCAGTAACGGTTTGTGCTGACGGGTGAGTGGAGAACACGGCGTTGGCCTCGTCCTCAGATTCACTGCCGAAGACCAAAATAGGAGCAGATAGGCCGGGCCTATTGCATTGGGGCTGCCCCCAGTAGAATATCTCTTCATTCTCCTCGGTATCGCTCCCAAAGATCAGGATAGTGGTGACAGCTTTTTGTTTATTCTCTGGCTTATGACATCTTTCCATGTCTTTGAAGTCCGGTAGGAAATACTTAGCGTCTTCATATTTTCGGACTTCGTTTATGGATAATGAATTTAGCTCCCCCATAACGGTGTACTCAAGGCCATCTCTGAAATACTTCATACACTGGTATTGTGTAGAAGGGATGACGTTGTACTCATGCAACCAAGTCCTGCCAAGCAAAGCGTTATAGCAAGTTTTGGCGACGATGACATGAAATTTGATGTCAGTGATGAGTAGCCCAAAGCGTAACGTCAATATTACGAACCCAAGCGTCCGTGATAACTGTGAGTCAAACCCGAAGGTGGTAATTTTGTCCCGAGCCAGGTGCTGAACGTTCATGCAGATCTCCTTCAGCACCTTCGCGTTAAGAAGGTTGACAGAGGACCCATTGTCGACCAGGATCTTCCCTATCTTGATGTCGTGGCAGTACCCGATGACGTATAACGGGCGATTATGCTCGCACGTTCCGAAGAGGAGATCTTCATCGCTGAATGTGATGTCAGCTGTGTGAACCTCTGCCAGCTCGTTCTTCATCCTTTCTTCTGCAAAGAAAGTTTGGAACTGATCAGGCTCTTATAATGCCTTGATCAGATAATATTGTGCCTCTTTGGACAAGAGGAGAGCATCCAGTATGCTCAGTTGCGAGGGCATTTTCTTCAGATGTGCTAGGACATTGTAATCCACCTTATTTTTCTTCGGTGGGCCCCTAGCTGCGAGCTCTTTGACGACTCCATCGTTGAGGGTGATTTCCTCAGGAATTTTTTCCTTCCCCTTGTCTCTTTTGCTCGAACCTTTGTTTGTAGGCCCGAGGTTCTTTTCAGGCAATGTGTGATTACGCAGCTGAATGTTCTCACAGTTCTTCTCCTCCTCCACTTTTCCGGAGGTTGATTCTTTGAAGAGAGGGCCGAGAGTTATTTCTTCCTCAGAATCTCTCCCGAATGTAACAACTTGGGATTTTTCTTTTGTCGAACTAATACCAACCATAAGACGGTTGTCAGCCGTTCCTTCACGCTTATCTGTCGCGCTTCTTTGCTGTCGACGAGCTTTGCGCTTCATCCGCTTAAAATGTTGTCGGTGAGCAACGTAACCTTGCCATCACTTCTTGAAGGCATGGCACTCTTCGGTAGGGTGGGTGACCCTCCGATGATATAGGCAATAGTTCGGATGTGAAATCTCTCCGTTGAGGAATATGGCCGCGGGAATATTTCACTTGAGAGATGGCAGCTTCATTCCCATTGACAGGGCTTTGGCGAACCATTTCTCCGTCTTAAAACTGCTTTTGTTTGCCGCGGGTGTGCTTCGGTCTGGTTGGAGTACTTTGTGACTCTTCCTCGCTGCGTCTTCTTTATCCTGACGCCGATGCTTGGGCTTTTCGTATATGGTCGTTTCACGTTCTCGGTCAGCTATGCTCTTTTGAAAAGTTTCGTTTAGCAGCTTGTTAATTGGGTCTTCTGGCAGCTCCGGGGATTTTGGCACTGATCCTGCCCCCAGTTCCTCTGCGTTGGTTTCCGACGTCGAGGGAGTTTCTTCGTTATTTAACGACGAATGAGAAACCATGTGGCAACTTGCTATATAATCTCCGGTTTCATCCGACGAGCCATTTCCCTCATCATCGTCACTATCTCCATTCTCAAGTATATGGTTGAGAAACTCTTCGAGGGTGATTGGGGTCCGCGCCTTCTGATTGTACTCCTCCAGCGCATCGATGTACTTTTGCAGGTCCGTGCGCTTGTCGTCAGGCTGCACGGGCTTCTTGGTCTTCTTCTTTCCCTTTAAAGACTTTGAAGGCTTGACCTGGGTGTTTTGCCCATCGTTAGCAGTTTTCGTTGTGGGACGCGGTTTCAGCATCCCCTCAATAATCCCGGGCTCCAGCGGGCTTTTCCACCTGATCACCGAACATGCTTGAAAATCCTTCAGTATTCTTTTGGTTTTAGCTGAAAGGACGCCTTTCCACGGAGATTCTTCCACAAATGAGCATGATGCCCCGGCATGTCCACCTTTTTAGGAGTGTGCCTTTGTGGCAGGTTCACTCTCTAGTTCTTGGACAGCGCGAATTTCCCTTGACGGTACTGGTCCTCGACCTAATTCTTGAAGATGTAACAATCCTCAATGGGGTGGCTCACCAATCGGTGATAGGAGCAGTAGTTGGGATTGTTGATGTCACCGAGCTGCGGTGGACGTTTTGGTTCTGGCAAAGCGATGAGTTTGTTGCGCACTGCCAGTTCGAACAGTCTCCTCGTTTTATCATGGGGAAACTAGTAAGCACGTCCTAGCTTCTCTTCCAGGGATTGACGCGGGCGCGCGTTGTTTTGGCGAGCAACCGGTTTCGGATCACTCTGTTGTTGTTGAGTGTTGGCAACGAAGGCCGCTTTCCCTTTACCCTTAGCATTTCGAGGGTCCATTTTTGAAGAGGAAGGTCCGTCGCCCATCTGGTCCATTTGGGCCAACTTGTTGATCAAAGTCTGGAAGGTAGTTGGCTTAAAGAACGTCATAAATTGGGAGACAGTCGCCTGAGGATCCAGAGTCCCTACAAACATGCCCACGGCAGGAGCTTCTTCGTTGCGTTTTTCGCATTTTGACCATAGGTTCCGCCACCGGATTGCATTTTGGGGGCAGATGCTATTTGGATTAATCCATCCACCTCTCCGAAGATGCCAAGTTGATTTATGGCACCGTATATCAGAGGTTTGGACGGATGTGGCCCTTGTAGCAGATTTCGTCAGATTTCTCCTCGTTTTTTGAGGGGGGGTTTTATTGTGGGGACGCTCTTCCCTGCAGGCGTAAGCCTCTGCAGTTAATTACGTTACCGCATAACGATAACCACTTTCTCCTGCTCCGGAAGTTCACTTCGTGTCGTGTGTGTTTTGTTTGTTTGGGTTGCCCGTGGATCGTATACGGAGACTAATTTATGTCATCACCCATAGGGCGCGATTTAGTCTAAATCCATATATTTGAGATTTGGATTTTTTATTTAAAGATCGTTAATCTATTTTGACATTAAGATCGACTTAAATGTATGTGAGCATTTAGGGGCTCGATTTGTTTTTGTTAAGGATACATTAGTCCAATTAGAGACTAAGATCCACTTAACGGGGTTTCAGGATCATTTTTATTTCAGATCCAATAAGAGAGCATTTGGGCTCCATTGTCTTAGTTTAGGGACATTTTGGTCCATTATCGCCATTTTGGGGGCAAAGTTCTAGTTTGAGGACATCTCGGTCTGTTGATCACCATTTTGGAGGTGGGATTTTAGTTTAAGGACGTCACGGTCCGTTGATCACCATTTGGGGGTGAGATTTTAGTTTAAGGATGTTACGGTCCACTGTTGCCATTTTGGAGGCAACAGTTAGTTTGAGAATGTTTCGGTCTGTTGTTAGTTTAGGGACATCTCGGTCCATTATCCATCTTGCATGCATGTATATTTTTTACGTGACGGGATGAGCAACAATGATATGGGATGCATCCAGTCTGGGATGTGGTTTGATTTGGGATGTGCACGTCAGTTTAGGAAGTGCACCAAAAAGCAGTTGATTGTCGGGACCTGCCACCTCTTTGAAGACGTTGAGGAATTACAATGACGTGGATCGGAGGTATGGAGAGATGTACCCTTGAACCAATTCCCGTATTTGAAGGAAAAAGGAGTTAATGGTAAACCCGAAAATCATTAGTCATATTTTGAGACTAAGATTTTCTCGGGAGGATGTGGGATGAATATCGTTTTGGATATCATCAGTTGGAAGATCAATAGTCGTATTTAGGATTAAGATCAGTTTGGGAAATCATGAGCACATGGGCTCGGTTGGTCTGAATCAGGGAGGTTCTATCCTCAGGGGACCTATCCAATTTGGGCTTGGTCCATTCAGTTTTCTTTTTATTTGAAAAAGAGTGTTAAGCACTTGTTTGGGCCCAGTCCCTCTTATTGTGCAAAAAGTGTTGAGCACTTATGTAAGTTCTGACACTCACATATGATCATGTGGGGTTTTCAGTCATGGGAATTGCCCGATAAGTGTTAAACACTTTACCCCTTTTGTCTTTATATGGAGTGCTAAGCACTCTTTATAGCGCCCACATGCGAAGCACGTGAGAAGTTAGGCGCTAGGCGCTGCCTAATGAGTGCCAAGCACTCTTCCATTCTGTGGCGCCCACGTGAGGAGCTGGGTGCTGGGCGCAGCTCATTGAGTGCTAAGCACTTTTATTCTATGGCGCCCACGTGAGGCGCCGCTTACTGAGCACTAAGCACTCCCGAGTTCTTTCTTAGCGCCCACATGAGAGACACGTGGGGCGCTGGGTGCTGAGCGTCACCCACTGAGTGCTAAGCACTCCATAGTTCTTTTGTAGCTCCCACGTGAGAGGCACATGGGGCATTCGGTGCTGAGCGTCACCCACTAAGTCCTAAGCACTCCTGAGTTTTTTTGTAGCGCCTACGTGAGAGGCACGTGGGGGCGCTGGGCGCTGAGCGCCACTCCCTGTGGTCTTTTTATTCTGTGGCGTCCACGTGAAGGGCACATGGGGCACTAGGCGTTGAGCGCCGCTCAATGAGTGCTAGGCACTCTTGTAGCGCCCACGTGAGAAATACGTGGGGCGTTGGGTACCGAGTTCTTTTTTTCCTTGAATGATCCACGGGATCTTTATCTACTTTTATTTACCTAAAATTTCCAAGAAGAGAGTTCTTCTTCCTCGAGAATTTAATTCTCTATTATTTTGAAGCTTTCTCTCTTTTTTTAAAGCTTATGGGGGTTGCTCTTTCTCAGACTTGAAGTCTTGGGTCCTTTATATAGTAGGGGCAGTTTGTTGATTAGCTCCGAGAAAATCTCTCATTAAGAGATCCAAAATGATTTAGGGAATTTACCCACCGTTGGATCTTTGATCCAAGGACTTCTGTTTTACAGAAAATATTTTCTTGTTTTTAACAAGATTAGGGAAATATTTATCCATACAGAATTTATTCTGTATATTAGTGATTCTTTAATCACCATTGGATTTTTAATCCAACGGTACTCTATTTTACAGAGGGCAATCTTTTTTGTTCAGAAAGATGTGAGGAATATTTCCTCTAAATAGAATTTAATTCTACATCCTGATAATTTATCATCTCCGTTGGATTTTTGATCCAACGGCTCTGTTTAATAGAGAGTAAAATTTAATTCTACTGGGCGCCGGCGCTCACGTATTGTGCACGTGGGCGCTGCTAAAGATTTTTGTGTGCTTTGCATACTAGCGCCGCTCATATAAGAGTTTTTAACTTTAGCGCTGGCGCCCTCGTGTAAGGCACGTGAGGCACTTGAATGTTGGGCGCTGCTCCACAGAGCTTTGCTCTTTTATTTGGGAAACACTCCCCGCGAACCCGTGGGGTGCGCGACATCGACTTACAGTTAGATCAGTAAATTCTTGGATGGTCTTGAGCCACATCGGCACGACTTGTCAGGTCATTAGGGGTCTGACGTTTTCCACCCCCTAGACCCGGCATGCAATACTCTCAGACGAACAAACTGGACTATACGGAGATTGTCACGGACAGGCTCAATAGAAGTTCGGATGAGTTTGCTCGCCGGCCTTCTTTTCGACAAGTGCCTGGGTAGCTGTTACGTAGAGCTAGTGCGACTGACAGGCTTGTAGTTAAACCCACTGCCAGCGTACTATCGAGTTTTTAAAGTCCCACACAGAGAATTTCCCTTGGTTCAAGCAAAACGATGTAGTGGCCATATGGTTTTACGTGCAGGGTTCCGATCATATACATGTACTAGCTACACGGATTTTGTTCGGACGGATAATACTAGCGGGCTTAGGATTAAGCCGCATTCTAGTATTTTATTATTGGATTATTTTTATCTCTTGGTATTCATATTATAGTACGAATATGGGTATGTATATACGGTGAAGGCATTCTTGTATTTTCACTTGAGTGCTTCTAGAAGAATACACCTCATTTGTGTTAAATCTATTTATTGAAAATAGATAATGAGGTGGAGGGATGAGGTGTTTTAGAGCATGATATGAAGCATGGCTATTTCTTTTCTTTAATCATTTGTGATTACTATTCAAGCATGGTTACTATATTTTATTGAAAATGAAATGCTTGATAGTTTTGAGCTTAGCCATTCTTCACTTCATTCTAAACTTGACATTCTCTCTCCTCCTTTGCTCTCTTCTTCTTCCTCAAACCCTCACACTCTCATGTATTGAGAAACCTAAGGTTATTGAGATAAATTAATCTATTTAACACTCTACATCTTCTAAGCTACCAAGATTAGAAAACTAGGTACTTCAGGTTCCACACTTTTGAGATTAGAGCTTGAACCATAGACTCTCGGGTGGATCATTTTCGACTCAAGGAGGCCGACGACCAAGCTTGATCCCGACGGACGAGGAGATCACGAAAAGGAAAAGAAGACCCGAAGGACTTGAATCACAAAGGAATAAATCACTATCATAGTAGATTAGAACCTTTGTGAGTTTTGCTAGTTAAGGCTTATGCTAGATCTTGGAAGTTTAGTCGATATTGCTTGCTATAAAATTATTATTTGTTAATTCCATCTCTCTACAAATCTTATGGAGTGTGTGACATCGAATTACACCTAATTCTTACCGACCCTGTCACCGTCGTTGCTACCCTCGAAGAGACTATCTGGAGCTTCGACGGGGTTCTAGCCGCCTTGCCGGACCTTGCCGGACGTCCAACGCTCCTCCTCGACGACGATTGAGCCAGATTGACTTAGATCGAGTTTTTTTTTCTCGTCGATTTCATATCTGATCGAAATCGATAAGAAAATCGAGTTCTACTGTCACGCCCCGCTTCCTGGTGTATGGGAAGAGACGTGACGAGGCACGCGACGTATTTACTCAGAAGTAAACACGTTAAGCGTAAATAAGCAATATAAATGTAAAGCACAAAAATGATAAGAGATGTAATCAAACAACAACTTTTTATTAATAATCATTCTTTACATACAAAAAGTAAAGTACAATGACAGAAAGAGATGCCTAAACAATGGCATATGAACTGAAAATAAATAAGTACAAGTAAAAGCTTAGAAGTCTGGCTCCTCTGTGAACTGCCAAGTCGTCCTGGCTGGGCTCGATCTCCTGAGAGTCGGGTCCTCCTGACAAAATTCCAAAGAAAGAAGAGATATGAATGTCTTCAGCAAAATTTCGTCAGCGAACTAGCGCTCGATAAGTCCCAAAAGATAGAATGGAATAGACAAGTAAAGAGAAGAGAACTGATAAATTATCTTTTTGTTATGCTAACGTAGTTGTTTGTAGCTTGGTACAGAAGGCATCAGTGTATACGAGAGGAGTCCAACTTTTCCCATGGACTATGGTAACCTGTAGTACAAAGCCCCGTCGACAAAACCACGGGACAACGGTACGGATGTTCATGTAGTGTCTTTTAGTGACCATCTCGTTCCGTTTCTAATACATTCCGTACCAGTCTACCCCGTTAAAACTTCGTAGTATATATTGTATTGATTTATAGTTATCAGACTTGCCGAGACCATGGTATAGGTTGTTCATGTAGGCTGATTTAGGATGTAAACGGTAGTCATGTAGTCAAGTTCAAGATATACCCATGGTTCGGTCAAGTCAAGTCATATTGCATGTTTGATATTGTTCTGGTATTCATGTTCAAGTTCAAATGTTCATGTTTGGTATATTGGATTCATGTTGAATTGTATTCATGTTTGGATTAGATTCAGATTAATACTTAGACTCAGACTTGAGTCAGACACTTAAACAGAGTTAGATCATGTACTAGGTTTTGGTGTTATCGGTAACTGCTGCACATGGACGGCAGGATTTGTGTCTTTTTCTAAGACAATTATCATTGATAACCCCGTTTTAGTTTTCTACCTTAAATAGGCAAGCATCCACTTTCTCCGTCTCCCTAAGGCTCAAGAGAATTGGTCCCGCTTAAACCTATATTTACTAGAGTCCTTATGTAATTTTATATACCTCGAGGGGGTTTTATGAAAAATATTTTATATACTTTCAAAATAAATCTCGAGTAATTATTTATATTATTTAGAATTATCATGACTGTGAATTTTGGAGAATGAGATTTATTAGTGAACATATACATAGCTTGAATAGTTCAAGGTATTTTAGTGTAAAGTTTGACTTGTATTGATTCTTGATGGTATTTTCATAAAACTTGTAATTCGTTTATTTTCTAAAAAACATGGAATTTAATAATATCTTTAAAATATGTGGTTTGATAATATTTATATAATTATTAAAAATAAATTTTTATTATTAAATAAAAATTCTCGTTTTTCTTAAAAATTGTATTAAAATTCCATCGAGATCGTATGCTCCGTGAGGAGGTCTGCATCTCACCCTACTAGTCCCGAGGATGTGCGATAATCCGCACCATCCAAATCGGGTTCCCCAAAATGGGTTGTAGAGACATAATCGCAAAGAATTAAGTAACACAATTTAAAGAAATCCGGGTTTTTAATAGTTTAAGGTATTTTAATGAAAAGTCGTATTTTGCCACAAAAATATTGTTCAAGAGAATCGTGCTATATCAAGATGTGTGTATGTGAGAGGTAGGTCATTACCTCGTGAGGTTTTCTAAAGGTATGCTAAGCAAAATAATTAAAAGATGTCGTATGTAAACTTCATGGTATTTAAACTTAAAAGCTTAATTAAAGCTATTTAACATGGAGTTTTAGAGTGAAATTGGTTTCTAAACATTAGTTAAATGGTTACAAGTATGGAATATACATGAGTACAAATGATTCTCAAGAAGAATTGTGGTTTTCAAAGGTTTTAGAAACAAATGTCGGTATAACTCCACTTATCGACATGTTTTGAAAAAGAGAAGTTTTATAGTAGAAAGAGAAGAAGAAATATAGGACTTACAAGTTAAAAAGAGATGGGGGGAGGTAGAGGATGAGGGTAGTAGCCTTCGTGGAGTCGCGGGGTCGCCGGAAACGTCTCGAATCCTCGCTGGAATTTGACCGAAGGCTAACTCCACCTGTACTCTTCTTAGACTTAGAAAATTTTGAGAATTTTGACAATAGATTTCAGAATGAAGAAGGCTAGGGTATGGGGTTATATTTATAGTGCAAAATTAAGGTTTTGGAATTGAAGAAAGAATTAAAAAGTAATTAAAATTCGATTTAAAGCTTCATTTTAATTCTCTATTAATTTTTAGGGAAATCAAACAGAACAGGGGTAATGGGATAGGCCAAGGGGTTTAGTGGGCAAAACACGAGGGTTATTCCCTTAGGGGGGGTGTCGGCGCCGGGGATTTGGCCGATCTCGCCGGCCACGTGTGTGAGGTGAGGGCTTGGATTCTTGCCACGTGTCCCAGCTGGTGTTAACTCTAATTTGCACATGTTTGATTTTCTGTGACTTTTCATTTTACGTGTATTGCACGTGTAAGCTTTTGGGCTTCCAAAAAGTTTAAAAGAAAAATCATTAAAAATATATGTGGCTGATGGAATTCGAACACATGTGATGTGTCACAATAGTGTAAGGCTTTACCAATGAACTCCAAGTTATTTCTTGCTGTTCTTAAACAAGTACAACTTTTAAATTGTGCTCAGGCTTGCAAACTCCTTTCTGTATTTTAAGAAGAAAAATTTGTACAGAAAATTCAAGGTCGTTACATCTACTTAATCAATTTGAGTTTGATCTGGGTCTCTTGAGTTCATTTTAAGGTTTGATCTGGATTCTATGATGATTTGAGTTCGTTTTCCCCAGTTTTTCTTCAGTTTCGTCTTCTAGATTTGAAAAGTTCTCTCTAGTCCTTGGTTGTTTTCATATCTGAGGAGTTGTTTTGCTCAAGTTCTTCAAGTTCTTAGCTTGTTCTTGGTTGATTTAAGAGATTTGAGCTCGGGAGATTGACTTTTGTGGCTGATTTGGGGCTGTTCTTGGCTTATTTGAGCTCAAGAAGATTAACTCCATGAATTTCTTCATTGATTTGGAGATTTTTATAGATTGTTGTGTTGATTGTGTCGTTGATAGGTGCGTACTCTCGGAGATTGTAGCCCGATTGAGTTTGGTGTTTGTTTGATTTGCGATTGTTTAGTGGTTGTTTGGATATTGGGAGGTCTGTTTTTTGTCGATTGGATATTCTGGTTCTTTTTTAAGGAGTTTCAGAGATGGAGCGTAAAGTAGATGGGAAGTCGATCTTCTCGACAGATGTCTTAGCCATCAAGATGGTGGATTTCAAGCTTGATGATCAAAACTTCCATAGCTGGAAGCTTATGTGTCACGACCCGAAATGGTACGTGACTGGCACTTAAATCATATAAAGTCTATAGGACACCATCTAATTCAAGTAAGCCAAAATCCTAGAAATCTAAACCATTTTAAAGAAGAAATAAGGAAAGGTTTAGTTTTAAAGCAAGTAGTTTAACAACATAAGCCGAAGTATTGCATTTTTAAAATCCCAAGTCTTTTCTGAAAATTTCGGCAGAGTTTCCTTTGTAAATACTGGCCCCAAACGGGTACAACATGTATAATGTATATAAAGTCATCCCCCGGAATGAAGTCTGGTTAATGGAGGTCTCTAGGTCTATCAAATAATACAAGTCTGGTTGATGGAGTTTACTAGATACAACTGAAATAATATAGTACAATGGTGGTCACAATGTGAGTGAACCCACCTACCAAAGCAATCACCCGGAATGAGTAATGTGCCAGCAAAGCCGCCAAGGAAACCTGTACGGCAAAACCTGCAAGAAACTGTGGCACAACGGGGGTGAATTGCCAACTCGTGAGTAGAAAACATCACAGAGCAGAAATCGTATATATGACTCAATTCTAGGTCATACAATCATAATAAATATCCTCAAATGATATAGCCTGAAGCATCTAAAATAATGGCATGGGTAAACATCTATACATAAGTGTAATACCAAGTGCTCGTGTCAGTGCCTCAGATAGCAACATATCATAAATATGAGGTATGAATGCAATATAATGGAAACAGAATACATCATGAATGAGAAAACTGTTTTCTTAATTTAGTGAGATTTCTGTATATATAAATCGAGGTAGCATCAATGAAATCAACATAGAATCAGTGTCAAGTATCGACACATAACATAAATCCCAATATCTCAATATCTCAGGCTCCGGCAATCCGGACTGGCCTGTGTACTCGAACCTCAATATATAGGGCTTCGGCTATCCAAACTGGCCCATATCATCAAATCTCAAAACCTCAGGCTCCGGCAATCCGGACTGGCCTATACTCCGATCGGTATCCTCTGGATATCCGTCGAGTCAGAATAAAATCACCGGTCGGTAGTGCTCCCCTGCCAGGCTCAACGCCATCATCTGCGACCATCTTGCCCCGGGGTACCGCACCGGGTCCACCATGCACCCACAGACGGTTCCTCCTCCTCCTCGAATCAGGTGTATGATATCACTCAAGAGCCGAGAAAACTCATGGTGGACACCTCTCAAATCATATCATGAGAAAACCACAATTTCCTATCTTTTAAAAAGATAATGAGTTTATAAAATTTTTGCGGTTTCTCCAAATCCAGAAATCTCATGGAAATACGAAATCCTCAAGGGTAAATAAACAATGAAATACCAGTAGTAAGTTCCATAATATTGCATGACGATAAATAAATGAATGCATTGGATATCAAGCAAGGAATGCAATAATTAAACTAGCATATGAAAGCAATAACATATTGGAACTATCAGCTAACAAGCTATGTCAAAAAAATAATATTCTCTAAAGTGTACATGACATATCAATTACCGATGATGATGTGTATGAGCCGGTAAGCAAGTGTACGTAGAGCATGCGCATCATCGGTAAGGGTGCTGGTGTTCTGACAGCATGGTTTCATAATAACAATAAAAGTACATTTAAACATACAATGCGATGCGATATGAACAGCATGAGTATACAGGATAAATAATAAATGTAACAATAAGGAATCTATATTATGCATACGAGTCATACAGTTGTCATTTGAAATAACACGAATCGTGGTGTTTAGAAAATAGGGCTCGGTGTTTTTAAGAAAAGGTGCATCCTTTGAAATATCCGTAGAATCTCTTGGCCTGTCTTTAAAATACTTATGATTCGTTAGTTTTGAAATAAGTATGACTCGAGTCTAGTCTAACATCTACTAAGTAAACTACAGGTCTAAACTAACAGACTACTCGAAAGGGTAAGGAAAACCACCTAAGTCTGAGTCGATATCCATATCTAGTAGTCGGTGATCCCGCCTCAATAGTATCACGTACGATACAATATATCATATGACATTCTCGAGTTAAGAGTGTGGATCTATCATCATAATCATATCACGTACGGTAAATCCATCGTACGGAATCCCAAATCTGGGTATGGGTCAAATATCACATTTATCTCGTTTTTCATCTGGTATCATTATCATCACATATCGTGAACTGGGGGTACTGATCTAACGTCTAGTACATACTTATACCATCAACATATATATATATATATATATATGCGTGTGTATGAAAACACATCGCCTAAGGACCCGCTATAATATCATGTCGTATCTCATAATACGAACCAAATCACATCACCGACCTCATGGCATCATGCCCAATCACATCGACTCATCTCCAAATATCATATACTATCCTCATATCCGAGTATATATATACATATATATATATACATATATATATATATATACATTCTGACATACATATATGTATGTATGTATGTATATATATGTCCCTATATACGCACAAGTAAATCAAGTGTAAGCATGTGTGTGTGCGTGTGGGTGTAATCTTTACTCTAGGGTTCGCGACTAAGAAGCTAACCTAAGTTACTTCTAATTACACTAAAACTAACCCATGAACACCTAAAACCTATCTTGATAATCATAACATTTCACATAACACATAGTATCGTATATATATAAAATATAGCATAGGCTACACTACGAACTGCGGAGATGCTATACGCCATCCACCCGACTTCCACCGTAGATATATATCTACTCACCTTGATCCTTACTTGCTGGAGTCGATGACACCACGCTCTCCTCGTCGTCTCAAAATCCACATGGGGGTACCTACATGTCATAACATATCGTGTCGCATTAAAATCCAATTCAAAACCAAAATGACACGCTAAAAGCCTATAGGTTAGAACCTACGGACTACGCATGCAAAAAAGGCCAGATAAATCCTCGATGTCGATGTATAAACATCAAACCATCGAGTTAAAAACCTAAATACCAAAACCAAAGTTAAAACGAAGTCGTAAAACAATACAGCAACTTAAGAAAATGGTCCCGGATTTTACCCTAGGTGAAATTAGCCAATTTTGCATATAGGAAGGGTCTAGTTTACAGACAATGGAGCCATGGACCAAACACGGACCCAAACCACCTTACCCTGGCGGCAATTTGTGGACAGAATGATTAAAATTGCGGCCTCAAAGTGGAATCAGGGGCTCGGGGCTCTAGGGTAGCTTCTAGCTTGCCTGCACATCTCTCAGTCTTCGCTAAATAATTTTCAGGTCACCCGGGTTATAGCAGTTCTCCAAAACACATAAAAATTTCTACAAAATACGATATCGGGGATTTCTAAGTTTTTGAATTGGGGTTTAAGTCTCTGTTTTAGTTCAATATACCATCACTACAGGGGTTGTATGGCCTCTTCTAACCTCAATTACACTTTTGGATTCAATTCAAACCTTAAGCTTAACTTGAAATTTTCAAAGTCCACTAATCTACATTTAAACACTTCTAAACTTGCATAGAAGCTAAAGTGAATGAAATACTATACTAATGGTAAAAAAATTACCTCATTTGGCAACTCAAGAATTTTCTTGAGTTGCCCCAAATCTTCAAAATCCAATTTTTCTTGGTCTAAAGTGTTTGTAGTGGGCTTGTGCATGTTTTTAATGAAATGGAGATGATGTTTTGAGTTTGATTTGGGGTTGTTTGTGAGGATGAAGTGGAGGTAGAGAAGAGGACAGCCATGGGTGAAGGAGGGAGTGAGAATGATGAAAAAATGAAGGGGGAACAAATAGGACCTAAGGTCAAAGACCCCTCACCTCTCTCTTCTCTCTCTTGCCCATACCTTATTCTTTATTCCATTTTCTTTTTCTTTTCTTTTCTTTTCTTTTCTTCTCTCTTCTCATTTAAAACCAAACCAAATGAAAAATAAAGAGAAGCCATGGTAGAAAAAATGTAGAAATGTGAAATAGGATATGGTGCATGTCATGTGCACAAATCAAGCTTAATGCACGATTAGTGATATTTAATCGCGATTAGCATTAAAATTATATATAATTGATTATAAAAATTCATAATTTGCCTAAATCACATAAAAACCCCTCATTTCAGAAATTCCTATAATTTTCCAAATATTTCCCAATTTATTGGTATTTAATTATACCGCATTATTAAAATATTCATGATATTCATTATTTAATTATATAAATTCCCAAAAATAATATTTTATTTTTCTGAAATGTTACAATCTTCCCCCCTTAAAGAAATTCGGTCCCCGAATTTAAATTTACCCCTCAAATACTAAAACATTTCAGTAAAAAGATCAATTCGTCGGAGCTCCGAAATCATAAATATATAAAACACGCCGTAGCGCAATGCATGCACATGAAAACGAGTATATAAACCAAATCAAAACTCTGTCAAGCATCTCGCAATCATCGGAGTTATGGTGAAAACACAAATGTCAAAGTCCAATACGAAAACCAGCATGATATACATCAAAACTATACATGTACACATCGTTGTAAATTCGTCAAAACATCTGAAAAAATGCATGCCAAACCTTTTCAAGTTGATGTGCGATGCGCGTATCGCGGCACAGTAGCGGACGTTTTATTGTAAGAAAATAACTATATCTATACATATCCTTTGTTTAGCATACACGTCCCGCCCTTTTGAAAAATAATTTAGAAGGGTTTCCTTTGTTAAATGTCTCATGTTATCTCAGACACGTAGGTAAATACTGAGACTATAGCTCCTTTTTTTTTGGAAATCCCTTCGATAACTATCAATGCATGCAAAAATACATTCAGGTACTGTTCTCGGACTAGTCCTGCTCAGCTACTATACCATATAGTAAGTATCATAAAACATACTGCTTCAAAAGAAATCAATCCCCAAAATGTGTATATGAATACCACGTGCGTATGGTGCGCACGGAAATTGAAATCCATGAATGTGCCATACATGTGCACAGAAACAAAATTTAAGTGCAATGGGTGTGCACGAAACACCTGTCAAAGGCAACGGGTGTGCCTGACAGCAATATCAGGTGCATCTGATATGCACGAAGAATCTCGATTTAGTGCATCTGGTGTGCACCAAAATCGCATCAAGCGCCCAAGCATGCGCAAGAATCCAAATCAAGTGCACAAGGTGCACGAAAATAAATATCGAGTATCACAATCGAAATCGATGGTATACAACACATCTCAATCCAAATCCAAATCAGGTATACCGTGGTATATAATCTCACAACCATGTGCATCAGCGTGCACAAAATCGAATCAAAACACTAAAAGTGCATGGAAACTATACCGAAAGCACATGTCAAATCACATGTATACCATAGGCATGAAATCAAAATCAACATCTCGAATGACATCAAATCGAAGTCGAGTGCAACTGTGGTGCACAAAATCTCAATCATGCAAATAAATCGTCCAAAATACCGAAATCAAAGATGACGGAAACAGTCCTGCCCTGGCACATCCTCTAAAGACCTCTGGCCAACTATCATAGTCATTCATAACATGTCTCGTCGATGATGCCGAACTCTGGCCTGCTGGGTATGCATAATATGACCGATCCTGGGTCTAAGTCTTCTCGTATTGTATTCCAGAAAGGTTCTGTCGAGGTCTCTCCTAAATCTCGTTTCTGCCGAACTGCCCGGAAGTCATCACCTTTTACTAAATCTATTTCTTGTTTCGGAACGGCTGCATATTCATCACGACTTCTCCTGGAAGATATATCCATATTCGATGCCTCTGCATGCGTATCACATCTCTGATGTCAGCGGAGTGTAATGTCATCTCATCAAGATTTCATACGAACCTCTTACTCCACTTTTCTCTAATGTCGACTGATTCGGACTCGTCTCTTCGTGGCTGCATGGACTACGCTCCAACGGCTATACTCGTATCTGAAGTCTCCCAAGCAATGTATCCTATCACATGATATACGAACGACGTCAAACTTTTCGATCGATTCGTCAAAGTTCCATAATCCCCCAAGAGCTCAACATCTTGAGTACAGTTTAATAATATCGAGTACATGCCATAGTACCTATGGACCAGCCGTAAAAGGACAAACCCAAGCCTCATTAATGGCACCGCGGAACTGCCGCAAACCCTAAGGTTTCAAAGCGTTCTCATGGTCATTATATCGAGTTAGGGTTTCATTCTTCTAGAGGGTCCGTGGAATTACTTGCATGTTTTTCCGAACACTTTAAACTTGGAAAATGGGTTTCTGACATTCGATCGCTTTCCTTCGACTCCCAACGTACCTGCGTGAAGTCGTCTCTAGCTGGAATCAATCAATCTGATGACCTCGCATCGGGGTAGGCAATGAATCACATGTCCTAGTCATTCCTCCTTGGGTGATTAGCGATCTTCTATCATATCTCTAAGTATACTCGTGCGGTATTAGCTCCAAACATCTGGGGCGATATCTTGTCATTCGCAGCAGCAACTGGCTCATTCATCCGCACGCTGAACAGTGCCTCAATCATCAAGTATAATCGGTGCTTTGACGGTCATCACATTCTGGCTGGCCTCTAACAGTGGCCCCAATCCTCTGGTGCTGATCTGTACGTTCGAGAAATTTGTAAAAGCAATCCATCAAACGCTCATGGCGTGAAAAACACAATAAAATGACACATCTATGCAATCGTGTGTCCCTGGAATCACGCCCTGGTCAGTCTTCGTCCGTGACGAGCTCGTGCTGACGCAACTCTAGCCGTAGCTCTCTCTGCACGTGTAATCGAGGTAGCAAAAACCATAAATCGATATCGATGAGGATAGATCATAAGAATGAATATAATAATGTGCAAGGAAATGTACATCCTAACACTTCTTAAGCGGAGTAGCGTATCGTAAGTATGCCGCAGAACATACACACGGTACGTCACTCTCCTTAAGTCACCTACTCCATCAACCAAGGTCAACCTATACGACGAAAGTTCGGGTCTAATACCCCCTCGACCAAGTCTAAGTTCCGTAAGGTCAAGCCTAGGTTCCAAATACATATATACACCCTAGACTCCGCATAGTCAAACATAGACTTGAACCAAGATTAACCTAGCGCTCTGTTACCAATTTTGTCACGACCTGAAATGGCACGTGACTGGCACTTGAATCATATGAAGTCTATAGGACCCCATCTAATTCAAGTAAGCCAAAATCCCAGAAATCTAAACCATTTTAAAGAAGAAAGAAGGAAAAGTTTAGTTTTAAAGCAAGTAGTTTAACAACATAAACCGAAATATTGCATTTTTAAAACCCCAAGTCTTTTCTGAAAATTTCGGCAGAGTTTCCTTTGTAATACTGGCCCCAAACGGGTACAACATGTATAATGTATATAAAGGCATCCCCAAGCAGGAGCTAGCTCTTCGCCAATTGGCGGTCACAACCACGCAAGCAATATAATATACAACGCCGAAGGGCGAGAAACAAAACTCAAAAGGAAACTCAAAATCAACATGAAAACCATAATAATATAAGCGTGACTCTAAGGTCGAAATAATATACAACTGGTCTCTAGGTCTATCAAATAATAAAAATCTGGTTGATGGAGTTTACTAGATACAACTGAAATAATAAAGTACAATGGTGGTCACGATGCGAGTGAACCCACCTACCAAAGCAATCACCCGAAATGAAGTAATGTGCCAGCAAAGCCGCCAAGGAAAGCTGTACGGCAAAACCTGCAAGAAACTGTGACACAACGGGGGTGAATTGCCAACTCGTGAGTAGAAAACATCACAAAGCAGAAATCGTATGTATGACTCAATCCTAGGTCATACGATCATAATAAATATCCTCAAATAATATAGCCTGAAGCATCTAAAATAATGGCATGGGTAAATATCTATACATAAGTGTAATACCAAGTGCTCGTGTCTGTGCCTCGGGTAGCAACGTATCATAAATATGAGGTATGAATGCAATATAATGAAAACAGAATACATCATGAATGAGAAAACTGTTTTCTTAATTTAGTGAGATTTCTGTATATATAAATCGAGGTATCATCAATGAAATCAACATAGAATCGGTGTCAAGTATCGACACAAAACATAAATCCCAATATCTCAATATCTCAGGCTCCGGCAATCCGGACTGGCCTGTATCCTTAAACCTCAATATCTAGGGCTCCGGCTATCCAGACTGGCCCATATCATCAAATCTCAAAACCTCATGCTCCGGCAATCCGGACTGGCCTATACTCCGATCAGTATCCTCCGGATATCCGTCGAGTCACAATAAAATCACCGGTCGGTAGTGCTCCCCTGCCAGGCTCAACGCCATCATCTGCGACCATCTTGCCCCGGGGTACCGCACCGGGTCCACCATGCACCCATAAACGGTTCCTCCTCCTCCTCGAATCAGGTGTATGATATCTCTCAAGAGCCGAGAAAACTCATGGTAGACACCTCTCAAATCATATCATGAGAAAACCATAATTTCCTATCTTTTAAAAAGATAATGAGTTTATAAAATTTTTGCGGTTTCTCCAAATCCAGAAATCTCATGGAAATCCGAAATCCCAATCTCAAGGGTAAATAAACAATGAAATACCAGTAATAAGTTCCATAATATTGCATGACGATAAATAAATGAATGCATCGGATAACAAGCAAGGAATGCAATAATTAAACTAGCATATAGAAACAATAACATATTTGAACTATCAGCTAACAAGCCATGTCAAAAAAATAATATTCTCTAAAGTGTACGTGACATAGCAAGTGTATATGGATGATGATGTGTGTGAGCCGGCAAGCAAGTGTATATGGAGCATACGCATCATCGGTAATGGTGCTGGTGTCCTGACAGCATGGTTTCATAATAACAATAAAAGTACATTTAAACATGCAATGCGATGCGATATGAACAGCACGAGTATACAGGATAAATAATAAATGTAACAATAAGGAATCTACATTATGCATACGAGTCATACAGTTGTCATTTGAAATAACACGAATCGTGGTGTTTAGAAAATAGGGCTACGGTGTTTTTAAGAAAAGGTGCATCCTTTGAAATATCCGTAGAATCCATTGGCCTGTCTTTAAAATACTCACGATTCAAAATAAGTATGACTCGAATCCAGTCTAACATCTACTAAGTAAACTACAGGTTTAAACTAACAGACTACTCGAAAGGGTAAGGAAAACCGCCTAAGTCTGAGTCGATATCCATATCTAGTAGTCGGTGATCCCACCTCAATAGTATCACGTACGATACAATATATCATATGACATCCTCGAGTCAAGAGTGCGGATCTATCATCATAATCATATCACGTACGGTAAATCCATCGTACGGCATCCCAAATCTGGGTACGGGTCAAATATCACATTTATCTCGTTTTTCATCTGGTATCCTTATCATCACATATCGTGAACTGGGGGTACTGATCTAACGTCTAGTATATACCGATACCATCAACATATATATGTGTGTGTGTATGAAAACACATCGCCTAAGGCCCCGCTATAATATCATGTCGTATCTCATAATACGAACCAAATCACATCACCGACCTCATGGCATCATGCCCAATCACATCGACTCATCTCCAAATATCATACACTATCCTCATATCCAAGTATATGTATGTATACACACACACACACACACACACACACACACACACACACACACACACATAAATATATATATACATACTCACATACATATATGTGTGTATGTGTGTGTGTACACGCACAAGTAAATCAAGTGTAAGCGTGTATGTGTACACGCACAAGTAAATCAAGTGTAAGCGTGTGTGTGTGCGTGTGGGTGTAATCTTTACTCTAGGGTTCGCGACTAAAAAGCTAAACTTAGTTACTTCTAATTACTCTAAAACTAACTCATGAATACCTAAAACCTATCTTGATAATCATAAACATTTCACATAACACATAGTATCGTATATATATAAGATATAGCATAGGCTACACTACGAACTGCGGAGGTGCTATACGCCATCCACCCAAGTTCCCCCGTAGATATATATCTACTCACCTTGATCCTTACTTGCCGGAGTCGATGACGCCACGCTCTCTTCGTTGTCTCGAAATCCACGTGGGGGTACCTACATGTCATAATATATCGTGTCGCATTAAAATCTAATTCAAAACCAAAACGATACGCTAAAAGCCTATAGGTTAGAACCTACGGACTACGCATGCAAGAAAGGCCAAACAAATTCTCGATGTCGATGTATAAACATCAAACCATCGAGTTAAAAACCCAAATACCAAAACCAAAGTTAAAACGAAGTCGTAAAATAATGTAGCAACTCAAGAAAATTTTCCCAGATTTTACCTTAGATAAAATTAGCCAATTTGCATAGGGGAAGGGTCTAGTTTTCAGACAATGGAGCCATGGACCAAACACGGACCCAAACCACCTTACCTTGGCCGCAATTTGCGGCCAGAATGATTAAAATTACGGCCTCAAAGTGGAATCAGGGGCTCGGGGCTCTAGGGTAGCTTCTACGTTGCCTGCACATCTCTCAGTTTTCGCTAAATAATTTTTAGGTCGCCCAGGTTATAGCAGTTCTCCAAAACACATCACAATTTACACAAAATACGATATCGGGGATTTCTAAGTTTGTGAATTGGGGTTTAAGTCTCTGTTTTAGTTCAATATACTATTACTACAGGGGTTGTATGGCCTCTACTAATCTCAATTACAGTTTTGGATTCAATTCAAACCCTAATCTTAACTTGAAATTTTCAAAGTCCACTAATCTACACTTAAACACTTCTAAACTTGCATGGAAGCTAAAGTGAATGAAATACTACACTAATGGTAAAGAAATTACCTCATTTGGCAACTCGAGAATTTTCTTGAGTTGCCCCAAGTCTTCAAAATCCAATTTTTCTTGGTCCAAAATGTTTGTACTGGACTTGTGCATGTTTTTAATGAAATGGAGATAATGTTTTGAGTTTGATTTGGGGTTGTTTGTGAGGTTGAAGTGGAGGTAGAGAAGAGGGCAGCCATGGGTGAAGAAGGGAGTGAGAATGATGAAAAAAATGAAGGGGGAAATAAATGGGACCTAAGGTCAAAGCCCCCTCATCTCTCTTTTCTCTCTCTTGGCCATACCTTATTCTTTATTCCATTTTCTTTCTCTTTTCTTTTATTTTCCTTTCTTTTCTTCTCTCTTCTCATTTAAAACCAAACCAAATGAAAAATAAGGAGAAGCCATGGTAGAAAAAATGTAGAAATGTGAAATAGGACATGGTGCATGTCATGTGCACAAATCAAGCTTAATGCACGATTAATGATATTTAATCGCGATTAGCATTAAAATTGTATATAATTGATTATAAAAATTCATAATTTGCCTAAATCATATTAAAAAACCTCATTTCAGAAATTCCTATAATTTTCCAAATGTTTCCCAATTTATCGGTATTTAATTATACCGCATTATTAAAATATTCATGATATTCATTATTTAATTATATAAATTCCCAAAAATAATATTTTATTTTTCTGAAATGTTACATTATGGTAGAGAGGTATATCAAGGGGAGGAAGAAGGGTGATCATTTGGCAAAACCTTCCCTGATCCGATGATTGCCGATTGGGAGGCGGATGATGTCCAGCTTAGTCATCTCATGCTCAGTTCGATAGAGTGACGTTTCATGGATGGACTTGTTCACTTGGGATCTATAAAGGCGATTTGGGATCAGCTCCATGAGCCCTATTCTTAACAACAGAGCCTCTCGAAACCTATGATTTGGTACATCAGTTGTACAAGATTCGGCAGGGAACTCGTTCATTGCATCAGTACTACTCAGAGTTTTCACGTCTTGCATAGCTTGTATCGGAGTTGTTCCCGATCAATAGTAATATTATGGAGATGAGGAGGTGGCACGAGGCTCTTCTGGTGATCATTTTTCTTGGTGGGCTATGGCCCGAATATCAGTCAGCATGTCCGGCCTTATTTGGGAAGACGAATATTGCTCTTTCGACCATCTATCATACGCTTTACTAGATTTTTCAGTCGGAGATCACTGATGAGCAACAGCTGGCATCTGACGAACACAGTGCACTTATTGAGCCAGAGAGTTCTCCCACATATTACTCTCCACGAGGGAGAGGTGGAGCAGGTCGTTTGGGCGGCAGAGCTGGAGGCAGAGGCCATGGAGAGCCTCATTTTTGCAACTACTGCCGTCAAGAGGGACATATTCGCAGTACATGCTAGAAGTTGAATGGGAGGCCTCCTCAGCCTCCTTGTCCTGCTACTCGTGCACATGTTGGGACCGCATCTCCCGTATCCTCCACCATTTCGACGAATTCAGCATCATCCGAGAGTTCAGTCATGTTCTTGGAGGGGGAGATTGCTCGATTGAGGTTTCTTGTGATCTCGTCTGTTTCTAGTAGCCAAGCTGGATCGGCTACACCTCGGGCTTCAGTTGTGACCACCTTAGGTCTTATGAGAGGTAACCATACGACCTTTATTACTTCAACTTCTGTATGTCATCCATGGGTGATTGATACGAGTGTGATAGATCATATGACAGAAGAGAGAGAAATATTGTCTTCATTTTGGCTAAGGCCTGGATGTACCCCAGTGACCTTAGCGAATGGCACCATCTCTTCCATAGAGCGTGTGGGGTCAGTTCGTACCACACCACAGTTACATCTCTCTACTGTCTTATATTTGCCTGGTTTTCCTTTCAATTTACTCTCTATAAGCAAGCTGACTTGAGATTTGAACCGTGACGCGACTTACTTTTCTGGTGGATATGTTTTTCAGGAGATTGAGACGAGACGAACGATTGGCACAGCGGCTGAAGTTGATGGGTTGTACCATCTCGATGAGCATCCACGCCCCATAACCAGCCCAAAAACATCCACATCTTTTTTCGATGCCCATTGTCGGTTTGATAAGATTGTTTCAGTATTTTAATCTACATGATTGTAATCTTGCATCACAGTTAAATCTTTGTTGGAAACTTTTCCACAAAGAATGACTTTGGGCTTCATAAATCACTCGGATTGTATGGCACCTTTAAGAAGAAATAATTTTTGAATTTTTTTGGACTGTTTCATCATCGTGGATATCTCCTATCATGAGAAAGTATTCTTTATACAAGATATCTATTTAAAAATAGAGTTGACTATTGGATTAATGGTGGGACTTAAGCTTACCTTTTCTAGATCCTCGGATCGAAAGATCTTTTTTGGATATTTTTGAAGAGCAACTGGCGTATGATATTAATATTTCTCGACACAAACTTTTAGTTCTTAATCGAAATGGAGAATGATTTTTACCTCATTCTACTTCATCACATATAATTAAGGCATGGGAGTTGATTCGATCGATTAATACTGATGAATCTATCGCGAGTAACACCTTATATTGAAAACTGTCCCATTTGGGCACTTTCACCACAAATTCGGCGAAAAAATCACTTCAATCAAAACCTTCCATAATATATTCTGGAATTAAATTCGTTTGTTTTCACAAGACCATTACGAAAACTTTTTTTGAACTGTGACATAACTTTTTTTTCTGGTGGATGTGTTTTTCAGGAGATTGAGACGAGACGGACGATTGGCACAGCGGCTGAGGTTGATAGGTTGTACCATCTCGATAAGCATCCACGCCCCATAACCTGTCCAAAAACATCCACATCTTTTTTCGATGCCCATTTTCGGTTTGATAAGATTGTTTCAATATTTTAATCTACATGATTGCAATCTTGCATCACGGTTAAATCTTTGTTGGAAACTTTTCCTCAAAGAATGACTTTAGGCTTCATAAATCACTCGGATTGTATGGCACCTTCAAGAAGAAATAATTTTTGAATTTTTTTGGACTGCTTCATCATCATGGATATCTCCTATCATGAGAAGTATTCTTTATACAAGATATCTATTTAAAAATAGAGTTGACTATTGGATTAATGGTGGCACTTAAGCTTATCTTTTTCTAGATCCTCAGAAAAGATCTTTTTTGGATATTTTTGAAGAGCAATTGGCGTATGATATTAATATTTCTCTTGACACCAAACTTTTAGTTCTTAATCGAAATGGAGAATGATTTTTACCTCATTCTACTTCATCACATTTAATTAAGGCATGGAAGTTGATTCGATCGATTAATACTGATGAATCTATCGCGAGTGACACCTTATATTGAAAACTGTCCCATTTGGGGACTTTCACCACAAAATCGGCGAAAAAATCACTTCAATCAAAACCATCCATAATATATTCCGGAGTTAAATTCGTTTGGTTTCACAAGTCCATTACGAAAAACTTTTTTTTGTCCATCACAATCTATTTTTGGAAGCTTAAAAACCCTTGATCTACTTCAAGCAACATGTATATGTAGATGAAGGACGGCAATGCATTCTAACCAAAGCTTAATCCGAAACATAGACATTTATTTTTGTGTGTGAATTCTATAGTTGGTTGGTTCGAACATCATTAGCGCCTTGTAGGCTTTACAATCCATCTAATTTACATGACATCATAAATATCCTCCAAATGAAGGTATCATGTAAGAAACCAATTGGACCAATCCTTCATATTATTGTTGCAAATATCGTTTGGTATGTTTGGAAATAACGAAATTATAGAAATTCTAGGTCTCGATATAGATCTAAAGAGACTGTTTTTGGGGATGTTATCTCCAATACTTCAATTAGGATGGTTAAGTTTTTTGATACTGCAGATCTTGGTTAATGGATTAATTGCTCAAAATTGGAATGCATTACATTCTTTTTTATAAATGTGATCCTAAGCAATTGTCTTATATTAGCCTTGATCTTGTTCTATCGAATTTTTTTTTAAAATATATTTTTTCTTATATATATAATGTTTTCCCTCGTCTTTGGCAAAATAAATAAATAAAACAATTTAAGTTGGGATTGAAAACGAAGTGGCATGAAGGTACCAAATTGTTGGAACATTTGTTGCGACAAAAACGTTGCAGCCTTGAAGAATATTTATATGTCCGTGAAAAAAAAAAGGGCAATAAAATAACATTTTTCTTTTATGATTTGACATTTGAATTTATCAGCACCGACAGTCGACAGCCTATGCTACATCACGTTTGGGTCCCATAAAGTAAGAAATATGGGTCTTATTTTATTATGTTTATTTTCATACAACATCATCAGCTAAGTTTTTTTATTCGAATAGAATTGACCATCAAATAGGATAGTCGATATTTTTCAAAATATTATCGAATTTAAAAGTATTTTAATCATTATCAATTATTCTCATAAATTAAGAAATCAGACCATCATGGCCATTGAGTCCAGGTCTCTTATTCTGAGAGGAAGAAAAATCTCATAAAGTAATAGATATCAAAACTGGAATTAATACAAATTCTTTAACCAATGAGCAATAGCTCAGTTGGTATGACACTTCCTTTCCGAGAGAAAGTTGTGGGGTTCGATCATCACGAGAGGAAGTGACCACAATTTAACAGTTTCAGTGTAATAAAAAGGTTAAAAGGAAGATGAAAATGAAATGCAATACAAACTAAGTCAATTCAACATGATTACAACTGATGTGGCACATCAATAGATGACTTGTTATCAAATCTATCTTAGTGCAAGGATTCTTAATTAATCTTAATGGGGTGATCCTTTTGGAAACCTTTAACACCAGTGTAATGGGCTATGAAAACAACCACACATAAGTTATATGGTGCATGATCCCAATCTCATTAATATCTTGTCTAATGCTATTTTGACATTAAAAAACCAAATCTATCACCATTACTTGAATTTAAAAGATCCTCATTGGGTATCCACTCAATCAAAATACTGGACAATAATAACTAAAAGAGGTTAACGGAGCTAAAACATGTCTTAATTAAGGCATGTGGACATGTGAGAGACGAGCAAGAACGGCTCATCCAAATATATATATATATATATGGAAGAAAGAGGCCATAGGAAGGAATTTCCTCCTATGGCGTCGAAAAAATACAATTTCCACCATTTTTTCCGATGATCGGCTCCCATCATCATCGTCGTTATCATCTAAGATATGCATACACCAAATTTCATGTGATTCCAACACTTTTTCACCGTTGATTTAGTTGGTGCAAAATTAATGGTTTACCGACAATAGGACATTTTGCACCAACTAAATCAACAGTGAAAATATGGTATAATCACATGAAATTTGGTGTATCCACATCTAAGATGATAAAAATGAAAATGATGTATGCCGATCGTCCAAAAAAATCATAGAGCTTGTATTTTTCCGACGCCATAGGAGGAAATTCCTTCCTATGGCACCCTTCCTCCATTAATCTCTCTCTCTCTCTCTCTCTCTATATATATATATATATATATATATATATATATATATATATAACTTAAAAACAATGTGGAGGATCCTCTTTCTTTCTCTCACATATTTTAGATAACTTAGTTAAGCTATATATTAGCTCCATTTTTTTCCCCTAAAAATAAAGATATTATTTCAAAACTATATTTTTTGCACGTGTGATACACATAAGTGAAGTAACGCAACATGTTTAAAACCAATCTTATTTGATTTTAATACTATAATTTTATAATAAAGATCTGGTGATGACTTTCATATTGGTATGGCAATACATGGATGGATGGATGTAGAGAGAGGAGGGGGGAGTATGAAATTTGAATTTTAAAGAGCCGGATAACATATGTATAATTGAATGATGATGTGGACATCTGAATCAAGGATCGATAATATATTATCCTGTTATTTTGTCTGAAGATCGACGACACGTGACATAAACATAATAGACATCTGTACCATCTGCAACTTTCAGTATTCAAATCATCTCGTCTGAAAGATCGAAGATACGTCACTATCCTATCACAACAAAACAAACATTATAAACAACATCATCTGCACATACTTAGCAGCATCCGACATAATAAGAACGACGTCAAACTAAGCCTAAAAAGACACAAGTCCATTCTTCGGACTTACCATCTCTCTTAGGAAACATCACATCATTGTTTTGATTAAGGGGCCGAAGTCTTAATTAAAGAAATTGTAGACATACACAAATTTCATTGTGAGACTTAATTTATTTTCTTCAAATTGTGCAGTAAAACAAACAACGAAACTAGCCAGAAAAAGAAAGGGACATGCTGTAGGAAAAAGACTTTAATTACTTAACAAGAAATTTAAAAGTGAATCTCTCTTCATTAAAATAACATTAATGTATTGCTAACATCAAGTTCAATCCATTTCAATGCAAAAAAGAAAAAAAAAAAGAGGAGAGGAAAAACACTTTTTTTATGTGAAGAAATTGACCCTACCTTGGACCTACATGCAAAAACCAAAAACATAAAGGGTGTGTTTGCAAAACAGGGCTCAATAATAAAGGGATAGAAAGGAAGCCGAGGAAAAGAGTGGCAGGGAACAGAGTGTGTTCGTGTTTGTGTTCGTGTTGTGTGTGTTTGTGTTGTGTGTGTTCGTTTGTGAATTGCGCAGGAGAGGTGACGTGGAGTTTCAGGCCAGCCAGCCTTTTGGGTTCCGGTGCTCCGTGGTGAGATACTCCGGCGACAGCCGGCAGAGGACCGTAAGCCCCGGCGGTCACCGCCACGTCAGCATGGGTGGGGCTGGTTGGTGGGACAAGATTATGATCCCTGTCAAAAGAGCGTTTCTCTCCGTCTCCGCCAAGGTTAGGGCCGCTGGAAGGAAAGTTGACGGTGAGGC
Organism: Agapanthus africanus; assembly: GCA_030015575.1. Lineage (NCBI taxonomy): Eukaryota > Viridiplantae > Streptophyta > Magnoliopsida > Asparagales > Amaryllidaceae > Agapanthus > Agapanthus africanus. Next base: position 219,703,836 of record JASDDO010000014.1, read on the forward strand.
TACCGATCATTTTCTGGTTATTATCTTCTTCTTTTTTTGAGATAATAGATGAGATATAAATGGGAGAACCCGGGCTCGATCCTGGATCTCCCCAACGGGCTACTCCCAGCACTTATCTTTTCATTATTATCATTTGTTTGAATTGCTAAATTTAATCATATTGAAATTCCAACTAACCCAAATACTTCGAAATTGGGAATCAATAGAAGTGTTGCCGCACGTTGCTTAGGGTCCATGCAAAATTGCGGGCATGCTGTGCCTTATTGGATTTATAAGTGAAATCTTTAGATACTCTTGGATCTGTAGTTACCAACTAGGCTCTGCTCTACTGGTACCCATTTACTCTTCAATGTGAGAGATCGTAAGTTCGATCCCCGAACGGGATTAATTTCCAAAAAATAAAAAAAGCCTCGGTCGAGATTCTCCAGAATACAACTTATTTTTTTAACTTACTCATAAGCCTAACTCATGCATACGACACACTCGCACTTACAACACACAAGCACATGACACACTCACACGCACCAGGGCATCCACGAACTTGCCCCGAAAGCGTTAAATTGTGGTGACTTCCCCTCTGAGGATTTAACCCAGCACTCTTCTCAGGAACGGAGAATACAACTCGTTAATTCTCTTGATAGTTAACATATGTGAAGTATAGATCACAAATATTGAAAATAGACTGTCATGACTGTGAAGGTTTCCAAACGATCGAGACGTAAAAACCTATACATGATTGGCTATCAGGTCATATTTGCCCGTATCAAATATATAACAACGCATGATTCAATATTCTTCGTGCTTACCAATCGTTTCTAAATAGGAAATAGGGTAAAGTTTCAATCTTTATATATATATATATATATATATATATATATATATACAGTTTAATATTAGATGGTAGGTTGTTGAAAAGAATCCAACTTTAATTAATATAAAAGGTCACGCCATGAGAGACACACGTACGGACCCTTGATACTACCCTACCACTCATATATTCAATGCACCCAAACTATTGTTCTTATTTTTATCTTATTTAAGAATTAAAATTTTCTTTTTTTTTATCTTTATGTTAACATTTTTTTTATTTTTTCGTTAGGAGGTGGAATACAAAAGCTTCATAATGATGTGCAAACATGTGGGTACCAAGATGTGCAAGTGATGTGGGAGATGATGTTGAGGAGATCAGAGAAGAAGCAAGACAACAAGAGGCCTATTTGGAGATTGCTAGCTCGGTCGAATCCAGATCGAACTTCTTCGCGTTAGTCCGCAGGGCCACATCATATCTAAACCCAAAGAAAAATAAAAGTGTTTGTTGCATTTCAACACCTTTTGATTTATATATTCATCCAGCACTTTTAACATCATGCCCAATTTATGATCACTCAACACACTCAGTGATCTATGACAATCTAAATGACATGATCGATGGCTAATGAGATAGTTGAGGAGATATAAATGCTGGATGGTGTATAAATGGAGGCTGTTATATGCAAATAATCCAAGAGAAATAGAGAAGGAGGATGGCGAAAAGCTTATAAATTGCTATAGCAACATCATATATCCCTTGAAAATAAAAAATGGTCATAAGTGTGTAGATGTATATTTTTCAATTTTCATGTGCATATGTAAAAAGTTGAGTCGATGACAATGTCTATAGTCCAAGTAGAGGAAAATGGAATGTGCATAAATAAATGCGAAAGAAAAGGATGTGCATTTTAAATAAGCTTAAACACCTGCAAGAATTGTTACGTTTTGGTTGTGTTTGAATTGTTTTGCAAACACTACGTGATTTCCAAAAACAACTCAAGAATCAGAATCACCTCATAGTTGTGAATCATGAACATTTTCTTCTAAAATTCATATAAAATTCAATTATAACAAACCTTCAAAGGTTACATACACCAACAAAACAAGAGAACTAAACAAAAGAACCAAATAAAAAACACACACAATACACATTCCAACAATCCAAAACCCTAAAACAAAAAGCTCAAGCTCTCATGTCCTCCTTCTCACCATAGAAGAAGGATTCCCGTCGAAAAGCTCGTCGATCGCTGTCTCCAAATCATCCGGCGCAAATTTTATATACTTCTCCGTCTGCCTCCCCGCATCAAACACCTGTGAAAACCTCCCAAGAAAAGATCGGTATGCGGGTACCACCACCGCGGATATCGAAACCCGAAGCTCCGACTGCAATTGCTCATCGCTCACAACCCAGCAGCTCTGGGCTTTATGTATCTCTTCGAATAGCGCATTGAAGCTCTTGAATCTCTCTTTGAGCACGGGCTTGGACACCGAGCCTTTTATAGTGAGACCTTCGTCTTTGAAGCAAGCCAAAACTTTAGACCAAGTCTCTCTTTGATAGTTTTTATGGTACTGTCGTAAATCCGACGACCTTTTCCGACACCAAGTGTTGCCTAGGAGCGAGTTGATCTCCGCTGACCCTTTTATCTTTTGGACGATGTATCGGCCGTTGTTCATGAGGAAAATGTGGTTTAGCGCTACCTCTTTGTAGAGCTTTGCTTTCGATTCGAGGTTCGATAGCAATAAATCCATGATTTGGATTAGTTGAGCTTCAAAGGGCGTGTGATTGTCGCTGCTGCTGTTGCCACCGCCAATGTTGTCGTCGTTGCCGCTTTCTTGATCGTCAGACTTTCTGTAATCTTTAAAAATTTGTTGTAAGGAGTCCATGTACTCACATGCATATTTTAAATAGTTCATGACGTATCGGGGGAGGGGGTGGACAGCCCCACCGGGGACGGCGTTCTTCCCCGCATCACTCTTGATTGAGTTTTCGAGCTCACAGAAGATCGAGAATGCTGACTCCCCAAGCCTTCCCTTGGCCGCCGACACCTCTGACTTGAGCTCTGCTGCTGCAGGCGAAGACGAAGAGGATGACTCTTCAGATTTTTCTTCATCGTCCTCCTCTTCCGCCTCCTCTAAGGGAAAGAGGAGGTCAATTTTAGGGATCATGTCGTTCAAGGCCTCGTACATGTCGAGCACCTTGAACAGCTTCTCCGTCGAGCGCTTGGTCATAGCAACCGCCTCTGGAAAATTAAGGAGGTTATGGATCGTGTTGTGAGCAAGATGGTACAACAGATTGGCAGCAATTGGCCGGTAGCTATGAAACACGGAATGACAAAGATCACGCTCAAGGGGGAGCGACTCGGAGACCGCCTGCCGAAATGTCTTGCTCCATTTCGCAATCTCCGCCTCAAGTGCATCCCAAGCCATCCTTTGGACATCATCTATAGGGATCTTTTCAAACCCTAAACTCGAAAGGGTAGATTTAAAGGCATTGCGGCGGGCGCACGCAAAAACCTGGCGGCACTCCATGTAGTACCCGGATGTGATCATGGCATCCACGATCGCACGCATTGTCCCTAGAGCTTCGCTTGAAGGGTAATTATCAGAAAGGCTGGCTTCTGCTGCTGGTGAACGATCATGATCTTGTTGTCGTTTGTTCTTGCCGCCGCCACTAACGCTCCCTTGATCTTTGCTTGACCCCGAATACTCTTCGAGTAAAGAGTACAATTCATCTTCTAAATACGACATCGCGTGGTGAAGAACGATGCCGGTTAGGTTCATTGAATCAAAGTACTTTGGATCGGACGAGAATGAAGAGAGGGTGTTTGTTAGTTTGGACACTCGATCGATCGTCCTGAGGAACTCAGGCGAGAATTTCTCCTCGCCCGATTCATACATTGCAATCTCTTTCTCGACCAACCCAACGAACTTCTCGATAGTTGATTCGGGGATCTCAGGCAGATCATCGACATTCTCTTTATCTTCCCTATCTTCGAAGCTAAGAAGAACGGCAAGGAATTGGTCGATGTTTTCGATGAGGGAGGCGATGTTTTCTTCCTCATGTGGGGTTTCTTCCTGTTTATCTTCGGGATTGTCATTTTTGTTCTGCACGGTTTGCTCTTCTCCTTCGTCGATCTTTTCAGGCTTTTCGGTGTTAGTGTCTTGATCTTTGGATTTTTCGAGGAATTGGATGGCGTTGAGGGAGAGATTGCGGAGGCGGAGCTTATCGTTGTTGATGGGGGAAGAGGAGGAGGAGGAGGAGGAGAAGCTGTTGGATTTTTGGGGGATTGGGGGTTGGTTTCTCTCCATTTTCTTTGTTTTTTCTTTGGAATTTTTTCCCCTTTGAATTTTTGTTATCAGTTAGAATTAGAGAGAGAGATAGAGAGGGAGGAGAGGATGAAGAGAGAGGAGAAAGAAAAGGAGAGAAATGAGGAGAATGGAGGGTGAATAACATTGAGTTTGTGCCCAAACCCTACGGGCAGTAGAAAAAAAAAAAAAAAAAAACCATTGAGTTTGTAAGAATGGGAGAGGCTGCTGCTCAAACTTAGGAAGAGAGCTTTGAAATAGTCAGCGCGGGAAATAAAATTAAAAATAATGTAATATTAATATTAATATTATTGGCATATAACAGAAAATGTGGATTTAGCGCTAGATTATTTTTTTTGCGCGATTTATGGGGCTGACATCCACCACAACAGCAAATCAAAGTTTATATTGCATCTTTTTAGGACAAAAACGGTTGGAGAAACTCCATCAGCATTCCATGACGGATAATTAACGGAACAAAATACAAAGCTAAAAGAAAGATTATATAGCATTTGAATGTTTTGTCTTTTTTTAATGAAAAATGTTGAGCTGCAGCTCAAGTATATTAATAAAAATAAATACCATGGACATCAAAGTTTTCAAAGTTTTCTACTGACACCACAGAAAAAAGGAAGAAAGAAAATAATACAAAATCGAAAAATCGAAAACCGATTCGGCAGTCTTGAACAGCTGCATGCCTTTCTTAACATATCCTTCATTTTGCCTGGTGTTGAAGATGCCCACAAAATAAAAAGAGATTCAGTTCTGAACATCATCTCATCTAACGATATGTTAGTGCCGATAAAGATATTTGAATTTCTTCTAATCCACAAACAGTAACAGATGATTATTTAAAGATTGGACCAAGATGGAGAAACCAACGTATCCGGAAAATCCCATCCGATAGCTATTTCTTCAATAGAATATGATAAAATTGCAATTCCAAAAGCTTTTGATATTCTTAGGCATATCTTAACTCCCATTAGGCCCGTACTTAAAAAATAAATGATCATTGGTTTCTTCCGTCCAATTGCAAAAAACACAAGATCAATCCCATGTCCATCCTTTACGTTTCATTAGTGATCTTGTCAACAATCGTCTAATTAAGAGAAGCCAAAGAAAAATCTCAACCTTTAATGGAGCCATCGATTTCCAAATAAACTTATACCAAGGAGATTCAAGCCCACTAAAGTTCAAAATGTATAAATTTGTACAGAAAATTTTCCATTTGGATTAAGCTTCCATGCCATCCTATCTTCTTCATTTGTTGGTATAATTCCGTTCAACTCCAATTGAAAACTTCTCCATTCTATCACAACATCATTATCCAACAAAGGAAGATTAGATAACCTTGATCTTTATCCATTGACACCGTGATATCCCATTTTGCAAACGGTATCTTGTTCGTCGGTTATGGATTCAAAAACCTTTGGAAATCTCCCTTTCAAGGGTTGATCACCCATCCAATGATCCATCCAAAACCTAATCGTGTAGCCATTTCCCAGGATCCAATGACTGCTTACAAAGAAAAAGATTTCGTACAAATCCTTATTTTTCCAAATTGTGTCATTTTCTCTATTCAGTGATCTCCAGATTCTAATGAGAGGGCGATATGATCTTCAAAAACTGACCCACAAAACGCTATCATTGCGCAGAATCCTCCACACCCATTTTACAAGAAAACTGATATTAAAATCTTTTAAGTTAAGAACACCAAGTCCACCATATTCTTTTCATTTACAGACTATATTCCACTCCACCGACATTTTAAACCACCGACCAGAATCACCGCATCCCCAAAAAAATCTTTTTCTGATTGTATCGATTTTAACTTACACCCATTTAGGATGTCTATAAAAGGACATGTGGTATAAAGGCATCGCTGAAATTACCGAATCCATCAACGTTAATATATCTCCAGAAGACGAAAGTTTTCATTTCCAATTTGAGAGCCTTTTTGAGACCCTATCCGGCAACGGTTACCATTCTCTTCTTTTCAGTTTTCCTTTATACAAGGGCATTCTAAGATAAGTTAATGAAAATTTCTTGAGTTTGCGATTTATGCTTCTAGTTGACACTTCTCCTATAACCAAAATAAATAAGATAACTTTTAGAAAAATTAATCTTCAAATCAGAAATACCCTAAAAAAGATATAAGATAAGTTTCAAATTTCTGATCTCCTCCTTATTTGCTCTACATAAAAGTAATGTGTCATCTATAAACTGAACAATAGAAATGTCTCCCATCATACCTCTCAAAGGTAGCGTTTGAATCAAACCATTATTTTTTTCACTTGAAATCATCCTTCCAAAACATCAGCAACAAGTAGAAAAAAGATAAGGGGATGATGGATTCCCCTGATTTAGCCCCCTCTTACAAACTTTAGTTTTAATAGCAACCCCATTAACCAAAATAGCGGATTTTGTATTCCCCACCGTCAGTTTAACCCATCTAATCCATTTGTTGCCCAACCCTATGGCTTCTAAAAGTTTCATAGAAATTCGCAACTCACAATTATGATTTCTCAAAATCAACCTTAAACATTGCAATCTCTTTATTTCTCTTTTGACAAGCATTTATCATCATTTTCAGTAAACATCATGCAATCCATTGTTGATTTCCTCTTCGTGAAGTCACGCTGAGTTTCCGACACTAATTTATCAATCCATGGTTTTAATCGATTTGTGAGAACCTTTGTGAAAATTTTCAACACTCCATTCATTAGACAAATTAATCTAAAATCACCAGCTACTCTACAACCTTCTTTCTTTGGAATAAGAAATATAAAGGAGTTACTAACGCACTCCAAATTACGTGCCCTTCCATAAAGATCTTGAAATATTAATTATATCCCAAAATGTTTGAAAAAGCAAAAGGGAGAACCCATCTGGACCAGGGGCCTTATTTCCTTCATGCTAAAAAGGGTAGCTTTAATTTCCTCAATTGAAAAAGGTATGTCCAATCCTGAAAGATCCAAATTCTTTCCCAGATGCAACACCTTTAAATCCGCCTTCAGACAGAAATCGGGTTTAAACTGCAAAAATTCTTCAAAAATGATCATCTTGTTCCCATCTAATTTTCGGTTGATTACACGATAAAGTGTCCAGAACTTCAAGTGAATGAACAAAATTAATTCTTCTCCTTCCATTAACCAATGTATGTAAATAAACCATGTTACCATCTCTCTCCTCGATACAAATATTTCTAGATCTTTGTTGCCAATAAGCTTATTGTCTTTACAAAAGATCATGATAATCAACCAATAGTTTCATTCCATCTTCTTTTTTTCTGCTATAAGTGGAGAATATTCTGTCTTATCATCAAACTCCTTGATTTTAGTCAATGCTTCTTTTTTCCTCAGTGTAGTATTTCCAAAAAAATATTATTTCTCCACCAAATAAGTCTTCTTCTTAACAAGCTCAACTTATCAACTTTTTCATCGAGTTTCCCTGAACAACGAAAGAAGTCCACCAACTTTTAACAGCTGCACTAAAATCCGAATGTTCAAACCTCCTCTCAAACATAAATCATGATTTGTTTGCTTTAACCCCTCTCAAATCTAAAATAATAGGAGTATGATCAGACAATGCTCGGGATAAAGAAAATTGAAAGATTATAGGATACAAAGACTCCCACTAGTGAGTAATAAAGAACATATCCAGTTTCGCCATCACTGGATCACTCCACAAGTTAGACCACGTAAATGTGTTTCCTGCCATAAGCAAATCAATTAATTACAGTTTTCCACCACTTCTCTAAACTCATCCATATCTCATAGAGATTCTTCAAGTCGACATCTTTCTTCCGAATTAAGCGTTACATTAAAATCGCTCGGGGCAATCCAAGGATGAGAAAATTTTAATCTAATATAACGCAGTAATTCCCAACACAATCTTCTCTCCTCTCTACAACAGTGAACATACAAGGAGGTAATAATCCAAGAACCATTAGTCTTTAGATCTTTTAATAATATTGTAACTGAGAAGCTTCCAACCCAACTATCTCGCAACTCTAACAATATACTATTCCAGCCGACTAACACTCCCCCAGAAAAATCAATGGCATTCAATCCCAATCCATTTATCAATTCTTTCCCCTCCAAGACTTAGGCCATGTTTGGATAGCCAAAGTGCAATGGAAAAAAAAAGTCTAGATTCCTTTTTTTCGTTAGATTGGGTCAATCCAAAAAATTGTTGTTTGAGTAAATTTTTTAAGAACGATTCCAATAAAAAATGACCCAAAAATATCTCTCATCTATTGGATTCTAAAAATTGGTAAAAATCCAATTTTTCTAATCCAAAACTCTCCATCTCAATGTCACATCAATCTCCTTTTTTCTTTCTCTCTCTTACTTTAATGATATCATTTTCCCAACAATCCAAACATGCATTATATTACCAAAAAGTATTGGAATTTTACTTTTGGAATGTACATGCATTCCAAAACATTTTAATCCTAAAGTAACTCGTATGGATTTTAACCATAACTATCCAATGGTCTCAAGACTACTGGTTCGAGGATAGATAGCTTAGTTTCTTGAAGACAAACCAAATCTAATGCATAGTGCTCAACCCCATTGCGAAACGTCCTTTTAGCTCCTCTTCCTATCCCTCTTACATTCCAAGAACCTATCTTCATAATTAAACAATGATAATCCCCTCTGTTCAGCCAACTAATACTTTTACCCTTGAATATTTCTCTCTCCATGATGGAGGTCATGATCTCTCTCAGATGTTGTCCTCCGTCGATCCGGTAGCGAACGGTTTTGAGCGGCTGAGATTTGTTTTGAGGGTTGTTGAGCGTGTGGATCTCAATGAGTTGTTAGAAGTTGCTGAGACCGAGCTACCTGCAAGGGAAGTCCCAGGATGGGAAACCGCCGTAGGACCCTCCGACGATCAAGTTAATACCGGGGAATAAGAGCAGCATAGCAGCCTATTGGAATGAGTTTGAGTTACCTGAGTCGTCTGAAAGAGGGGTTTATATAGTAGTCGCGTAGAGCAAGCAGGCGCGAGATCTTCGCCGTCAATTACACCCCTGTGTTATTCCGGCATTAATGGCGGGATACGCCCATTAATGGGGGGACGCGCCAGTATGAGACGCGGATATCTCGTCCTGGCGAGATACACGGAGCTGTTACGGGGGCACTTGGGTTCCGCGCTCTCGGTTGATCGGAGAAGCCGAGAAAGCTCGGCCTGTCAGGAGGCTCGGAGACGAGCAGAGAGGCCGAGGAAGCTCGGCCTGTCAGATGGCTCGGAGATGAGCAGGGAGGCCGAAGAAGCTCGGCCTGTCAGATGGCTCAGAAACGAGCTGTTGGCTGTTTGCTAGGTGAATATGGAAGGTACTCAGGGATGTCTCCGAAAGTTCGGATGCATCCTCGGAGACGAAGTCCCGAGAAACGTCCCCAATGCATCTCATTTATTCCACCTCCGTAGCCCTCAAGACATGGCATCCGCCACGTGTCGTAATATGAGGAATTCCTACTTGTGAGTATCATCATTAGCCCCCACTCTCGTTCCGACCTATTTATGGGTCGGGTCGAGAGTGGCCTGCTAGGTTTCTTCTGCTCAGCTTGGTACCGAGAATTCTTCTTGGTGGGTCGCCCGGGAACGGCATGGAGTTTGGCGGTTGCGTCGCTTCGATCTTTGAGTCCACGTGGAGTCTCACTGCACGCCTAAGTTTCGCATGTATCCCTGATGACATCAGCGGATCGGTGAAATGATTGCGCTTTAAAGAGAGAGCGCCGTTTCGCTCGATCATCAGTTAGGGTATGGGCCACGTGTCTGACGTCGGTTGGCGGGCGAGATAGGCTGTCTCTGACTCCTGCAACGAAGAGACGTCCCTAATGGTCGACCACCATGTGGAGCCTCGACTGCCGCTAAGCGCGATGTTTCTTTTTGGCGGGAATCGATCTGGGCCGTAGGATGTTCTCTTTGGGTGTATAAATATGAGGGGACCATCCTAAGGCCAACACTTTATCTTAATTCTCTTTCGCTGCTTGAAGATTGCTCGGAGCTCCTCCGCATAAATCGGATCTTCCGTTGATTTTTCCTCGGCGAGTCCCTTTCTTTGAATCAGGTAAGATGTCTTCCTCCGAGGTATCTATAGATGTAGTAGGGATAGAGTCGGGCGATGAGACTCCAGTTGCTGGGGCCAGTGGGACTTCTTCCTCTTCGGCTTCAGATAGCCGAGAGGGTTCTTCTTCTACAGCGTCTTCTGTGTCGGGCACGACCCTTAGAGTCAGGGCTGCCCGAGTCACTTGACATCGGGCGGTGACAAAGGCTCCCAAGGTGCACATCGGGAACACCCGCGATGCGCCCTCCGTCTTGAATCGCATGGTCAAGCTTTCTGACATCCGGACTCAATTCCATATCCGCTCTAATTATTCACTCCATCTGGCCAGAGAGGGTGAGCGGGCAAACCAGGTGCGGGGCAAGGAGATTGCCCTGTATCTAGAAGCATTCCAGGCAGGAATGCGTCTGTCCTTCTCACTAGAGGTTCCATCTTGCCTCGGGCCAGCTAGTGCCGAAATCGTAGAGGATCCTCCTCGGGTTTCTGGTCCGGTTAAAATTTGATCATATCCCTTTCAGTTTGACCCTCCTCTTGTCTTTTCTTTGTTATAAAATTCACCCTGGTACCAGTAAGGAGGAGCCGAACTGGGTGTACTTTTCGTTTAAGAAACGTAAGGGTGGGACGGCCGGGTCGGAGGTAGTGGTCGTCCTTTCTTCCATCCATGAATGGAAGGAGAAGTACGTATTCGATGGGCCACCGAAGGACGAGAATTGGCATGTGCCTACACAGTGGCATAGGGCCGACTGCCGGAGGGCAAAGCAGTCGACCCCCCCGAGGCGAGGGTGGTGTCCCAGTAGGAACCGATCCAGCGGGCCGATGTCCTGCTGTCCGAGCAGGTACTGAGCTGGGCTGGGCTCAATCCTGCGCGTTTTCTAGATAAGTTAGGGTTTTTGACGATCCGTTTAGACTTTGCTAAGTTTTCATTGCCTTTTCAGTGTCGCTGACCTTTTTCTCCTGTGCGTTCTTTTTTGTAGAGCCTATGGACCGATCAAAAATCATGGCTGCCATGGCCGCCAAAGCCCAAGGAAGAAAGGCCGGCGGCGCCCCCAATCCCGGAGAAAAACTCCTCCGGCCAAACCATCCGCAGCACCCCCAGTCCCGGAGGAGCGCCGTAGGGGAGAGGGTCAGAAGCATGTGCGGGACCCGGCGTCCCGGGTGAGGGAGGATGAGTCTTCCCCCGCCGAGGAAATCCCCTTTAAGAGACAGAAGCGGGTAGTCTCTCGGCCGCCCCCTACCGGGATCCAAGTGCAGGAGGGCGACTTCTGCATTGAGGTGCCCTCGGGGCTATCTGTGGCCGACAGCTTGTTGTCGGACATGGAGAAGTCAGCCGGAACCAAGATTCCCCGGAGCACCATAAAGGCCCAGGTGGCCGCAATAGCGCAGGAGGCGGTTCAGGTCGGTAGTTTCTTTCTTAAAGAATTTCTTAAGTTTTATTTTCTCGGTTTCGGTTTTCTAGCATGTTTGTTGTTTTCCTCAGGTCCTTCAGCACTGCGCTCTCCTCGTCGCCATGGAGTCCGAGGAAATAGCCCTGGCGATGAAGAAGACGGGTGAATCCTTCTCGCGGAAGGAAGACCTTCGCCTTCAATTGCAGCAAGCGGAGGAGAAGGTTGCCCTCCTTGACTCGAGATTGGTTGCCGAGGGGCTGACGGTCTCAAAGCTGAAAAAGTCCCATCGACTTCTAAATGAGTCCAACCGGGCTATCCAAGCCAAGATGGAGGAGATGAACGGCCTCTAAAACGCTATGAAGAGGTCGAGGGACGCCGTCAAGAAGGATGCTCGGGCGGCTTTAGATGCGGCGAAACTTGCTGAGAGCCTGGCGGCAAAGGCCGTGGAGGAATATACGGCGTATGATCAATTTTATCTTGATCTCGCTGAATCCGCGGCCGTTGTGTGGCACAAAGCCCTCGACGCCGTCAAGGAATCTATGCCGGAGTTCTTCGACGGCGAGCTCCGCGCTAGGTTCCCCCTCGCCGAAGAAGCGCCGCAGGGAGGAGGCGCCGAGCTGGCTGTAGGAGGTGAGGCTGTCGGCGGAAGCGCCGACTCTGAGGTCACCGTTTTAGCCCCCGATGGCGGCGTCTTGCAGGGTGAGATCCCGGCCGAGCGAACGGTCTGAGCTATCCCCCCTCTACGATTTTCTTGTATATATTTTTGTTTTAGAATTTTATAAGCCTCCGAGCATTTTTGTAAGGCTGAGGAGCCCACAATACCTTTGTACATAATTTTGATCATGAATAAAATATGTATTTTCCTTTGCTCAAATGTCTGATCATTCTGCAAGTACTTTAGCTCGTATACTTTTCATTATTCAAATCTTTATTTTGCAAGTATTTTTAGCTCATAAGTCTCTTTATCTTGCTAGTGTAAGGCCGGTGTCCACCCTTTCTGGGTGAAGATCGTTCATTGAGTATGAGTCGAATGATAGCCAAGTGTAGGAAGGTCGGCATCCTCCCTTTCCTCGGAGTCAAGGTGGCGATCGCGCATCGAGTATGAACCGATTGATAGCCAAGTGTAGGAAAGTCAGCGTCACTCGATTCTACCCGGCCGCCTCGTGGTGAGGGATTTGGATCCACAGTGTTTGTTTGGGCAGGAAGTTACCCGCTGCGGCTGGGCCGAGCAGGAATCCGCTCGGCGGTCTCGTGAGGAGGGCTTTTAGATCCACTTCTGTGTAGGGCAGGAATCTACCCCTTTATGGATGAGCCGAGCAAGAAGCTACCCGGCCGCCTCGCGATGAGGGCTTTTGATCCACAACGTTTGTTGGGCAGGAAACTACCCGCTACGGATGAGCCGAGCAGGAAGCTACACGACAGCCTCGCGATAAGGGCTTTTGATCCACAGCGTTTGTTGGGCAGGAAGCTACCCACTGTGGATGGGCCGAGCAGGAATCTACTCAGCGGTCTCGTAGTGAGGGCTTTAGATCCACTTCTTTGTTAGGCAGGAATCTACCCTTTGTGGATGAGCCGAGTAAGAAGCTACTCGGCCGCCTCGCGATGAGGGCTTTTGATCCACAACGTTTGTTGGGCAGGAAGCTACCCGCTGTGGATGGGCCGAGCAGGAATTTGCTCGGCGGCCTCATGATGAAGGCTTTAGATCCACATCTTTGTAGGGCAGGAATATACCCTGGGCAGGAAGCTACCCGGTCGCCTCATGGTGAAGGATTTGGATCCACAACATTTTTTGGGCAGGAAGCTACCCGCTGCGGATGGGCTGAGCAGGAAACTACTCGGCGGCCTCGTGAGGAGAGTTTTGTTAACTTTCTAGTATCTCCTTGGGGTGTCGTTCAACCTTCCGTTACCCATATAGGCGGGAATGGCGACCGTCGCGGATGACACGTGGCAACACCATATCGGGAAAGTGCGATATTTCGTGATTTGCGTCGTTTGTACGAGTAAATTTCGGATGTTGGATTTTTGTTGAGGCTATAAATACCGAAAGCATGTTGGTTTCTTCCTAGTCTTGCATTCCCTGAAGATGACCAGCTGCGTGTATACCATCAGGAAGATCGTTTCTCGTGATGATGTATACTTTTATAACCTCGACCGTTCTAAGGAAACGTACAAGGCGGTGATAGGCCGCCTAGAAGGCCACTGTGGGCGCCTGCTTCCCCGGTGATCTTCTCTGCTTCAGGTGCTAATTTACGCGATATGGAGGACTTCCCCGGGTCTGTACAACACGTTGTTCCCACAGTTAATGGACGAGGCATTTGACAAAATGCATGCGATTCACGAGCTTGGTCTGGTCTTAAAGAGCAGGCGGGACCGCTCGGTGGACCTTCTGCTTGAGAGTTTTCATCAAAGGTTGATCGTCGCATCTTGCTCAGCGAACGGAAATCCTGGGGAGTCTGTGGCTTCTAGGGTCCGTGAGCATCGTCGGAGGGAGCGGGTTGAGGCTGCTTGGGCCTGGTCGGAGGAGATTTCTTCAGTGTACCACCGACAATGTTTCCTTAATCCTCGCCCTCCTTTGCTGTAATTGTTGTAAGGCTGGGGAGCCCATAATACCTCTTAAATAAATAAACTTGTCTTTGGTTGTAGTGTACTGTCTCTTTTCCTTTCCTTGATATATATTTTATATTTTTCTTAAAAAACTTCGGAGTCTTGGAACCGAGAAAAGAAACAAAGGGCTGGAGCCCTACGGCGGTACACAAAGTCTCTTTCGTGAGAGGATCAAGCCCGGAAGACTTAGTTTAATACAAAAAGGAATTACATTATTTGAAAGACAATATATCTTCATTTATACAATTTAAGATTTTCGGCATTATAAGGCCGAGGAAAATTACGCCCCCGGCGTCCTGCAAGCGGTATGCTCCACCGGGAAACGCTTCTGTTACGAGAAATGGTCCGTCACACTTCGGGAAGAACTTATGTAGTCTCCCTTGGTCTACGAACTCGTTTCTTCGTAAGACCGGATCTCCCATCTTGAAGGCTCGATATTTAACTCGGGCATTGTAGTAGCGAGCGGTTTGCTGTTGATAGGCCGCCGCTCTGATTTGCGCTCGATCCCGCTTTTCCAATAAGATGTCCAAGTTGCTTCAGAGCGCCAAGGTGTTGGCTTCATCGTCAAAATGTTCTACCCTGTAACTGGGCAGTCCAATTTCTGTAAGGACCATCGCCTCGGTGCCGTAGCAGAGACTGAATGGGGTTTCTCCCGTGGGTGTTTTCTTCGATGTTCACAATGCACATAGCACTCGTGGCAGTTCCTTGACCCAGCCGCCTTTCCTTCCTTCCAAACGGGTTCTGAGACCACGGACGACGCCCAGGTTCGCTACCTCGGCCTGCCCGTTACATTGAGGATGTGCGACCGCAGCAAACTTCATCAGTATGTGGTAGTCGCTGCAAAACTCTTTGACTGTCGTTTTCGAAGTTGGTCCCATTGACGGTAACTATGCACCTCGGGATCCCAAATCGAGAAATTATGTTATTCTGCAGGAACTTTATCGTATAGGTGGCGTCTGGTTTCCTGATGGATACGGCTTCTACCTATTTTCGTGAAGTAGTCCACAGCGACGAGGATGTATCTGTGCTCGCCCGTGCCGGTGGGGAGTTGGCCTACCATATCATCTCCCATTGTGCAAACGGCCAAGCGGAACTGAGTGGAGTTAGTTCGGTGGCGGGGAGGCGAGGTATGCTGCCGAAGAGCTGGCAATTCTTGCATCTTCTGACCAGCTTCTCGGCATCCTGGTGTAATCTCGGCCAATAGTACCCTTGCAGTAGTGCCTTTTGGACCAGGGTTCGGACCCCTTGATGTGCTCCGCCAACCCCTTCATGTATCTCTCGCAGAACGTAGTCAGCTTCATAGGGGTCGATGCATCGGAGCAGAGGCCGAGTGTATGATTTCTTGTACAGGTTTCCGTTGCTCCAGACGAAATGGCGTGCTTTGGCCCGAAGCCGGCGAGCTTCTTTTCGGTCTTCGGGAAGTACACCGTCCTTTAGGAACTCCATGGGGGGCTTTCTCCAATCACGGCCTTCTTCCTCTTCCTAAGTTGTGTAGATCTGGAGTGTTACCTCTCCGTCTTCCACGTTGGGCCGTGGCAAGACTTCGAAGAGGATATTTTTTTTATGGTTGGCCGAATAGGAAGAAGTGAGCTTGCTCAAGACGTCGGCTTGGGTGTTCAAGTTCTTGGGAATTTGCTCCACTTGGACTTCGTCGAAATTTTTTCGAAGCATTTTTACTTCGGCCAGGTATTTTATCATGAGTGGCTCCCGGGCTTCGAAACGTCCGGTTACTTGGCCGACGACCAGTGTGGAGTCGATGCGAACTCTGATGGTCTTCAGCCGTACCCCGGAGGCGATTCACAGTCCTGCCAACAAAGCCTTATATTCCGCTGCGTTGTTCGACGCTCTGAACCCAATCTTTAAAGAGTAATCCATTTCCGCTTCGTCCGGGCCGCGGATGATCAGGCCAGCCCAGCTCCCCTCCTTGGTAGAGGATCCGTCCACATAGAGCACCCAGTCTGGGATAGGTCAGGTATCTCTTCGACCGAGGGACGTGGTTCAGGGCTCTGCGCCGCCGTTCCTTCTTTAGCGGGAATAGTGTATTCGACAATGAAATCTACTAAGACTTGTGCTTTGATGGCTTGTCTGGGACGGTATTTGATATCGAATTAAGACAATTCGCACCTCCATTTCTCCAGACGACTTGACGACTCGGGGGAGGCGAGAATAGACCCTAAAGGTCGCTCGGTGAGGACAAGGATTGTGCACGCTTGGAAATAGTGTCGAAATTTTCTGGAGGCGACGACAAGTGCCAGGACTATTTTCTCTATGGCCGGGTATCTTGTTTCTGCATCCTTGAAAACATGGCTCACGTAGTAGACCAGCCTTGGTATGCCTTCGCATTCTCTGACAAGCACCGAGCCTGTAGCTTGGTCGGAGATGACTAGATATGATAATAGCTCGTCGCCCTCGACCAGTCGGATGAGTAGCGAGGGAGTTGCGAGGTGTGCCTTAAGTTGTTCGAAAGCTTCTGGCATTTCTCAGACCATTCAAACTTAGGATTTTTCCTTAGGGCCTTAAAGAACGAGAGGGGCTTCTCTCCAGATCTGGACATAAAGCGAGTCAGGGCAGCCACCCTCCCCATGAGGCGCATGATGTCGACATTGCTCTTGGGCGTTGCCATGTTGAGGATGGCACTGATCTTTTCTGGGTTTGCTTCGATTCCTCGATGGGTAACTATGAACCCAAGGAACTTCCCACTGGTGACTCCGAACGCTCACTTAGCTGGGTTCAGCTTCATTTTATATTTGCGCAGGACGTCGAATGTCTCGCCGAGGTCTATAGTATGCCCGGCTGAGGAGACGGATTTTACGAGCATGTCGTCGACGTAGACTTCCATATTTCTCCCAATCTGTGTTTGAACAGTTTGTTGATACGTGACCTCAGCGTTCTTGAGTCCGAAGGGCATCACTTTGTAGCAGTATACCCCCGATCCGTAGTGAAGACGGTAAGTTCTTCGTCAGCCGGGTTCATCCGGATCTGATTGTAACTGGAGAAAGCGTCCATAAAGCTCAGTAGTTCGTGGCAAGCTAAGCTGTCCACTAGCTGGTGTATCCGAGAAAGTGGATAGTTGTCTTTGGAGCAAGCTTTGTTCAAGTCCGTGAAATCGATGCACATGCGCCATTTCCCGTTTGCTTTCTTGACCATGACCACATTCTCCAGCCAATCAGAGTAGTCCAGGTTCCTGATGAATTTGGCTGCGAGCAATCGATCCACCTCGTCTTATATCGCCTTTTATTTTACCGGCGCAAAGCTTCTCTTCTTTTGTCAGACGGGTCGGGCTTTCGGGTCGACCCCGAGCTTGTGGGAGATCACTCTAGGGTCGATTCCGAGCATGTCCACTGACGTCTAAGCGAATACGTTCGAGTTTCCTCGGAGGAAATGGATCAAGTCTTCGCAGTGTTCCCCTGTCAAGAGAGAGCCGATCTGGATTGTCCGACCATCGACTCCTTCTACGAGGAGGACTTCCGTCAATGCTTCCACCGGGGCGTCTCGAATTTCCTTTTGGTCGTCGCGTGTATCTAAGGACCCCTGGAAATCATGCGCGTTCTCAAAATCGTCGTCCTGCTCTCCGGCGGGGGATGTCGAGGCGAGGCAAATCTTGGCGGTTTGCTGGTTCCCGTAGGCCCGGCCTATCCCCCTTGATCCAAAGGGAATTTAATCGCAAGGTGATAAGTCGAAAGTTGAGCCCGGAGGGCGTTCAAGGTAGGGCATCTCAGGAGAATGTTATAAAATGAAGGGACCTTAGCGACAAGGAAGTTCACCGGCATGGTTCACGTATTGCCCGCTTCCCCAATGTTGAGGAGGAAGATGACCAGCCCCTCGGCCGGGACGGAGTGGTTTGTGAACCCAGAGAGGACATGGGAGGTCGGCCGAAGGTCGGATGGTCCTAGCCCCATACGTTGGAAACAGCCGTGGAACAGAATATCCGCCGAGCTCTCTGAATCGACCAAAATTCTCTGGACCTCGTAACGGTGGACTCGGGCCGTTATCATGAAAGGGTCATTGTGAGGAAGCGATATGCCGTGGAGTTCTTCATCGGTGAAGATGATTGGTTCATCCCTCCTGCACCTCTTGTGTGGTATATCGCTTACATCCTCAACTGGGAGGAGGCGGTGGTTCTCCCCATTTTCCCGAGCTGGATCCAAGGTAACGACAATGATTTTCCCGATCGTTAATTCTTCGGGAGGGGTTTGGTCATTTTGCTCCCGCTCCGCATGTCGCTTGTCCCGCAGGTATTTCGCCAGGTGGCCAGAACGAATCAACTCCTCGATGTAGTCACGGAGTTGTTTGCAGTTCTCAGTCGGGTGACCCTGCAACCTATGGAAGGCGCAGTATGGGCTGCGGAGATGCTTGCCTGCTCTTTGGGTAACTGGCGGGAGCTTAAAGAACCTCTCGCCCTTGGCTTCCTCCAGTAGCTCGGTCTGGAAAATATTTAGAGGAGTGTACTCCTGAATGTAGGGTTCCTAGGCACACTCAAGAGGTTCCACAAGGTATCAACCATGCCAAATTCAAATTTTTCTTGTGCCGAGAAACCCTAATGCTAGATCGTTAACTAGAGATTAGGCGAAACAAGCAACTAAACAACTTTATTGCTAAATGAAAGAGACTACAACCTTTGTAGATCCGGTCCTCCACTTCTCTAGCTTCGTGATGACGTCCCTTCGCTGCGATCACCGGGATCCCGGACTCTAGCGATGGTTTCATCGGAGAAATGAGCGGGCTAGGTCGTTGACTTCGATGCCGAAGATGATCTACGTCGAGACAACTCTAACTCAAGCTCCATCTTCACTAGCTTATGAAACTTGTGAAGAAAACACCCTATACAACATGGCAAGTGGTAGAGGATGAAGAAATAGGAAGTGGGTTCACTTTGGATTTGGATTTCTCACTTGATTTCATCACTTAGAATTTTCAAGAAAGCTTTTCCTTTTCTTCATGAAGAAGATGAAGAAGAAGTAAGAAAAAGAATTATTCCACAAAATAATAATTCAAGTGAATGGTTATCATAATGCAACCATGGGTGAGGCTAACTCATGTAGAGAATAAACTAGGGTTTAGGTTTAATGGTTAGGTTAAGGCAAAAGACAAAATGGCAAAGACTTTCAAAGCTTCATGAAGCTTCATGGATAAAACAAAGCATTCCTCCATTTTATTCTTTGCCAAAATGAATAAAGTAAATAAATAAATAAATCAAACCCTAACCATTAACCTAATCATAGTTTAAAGTAAACACACACCCAAGTTTGCATGTATCATCAAACATGATAGAAACTAGTGCACAAACATATATCATATATACAATGTGCACATTCAAGTGAGATAATCAATCTTAAGTGAACCAATACTAGTTAATGTAAAGTAATATATCAAATATATAATTATACATTAAATCATTAAATCAACACTTGATTTAACGATCCGGTCATATCGCATATGACCGACTAATATCTAATGTATCGACTTATCGAATCAATCCTCGATTCGATAACTAGGTATATCGCATACAACCAATCGATACATTCATCACGAGAATAGAATACGGTATCACATACACGCATTATTCTCGGTCCCGCACATATCTCATATGCGCTCCTATTTCGTTTCGCTTGAGCCAGAAAACCTCTGTGTAGGACTCTAAAGACTCGTCAATACGCCGGCAGCATGTGATGATCATATCAAACACCCACAAGCCGCAAGCGGTCTGCTAAACGTAACGGCCACCCGGCTATTGAGCGATCAGAAGATTAACGAGCAAGCCCGCTCACACTCCTGTGAATCCAACCAGCAACACTTACCGTACAGTCCGGTCTCGTCGTCTGATATGTCGCATATCTTGCCTAGGGGTGGTAAACGTCAGACCCCAATAGCTCGATAAGTCATGTCGATATGAGGTCTATAACAGTTTGAGAAACTACTGGTAACACTTACCAGTAAATCTCAGCAACCCTGGCCAGGGATTTCCGGTTATAGCCAATCGAACACAGCGCAACATCAACTCCCTATACCGGGAGAGACGAATCCCCTCCTATCGCTCATTGCCTCCATGTGATTCGGGACTGTACCCAAAAACCACCGTTTTGCACGCCCTCTTGGACGTGGTAAGGTGGAAATCAAAGCACAGTGGGAATCACACAAGACTCTATGATGATCTCGGGTCTACAGACTAACATGTACCAGTGTCACCAGAGAACTGCCATCTGACGTAAGGTATAATACCATCTGGGAGTTCTCGGCGAGTCCGTCCAGTGTACCCAGTCTCCACTGAGAACCCGTATATCATCTCTGATGTCAAACACCAATGGATATGGGATCATCCATCGCCCATCTGTAGGGGTCGAGAAGGTATACGCTAGTCTACTCTGGTATATCGATACCCCGTCTCGATACACCCACGACTAGGGACCTTGAAGGATGCACTTATGGACTACCATGTCCCCACTAGTATGATCCGCATCATAGTCCAGGTAGTCAAGTACACATCCTAAGGGCTTTACCAACATGTAACAGAAAGACAATCAGTGTACACGTTAAGGTAAAGAGCAACCAGATAGCATACTATCATGTCGAGCAAGAAAGTCCTCCCTATATATGTCCAAGCATCCACTACAATATACATTCTATGTATAGCAATGGCCTCTAGGGCATACATATAACTAACAATCTCCCACTTGCACTAGGGCCATCTGATAGCAGTGGTTGTAGTATCTCATACTCAACCATCCCATAAAAGTCTCTCTCTGGGAAAAGGCCTTTGTGAGTGGATCCGCCGTGTTGTCCTCTGAGTCTACTCTCCTGATCTCGATCCCTTGGAGATCAACCATCTCCATGATCAGGTGACACTGCCTCAGAATATGTCTGGATCACTGATGGGACGGGCGTTCCTAGGCATAAGCCACAACTCCATTGTCTCACAATGGTAGGAACGAAGTCCATCTCATGAACTAATATACACCCAGACTTCCTCTTTGGTAGCATCTTAAGTAGCGATGTATCCAGCCTTTATCGTCTAGTTTGCCACGGTATCTAGCTTGGAACTTTTCCAACATACCGTCCATTTACTGAGGGTAAAGACAATGCCTGTGACTGACTTTCAGTCGTCCTTATCACTCTGGAACCTTTCCAGTGATTCTCCCCAGGATCCATTGATACCATCTCACTACAACTAGTGAGAATTCTAACATCCAATCAGATCTATCTCATAGATCCAAAACCCAGGATTTAGTAGGTATCATTTTGATCCTATATGGAGAATCCTTGTGATAAGCGGAGATTGATCGAGCGTAGCATAGGAAACTCCTTCCCTATCAAGAATATGTCATCCACGTACTCTACGAGGATCACCACCATACTCTCTACTACCTTTTTGTATATACAAGGTTCATCTACCATTTTGATGATGTCAAACTCTTTGACTAACTCATCAAAACAGATGTTCCAACTCCGCGATGCCTGTTTTATCACATAAAACATCTTGCACACGTTTCCGCTGCTCCCACTGTCTACGAGGCCCTCTGGCTATGTACTTATAGACGCTCTCTTCCAAAACATCATTTAGAAAAGCAGTCATGACACCCAACCACTAGATATCGTAGTCATGGTATGTAGCCGTGGCAAATAGGATCTGGATGGACTTAAACATAGATCCTTAGAAAAGGTTTCAACATAATCCATACCTGGTCAATGATGCAAACCTTTAACAAGTCTAGCTTTGAAAGTCTCAACTTTTCCATGTACACCAAATAATCTTCTCAAGATATACTTGCTCCTGATGGGGATTTAACCCTTCAGATATAGCAACCAAAGTCCATACTTTGTTGGTGTATAAGGATTCCATCTCAGATCGCTAAGCATCCAGCCATTCTTACAAAGTCCCACTCCTGATGGCCAGCTCGAAACTAGTTGGGTCATCATCTCATGATGCAATCCTCGCTCCCACTGTCATAGAGAAACAGAAGTATCTCTCAGGTGGGTGAGGAACCCTACTAGATCGGCGGAGAGGCTGAGGTTCGTTGGTAACTATTGAATCCTTTGGTTCTATCAAATCATCTGATGTAGTTTGTATAGCTGGAACCTTTCCAGTTCTACATAACAGACCTTGCCTCGAACTTGTCCGGATTTTGCGTTTAGACATAGCCCGGACAACCCCAAATCTTAACCAACTTAAGATATGGGCTCTTCCCTTTCCATATCACATATGAAGTGGTAGGCAACAGATTTGATTTGAACCTTATTCAATAGGTATGCAACTTCATAAGTGCATAACTCCCAAAAGGAAATAGGTAACTCAGTAGTACTTATCATAAAGCACACCATATCATATAGGGTGTTATTGCTCCGCCCCGATATACCATCGTGCTATGGTGTATACGGAGGAGTAATGTTGAGAGAGAATCTCATTCTCCTTTAGAATAGTCCAGAAAAATTCCGTACTCAAGTATTCTCCTCCTTGATCACATCAAAGGACATAATACTTATACCCGTTTTGGTTCTCTACTTCTAACTTATATTCCGTGAATATCTCAAAAGGTTCGGACTTGTGTTTCAACAGGAACATATGTCTGAATCTAGAGAGATTATCAGAGAATGTAATAAAGTAAAAAGAACCTTTCTTGGCATATGTAGACAGGGGACCTTCATACATCAGCATGTATCAATCCCAAAAGTTCACTAACTCTTTCTCTGTTTCCAATAAACAGAGCTGGTGTCATTATATCTTTGTGACATGACTAGCAAGTTTCACAAGATGTAAATTCAAACTGATTTAAATATACATCTATATATAATTTCAGCAAGTCAGGTCATATTGATATGACCTAGTCTACAATGCCTCAAGAAGGATCCGTTCATTTCTGAACTCTTCCTCTTGTGTGTGTTCTGTATACTAGGAACTGTAGTTTGATTTAGAACGTTAATGCTTTTAGATAACGTGCCTGAACCGATCAACTTTTGAAATAGGAAATGTTCAAAACATTATCCAACAATACAAAATTATATCCTTCTTTAATGAATAAAGAGATTGATATGATTTTGTATATCAGGTTCAGTATCTAATAACATTTGTAATACAGGGTGACAGTGACCAACAGACTTGGCTGCAACACTTGCACCGTTTTCTGCCTCATGAAACTTATCACCCGTTCTCAGTTCTCTACCTATCTGTAGCCCATGTAACAAATTACATATGCGGGATCCTGATCCGGTATCAAATACCCAGGACGTAGAGGATACTTGAGAAACAGTTCTGTATAATGAACACACCCGAAGATGATGCATCAGTATGCACTTTCTTCGTTTGGGCGGCACGGGAATTCTGGTAATCCCCAATTTCCTGCTCTGTCTTATAACAATTATAAGTTGGAGCGGGACCAACATTCCCCAGCTCAGTATAACAAGCGGGTTCGGTCAATATTCCGTATTATTATCTTGATTAAGGCGTGATATGGTCGCTACCTGGAGAGAGAGAGAAGAAAACACTCAGCGTGCGCTCTTACAAGAATAGATTGGTTATTATTTTATCTTATCAGGATGGCTCCCACTGTTTTTTATCAAATCTTCCTTCAAACCCTAAAAGGAAAGACTAGCCGGGATTAATTACACACTACAAGTTCGCCAATCTTTCAGCCAGGCCAGTGTCGGTACTTTGAGGGAGGTCCCCCGTGCTTTCGCACGAACCTAATTAATGTAAACCTCGTTTTCCCAGAGGCGTAATCTCGTTAACACCTTTCTAGACACCTACTTGATCGGTTAATTGTAATGTGAAAAACTCTCCCAGGAGTAACAATTACTCACAGTGGGTATCGGGATCCAACTATCTCATAGAAGGTATGCAATCTCATTGCAAATTTCAACACTTGAAATTCCCGATAATTTTGCCCCTAGTGTTCTATGACCTTGACGAATGCCAAAACAACCCATAGTCCACTAGTCAAGTTCAACCCGTACATTTCTTGATTGAATTAAACCCACCCGCACGACCCTTGACGAATGCCAAACAACGCCGTACGAATACCCTAATCCAATCTGCATCATATGCATAAGCAGATAAATACCAGTTAGCTACCGTACACTACGCCTTGACGAATGCCAAACTACCGCAGCACGAATACTAAGTAGTACTTATCTGAAATGACAGAGGGCCACGACAGGTTTTTAAGAAAACCTTTTGCGTAATGAACTTGATATCGTTGTAGAATCAAATAATTTTGAAATGGAGTGTTTTTGAGACTTTTCTAGTTATGCTAAAGGGGTCACTCCCGGTGAAGGGATCGTCGGCCCTTTCCTCATCGAATAAGGTGCAGGATATATCATATATACCGCTGTGCAAAGCAAAAACTATAGAAGCAATCAAAAGACAAACCGAGGGTTGTAGCATCTGCCAGTTATTGCTAAAGGAGTCACTCCCGGTGAAGGGATCTCGGTCCTTTCCTTATCGAATAAGGTGCAGGATGTTCTACAAGGAACACCGCGATGCAAAGCAAGAACTGTAGCTACCTGTTTTTGAAAATTCGATTCCACAACATCTTAGGTTTCTTTTCTTTCATTAATCACATTAATGAAGTCCCATCATTTAAAATACCTAAACATCACAGATAAATACGACGTACACTTATGCCATCCGCATTCGCCTCGATGTCCCCTCGTGCACCGTTAGGTTAGGTAACTAACGGCAGAGCGGGGCAGGGCTAGCGCGGGTGGAAAACATAAATAACGTCTATATAATATATCATATATACTATATACAGTATCTATCACAACATATCAAATGATCACATCACAGATATCGCAGCAGAAGAATCATATGAAACATTGGATATACTAGGACGTCCGTGTTTTCAATACGAGCCAGTATAAAACACGGATTCCACGGTCGCGATGAATAGCCAAACCCACACCCCTAGACCCCTACGAGAGCGGCAAGCAACCCTACCAATTCTAGAGTTAGGAGACCCGGACTCGACTCCTCGAGTTGGTCTCCCACTGGACTCCAGAACACGGTTACTTGTGCCCTCTTCCTTGGGTCTATCCTAGTGCGAAAAAGTAAATAATATACAAAAGGTGACATCTTCCGCAACCTGGAAGTGCCCCAATAAAAGAATATTACATACAAGTTTTTACATGAATGAAAATGAAAAACACTCATCTCACATAAAAAAAACCTGGCTATTCAAACACGACGATCCAATATAACATATCCAGCAACACATAACATCACATGTCATCAATGTAAGTAAATATGCCCATCCCAATTGTCGTTGACATATAGCAACGAAACCGACGATATCACATATTACACTTACGGTCGCAGAAAAGAAAGTGTAAAACTACAACAGTTGGAATCCGCAAACGCTTTAGACATCGCATGCCTAAACAAATGAATTTCTTAGATATCGCATGCCTAACAATTATAAACCGCGCATTTTAGTCTCATTATCGAAAACTCTTTTCAATATCAAGTCGGGCAATTCAACAAGATTCCCGACATTTTGATCGAATGCTCGTCGCAAACTTTATTAGCCGGCCGCACCCCCGATACCGTCGACGAAGTGCACCAAGGCGGAACACCGTTGCCGCGAGCACCCGAACGGATGCTTTCGGCGACGGGGTTCTCCTACAGTCACTTGGTCAGGGCTATGGGGCGTGGCTGTCTATTAAGTTTACCGGCGAGTATCCGCGTACGCTACGTGATTGCGACGGAGTTTTGATCGCATCAAAATTCCGTGGCAACCGATCAAGTGAGACTAAACTGCTATGTTTATAACATTCATAA
Organism: Agapanthus africanus; assembly: GCA_030015575.1. Taxonomy (NCBI): domain Eukaryota; kingdom Viridiplantae; phylum Streptophyta; class Magnoliopsida; order Asparagales; family Amaryllidaceae; genus Agapanthus; species Agapanthus africanus. Next base: position 219,729,781 of record JASDDO010000014.1, read on the forward strand.
TCAGTTATCTCATAACTACTTGTGGATTCCAAATATTGTATCACATTCCGGATAAATAGAAAATGTTAAACTTTTCGATCGAACAATCAAACACCCAAGTTTTCCCGAAACAACTCAACTCTTGAAATAAGTTCAAAAACATCCATTTCATGCCACAGTACCAACGGTCCAGCCGTAGAAGGGTCAAGCCAACGCCTCACATGTGGCACGCCGTACTGCCCCAAACCCAAAGGTTCAAAGGGTAGTTCAAGACGGTCACATAATCGAGTTAAGGTTTGTTGTCTTCTAGAGGGACCATCGAGTTACTTGTACTACTTAGAACATTCTTAAACTACGGAAAAATCGAACACTTGGAAATTTCCCGACAGGGGAAAAATTGGGTATTTATATCCGGTCGAACTTTTTAATATATTCTAAATTATCCGGAAACACACTAACGAATTTAAAATTCCCAATCGAATCGACGATTACCAAATAAACCCCAGAATACTCAACACTTGAGTCAGATTAAAAATACCCATAAAATAGTAACCATATAGACAAGAATTACTGTGCAAAAATCCGTCCCCAATACCCTTAACTTGCCGCGGAACCGCCGCTAAAGGTGGGTAATCGCCGCGGTTCCGCGGCCATCTTGAGGAATTAGGGGCTCGTTTTTCACCATAATTCTTATGTTAGCCTGCTGAATTTTTTAGGTATTTTTAATTCTGGAAAAACCCAGATTTTAAAAAATGTACAGAGAGGGGTTTGAAATGTCGTATTCGGGTTCGATCGGGATTTTAACTTCGTTAACACATCGCCTAATGCTCTAGTTAGGCTCTGATACCACTGTAGGGTTCCTAGGCACACTCAAGAGGTTCCACAAGGTATCAACCATACCAAATTCAAATTTTTCTTGTGCCGAGAAACCCTAATGCTAGATCGTTAACTAGAGATTAGGCGAAACAAGCAACTAAACAACTTTATTGCTAAATGAAAGAGACTACAACCTTTGTAGATCCGGTCCTCCACTTCTCTAGCTCCGTGATGACGTCCCTTCGCTGCGATCACCGGGATCCCGGACTCTAGCGATGGTTTCGTCGGAGAAATGAGCGGGCTAGGTCGTTGACTTCGATGCCGAAGATGATCTACGTCGAGGCAACTCTAACTCAAGCTCCATCTTCACTAGCTTATGAAACTTGTGAAGAAAACACCCTATACAACATGGCAAGTGGTAGAGGATGAAGAAATAGGAAGTGGGTTCACTTTGGATTTGGATTTCTCACTTGATTTCATCACTTAGAATTTTCAAGAAAGCTTTTCCTTTTCTTCATGAAGAAGATGAAGAAGAAGTAAGAAAAAGAATTATTCCACAAAATAATAATTCAAGTGAATGGTTATCATAATGCAACCATGGGTGAGGCTAACTCATGTAGAGAATAAACTAGGGTTTAATTTAATGGTTAGGTTAAGGCAAAAGACAAAATGGCAAAGACTTTCAAAGCTTCATGGATAAAACAAAGCATGCCTCCATTTTATTCTTTGCCAAAATGAATAAAGTAAATAAATAAATAAATCAAACCCTAACCATTAACCTAATCATAGTTTAAAGTAAACACACACCCAAGTTTGCATGTATCATCAAACATGATATAAACTAGTGCACAAACATATATCATATATACAATGTGCACATTCAAATGAGATAATCAATCTTAAGTGAACCAATACTAGTTAATGTAAAATAATATATCAAATATATAATTATATATTAAATCATTAAATCAACACTTGATTTAACGATCCGGTCATATCGCATATGACCGACTAATATCCAATGTATCGACTTATCGAATCAATCCTCGATTCGATAACTAGGTTATATCGTATACAACCAATCGATACATTCATCGCGAAAATAGAATACGGTATCACATACACGCATTATTCTCGGTCCCGCACATATCTTATATGCGCTCCTATTTCGTTTCGCTTGAGCCAGGAAACCTCTGTGTAGGACTCTAAAGACTCGTCAATACGCCGGCAGCAGGTGATGATCATATCAAACACCCACAAGCCGCAAGCGGTCTGCTAAACGTAACGGCCACCCGGCTATTGAGCGATCAGAAGATTAACGAGCAAGCCAGCTCACACTCCTGTGCATCCAACCAGCAACACTTACCGTACAGTCCGGTCTCGTCGTCTGATATGTCGCATATCTTGCCTAGGGGTGGTAAACGTCAGACCCCAATAGCTCGATAAGTTGTGTCGATATGAGGTCTATAACAGTTTGAGAAACTACTGGTAACACTTACCAGTAAATCTCAGCAACCCTGGCCAGGGATTTCCGGTTATAGCCAATCGAATACAGCGCAACATCAACTCCCTATACCGGGAGAGACGAATCCCCTCCTATCGCTCATTGCCTCCATGTGATTCGGGACTGTACCCAAAAACCACCGTTTTGCACGCCCTCTTGGACGTGGTAAGGTGGAAATCAAAGCACAGTGGGAATCACACAAGACTCTATGACGATCTCGGGTCTACAAACTAACCTGTACCAGTGTCACCAGAGAACTGCCATCTGACGTAAGGTATAATATCATCTGGGAGTTCTCGGCGAGTCCGTCCAGTGTACCCAGTCTCCACTGAGCACCCGTATATCATCTCTGATGTCAAACACCAATGGATATGGGATCATCCATCGCCCATCTGTATGGGTCGAGAAGGTATACGCTAGTCTACTCTGGTATATCGATGCCCCGTCTCGATACACCCACGACTAGGGACCTTGAAGGATGTACTTATGGACTACCATGTCCCCACTAGTATGATCCGCATCATAGTCCAGGTAGTCAAGTACACATCCTAAGGGCTTTACCAACATGTAGCAAAGAGACAATCAGTGTACACGTTAAGGTAAAGAGCAACCAGATAGCATACTATCATGTCGAGCAAGAAAGTCCTCCCTATATATGTCCAAGCATCCACTACAATATACATCCTATGTATAGCAATGGCCTCTAGGGCATACATATAACTAACACTGAAACCTCGGGGAGTAAGGCTTCGGACGATCGAATTTCTTTTCTCCTCCCTGTCCCTTTTCTTTCTGTCCGCTTGGTCGGCTCGGGGCAGGTTTGAGTTCACCTCCGACTCGAGTTGGATTTCTCACTCGGTCCAGGCTTTCACTTCGGCCATGGTCTTAGGTTGCGCTAATGCAAAAGAGCGGAGCCACTCTTTGTGCCTAAGACCCGACCTCAGTGCGGTGATAACTGTTTCATCGCGGTGCTCGGGAAGCTCTAAGAGGGCATTGTAGAAGCGGGTGACATACCCTTTGAAGGATTCCTTGTCTCCGCTCTTGACGGTGAACAGATAGTCGACCGTCCTTTTCTGTCGTCGGTTCCCGCAAAGTGGCCGAGCAATTGGGTAGCCAGCTCGTCGAAGATCGAGATGGAGCGTGGCGCAAGTCCTCGGAACCAGTCCCGACTAGCCCGGATTAGGGTAGCGGGAAAAGCTCGACATTGAGCCGCGTCCGAGTTATCTTTGAAGCTCATGCTCGACGTAAATGCGTCCAAGTGGTCTTTCGGATCGGACTTCTCGTCGAAGTAGGCCGCTTTGGGCAGCTTGTTCCTGGATGAGACGGGCTCGCCCAGCAGCTCTTCTGTAAAGGACTTTGTGAGCGAATCGGCGGAATACCTGGCCCTTTCGCCGGACATATGGCCATCCCTTCGTATGCCTTCGATTTTTTTTCGAGGGCTTCAAACCGGTGGTAGTACCCCGAGGATTCTGCACAGTCAAAGTGGTGGTTACCCCCGCTCCGGGTCTGCGCGGTGGTGCGGCTTCGATTCCGCGCTATCAAATTTCTTAAATTCTCGGGCGAGACCTTTCTTGAATACCCTACGTTCGCCGTTCGCGCGGCCTCGGTGGAAGTGGGGGCGTCGGTCATGCCTGGAAGCAGGCGAACTGACCGACACCTCCTCAGGGGGTAAGAGCGCGCAGCGGGCATCGGAGAGACGGCCTAGTCTTCCCTGGGATCGTGGTGTAGAGCTGTCCGGCGCCCAGCGGGTCATGGAATCATTCGCCGCATGAGGGCCATGGTAGCCAGAGTCGGCACACCGGCGCTCGGTGATGCTAAGATGAGCATGAGTGAGATCGAGGGCCTGAGCATGGCCATCCGTCCTTCTGCGGACGTCGTTATCCCGGGAAGGGGAAACCGCGTTCTGGTGGGTAGGATTCGCCGCTTGAACGCGGACGAGTGCATCCACCATCGATGTGAGCCTGTCGATCCGAGCGGATAAGGCGTTGATGACGTTAGAAGGGGAGACGATCCGCTCCTACCTCCGTTGTGGGGGTGTGGCGGCTCGTATTGAGATCGCCGCGGTTGTCGCTCGCCATCAGGTCGAGGGCGAAAGATCAACTTTATGGATAGAGAAGCTTCTGAAACGTTCTCACAAACGGCGCCACTGATGGAGGTCGTGATCTCCCCCAGATGTTGTCCTCCGTCGATCTGGTAGCGAACGGTTTTGAGCGGTCGAGATTTGTTTTGGGGGTTATTGAGCGTGTGGATCTCAATGGATTGTTGGAAGTTGCTGAGGCCGAGCTACCTGCAAGGGAAGTTCCGGGATGGGAAACAACCGTAGGACCCTCCGACGATCAAGTTAATACCGGGGAATAAGAGCAGCATAGCGGCCTATTGAAATGAGTTGAGTTACCTGAGTCGTCTGAGAGAGAGATTTATATAGTGGTCGCGTGGAGCGAGCAGGCGTGGGATCTTCGCCGTCAGTTACGCCCCTGCATTATCCTCACATTAATAGCGGGATACGCCCATTAATGGGGGGACGCGCCAGCGTGGGACGCGGAACGTAGGGAGGCGGATATCTCGTCCTGGCGAGATACGCGGAGCCATTGCGGAGACGTTTGGGTTCCACGCTCTCGGTTGATCGGAGAAGTCGAGGAAGCTCGGCCTGTCAGATGGCTCGGAGACGATCTGTTGGCTGTTTGCTAGGTGAATATGGAAGGTACTCAGGGATGTCTTCGAAAGGTCAGATGCATCCTCAGAGACGAAGCCCCGAGGAACGTCCCCAATGTATTTCATTTATTCCACCCCCGTAGCTTTTGAGACACGTCATCCGCCACGTGTCGTAATCTAAGGAATTCCTACTTGTGAGCATCATTACTCCATCTCTGGCTAACCCCATCAATTTTACATTTTTACCACAGATGCCACATTTGTCCACATCGACACCACAATCTATGACTTAGCATCCAATTCTTCATTATCAAGATCATTAAGAACAATGAAAGAAGAGCCTGACGAAGGCGTACTATTGGAGTTTACGGAGCAAGTCATGTTGCTTCTTCGAATAATGGTATCCTCCACGTTGCAACCTTTTTGCAAAATTTATAGCATTTGAATGTAAGACCTTCACATATTGCTTGAAACATAATCAGGCCAAGTGTAGCCACATGTAAATGTGTGTCTGCGCTCTATATTAAACTTGCTTTAGTCAAGAAAGGCTGTGAAGTTTGTTTTTGTACTAAGAACTGATATTAATTTCAACTTGAGAAAATAGGAAATGCAAGTTAAGATGAGGATGTAGAACCAAGGAACGGAAAACTCTATTTATACCAACGGTAATTGGCTTTCTACATTACGGTTGCACAACTAGTTCTAAGTAATTTTTTTTCGAAAGTAAAATATGTTACCTTGTTGAATAACCGACCCCTTGAAATTGGATGGAGCCCTTGAACCTGATCCAACTCCAATGCCCGAAATAATAAAAATACTGTACAGATTAAGTAAACTATGATTAACTTTTGGCGTCTGTAAAAATAACTGACAGAGATGAAATGTAACCTGGTGTGTTTAATCACTGTGCATGTCACTCATCGATACTTTTGCAAGGGCTACTAGCCCTACATGAGATGGATCCTAGAAAAAACCAAGATGAAGAATTAGACATACAAGATTTATTCCAAAATAAAAAAAAAGATTTATTATCTTTATCTTTCGCTATAATTAAATTAAAAGTAAATTTTTAGCATATATAAACTGAACAAAGACCATATCGCTCAAGAATATATTATGAAATTTGGCTCAAATCATTGTCAACCTACCAACAGATTTCATGACTATATATGAAGTTTCCAAACTAAGTTTCTTTAACTACTGAACTGAATTGCTCAAAATTATCTCAAACTGTAGTCTAGCATATTTAATGCGCATGCAAGCAGTTTAATTGATATCTTGGAAAAAAATGAAAACACAATAAAAACTCAAGAATCAGCGCAAGGCACCGTTGAAATATATAACAAGATTATCACATATATATTGCAATTTAAGATGTTGTTACAAGTGAAAAAGAAAGCACCTGCTTCATGGCAACTATTCTTCTTTGTCTATCGAAAATACAATTTGAATGTCGCAGTTGCCCTTTTACAGAATTAAAGATGATCCACCATTGAACAATAGCACTGCAGAAGTAAAAGAAAGGAAAATCATATTAAGATCTATACATTTTTTTTCTGATGCAATCACCCAAGGAATTGGCTTTTGCCTAATCACATGCAAGAGCCTGCATGAAGCCTAAATTCCCTTGACTTCTATCAAAAGATTCAAGGCAAAGATACATGGTACCGATACAAGTGGATTTCTGCAGGGCCGCCAACAATAATGCCCTGAAACAGACATCAGACAGGTTTACAAAATAACATATAATATTTCCAAGATTCAAAATAGCAAAAACGTCATTTTATCGCTTCAAATTTTCTTCATATACTATACTCTGACATATAACAAAAAATGTAATATCCAAACACGCCCCCCACCCCCACCCCCGACCCCCACCCCCCCCCCCACCCCCCACCCCCCCGGTTTTCCTTAAGATCATGAGTGATTCAATGGCTTCAGCACATATTGCCAATTGAAATCACAGGTCAGCAATATCTACATGACTTTGCAAAATATCTGAAAATGTAATTAAGCAGTATGACATGAGAAGGAAGTTGCTCACTGTGAGGAAACGGACTTTAGGTTCATATATCACAGAATCTGCTTAAGTGGTAACAAAAATACTATAAGAAAGTGTCCATTTACAAAATTGATTTTCTTGGAATGATCTGAACCAGTATTCTGGAACATGTAATGCGCATGTAAGCAGTTTATATGGGGTCTAAATAAACAGCCAATTTATATAAATGTAAGATATTAAACAACGCATCACACACGCACGCATATAAACAAGAATTAACTGATATATAAGTGAAACTGATCATGCTTGATTAAAACATACAGTTTCATGATTGTTTTCATTGACGGCACAATCATAGAAGAATGAAAAATAACGGGCGGGAGAGAGAGAGAGAGAGAGAGCACCTGTTTCATTGCATCTGCTCTTTGTCTATCAAGATTGCCATTGAAATGTTGCAGTTTACCCTGCACAAAGTTAAGACGAGCCATCCATAAAATGGAAAAAATCCATATTTCTGTATACATGTTTTTTCCAGCACAAATTTTCTGCGGGGACTTATCTTCAGTCAAAGAGTCGAAGCATCACATGCAACTGGAACTAAATGGTGTGGGTGAGCCCCCATGTTTCATTAGAACTGTCTAATGAAATCCAAAAACAAAAACAAAAAAAGGAAGCAGAAAGGGATAAAAATATTCAAGGTACCAACATAAGCTGTTTCCTTTATTTCAGATAAAAAGAAAAGAAAATGCAATAAAAGAAACATAGGCTGTTTTCCTGTGGGTGAGAAATATTTGCGAACAGGGTGATAAAATAGAAATTAATGCTCTGAAACAGACATCAAACAGAGATATAAAATGTAATAACTTTGATGATAAATCTCCTGATATAACAGCAGATTCTTGATATACCAAGATTTACAGTAAACATGCTCCAGTATGCCACTACACATTTTCTTCAAATACTTCCACACAGGCATTGAATAAGAAATGCAGTAGTTTGGAGCACTTATTTTCTTTTTCATTATTTTTTGGTTAATTTTCTGAAATAACTGACTTATGCACATATCTCCAATAAAAACACAGGTCATCATTACACTCATGAATTTGCAAAATCAACAAAAATAGCACAAAATAACAGCGAAATGATTCAGGAGTCCAAGAGAAAGAGTAGAGGGGGAATTTAAGAGTACCTGATACTAGAGAAATAGTTTACCGATCCAACTTACTACAATTTTCATCAACAAAAATCAAAGGCCACAAAAAAAAACCATTCAGATTGATTGACATTATATTTTCCCCCATTAGAAATAGCATTTTATCAAAATGGACGGCAAAGGAGCATCAAAGCTACACATATAATAGTGAGGGATATAGGCCTGATATACAACTACTTTATTCTATTCTTAGCAGAATAAACGCAGCAGAGATCTAATAAAAAAGGAAGACGTTGAGCCCTACACTGCACATCTTATCAAAAAAGAAAAAGAGTATCCCATGCTTTATAAATTTTAAACAGGAATGCTGCTATTTGGAAACACTACATGGGAAAATAAACCAGAATGAATTGCAGTGAACATAAAACACTGTAAGCAAAACAGTTGTATATCTGTGTAGATACTCACATAACCATTGAACTGTTGAGCGGCTGCCACAACTTCCTCAAGAGTAGACATTTCGTCGCAAACCCAAAGCCTCGACTTTTTCCACTTAGTCTGTCATAAATTTCCTGCAAACTACCCAAATTAAGTAGCCCTAAAGGACTCAGTTCAAACCCTTTATAAGTCACATATGCATGTGAAAGCGTCCATAGAGCTGCGATGTGTAAAACCAATAATAATAGTAATATACTACTAATAACAAATTTAAGATATGCAACAAGATCATATGAAAGTTGACTCAAATCAGTATCTAGTATCTACCAACCAACATAACTGTTAAGCATATTAAGTTTACAAGGAAAATGTCCAACTGCCAAACTGAATTCTCGATAATGCACATGCAAGCAGTTCAAATGATATCTGAAAACTGACAATACAACAAATTTAAGAACTGAAACACGGCATTAGTATCATATATGAATGAAGGTTAACATGTTTACTAAAAACTATAGTACCATGAAGCATTACAAGTGAGAGAGATAGAGAGAGCACCTGTTTCAAGAGTGACATTTGAAAAGTTGCAGGGTGCCCTGAACATAATTACCGCAATCCATTCTTGAATTGAGAATTAACTTTACCAAAGTAAAGTTAGCATAACAAAGATTTAAAAATAAGACATCTAAATGGCCTTTTCTTCACACAAGTATCTTTTGCCAAATCACAAGCAACCTATGTATTGCTTGGGGTGTGTGTTGGGGGGGGGGGGCGCAGGTCATAATACGAAAGATAACAACCACCAACAAATAATTTTCTGAAACCGACATCAAACATAGATATACAATGTAACAATATATATTAATGGATCTCCTGATATAACAACTTTCTGTACCATTTTAGCCACAGCAACTGCATACACCCACATTGAAAGAAACTCCCCACATCTCAAGATTGACAGTTAACGAACTTTCACATGTCATAATAAATTTTCTTGAGATGCTTTCACAGAGACATAATATGAAATGTAATATGAACATATCTCCAGTGCGAAACACAGACCACAAATATACACGTAACACAGCGTTTTTCACAATAAAGGTATTCATGACATCCAGACCAATCTGGTACGGTGAAATGAAATAACCAGTCACAAAGAGCAATAAAACTTGGCTTTGTCAAAACAAACATAGCACAAATTACCGTGAAACATTTGGGAGAGCTCAAAACTATTAGACGAGAGAGAGAGAGAGAGAGTATGTTAATAAGAAACAATTAGGTTTGCTAGAAGGTCGCTTATGTAACAAATAGTAATTATAATTGAAGCATGAACGGAAAAGGTGAAAAAGATGGGGGGAGATGACTAAGAACAGCAGGTTTGTGTTATTTGATCTACAAAACGCACAGCCAGCATCAAATTGAATACGCTGTTTTACCACAGCTCCCATAGACAAAGTAAGATAATAAGGAAAAAATACAAGGGATGACTGCATGAAGCATTACTAAACTAAAAGATATAAAAATAAATAAAGAAAAAAGAAGAAGAGTTCTTCTCTTCTACCGCTCTATTTGAGCAGCCCCCATAGTTCACTTATAGGATTTAATTCTCTCTATATGTTTGGTTACACAGTGTAATGCTGCTGGATGGTGTCAATGTCTAGCCCCTTCAACTTCACCACTGATTCAACATGACCCTTGAGGGTGTGCAGTTCACGAAGCCTAATGAGAAAAAGATATTGATTGATTGAGATTTCTGGAACTAGAAATAGAGCTAATAAAGTGTTCAAGAAATAACTGAGGAGAAAATAAACCTTGCGACCTCCGCTCGCTTCTTTGCTTGCTCAGCGATCTCAGATAATTCCCTATAGCTGTTCTTGTCAGCAAAGAGATTGGCGGTTTCAGGAGCTTGGAGTCCGTGGAGTGTCCTCTGAGCCATAGCCCATTGAGCTTCCCTTTCCTCTCTACCATAGTCCTTCTTAGTAGTGAAGGCAGTCTGTATTTTTTTATATAAAAAAAAGTGTCAAAAAATGAGTTTCAATTTATGCAGCATAACATAAAGGCATGCTGCCCTGTTACTCAATGTTTTGTAATTTTTTATAATACAGATGTTTGTTGAAATGTTCTGTTAGTGAAGCTACTTGAAAAAATGTTTATCTTGAAATTGTTTACCCTAAATGTTTATTTGGTAATGTTCTGGTAGTGTCAAAAAATGAATTACACTGTAAGTGAAGCTTCTTGAAATGTTTTGTAATTTTTTTAAATTAATCTTTTGAGGGGTGAATATTTTGGAGATGCTTAATGCACAGCTCTATAATCGGTATTTTGTAGCATTTCTTATTCCATACATTCAATGATATATTGTACTAGCTAAGTCGATATTGACCTTATATATATATATATATATATATATATAGAGAGAGAGAGAGAGAGAGAGAGAGAGAGCGCAATGTAGAAAAGAGGTCCTAAGAGGCTTTTTCATTAGGCGGCGTCAAAAATCTTTATCCTCCACGATTTTTTTCGACGATCGGCACCCATCATCATCACTTTTATCATGTAAGATATGGATACACCAAATTTCATGTGATTCCACCACTTTTTTACCGTTGGATTAGCAATGTAAAAAGTTCTATTGTCGATAAACCGTTAATTTTGCACCCACTAAATCAACGGTGAAAAAGTGATGGAATCACATGAAATTTGGTGTATCCACCTCTTTAATGATAAAGATGATGATAATGGATGCCGATCGTCGAAAAAATCGTGGAGGGTGTATTTTTCGAAGCCATAGGAGGAAGTTCCCTCATATGGCACCTTTCCTCCATTATTCACACACACCCATATATAACTAAAAATTAGAGCTTCAAGAACTATCAAGTATCATTAATATTTATTATAATAATAAAAAAATACAAGAAAAATATTTACCTTATTTTCTAGGAGGTTGTCCCATGCCTTTCCACTTAGGATGTAACGAATGGCAAATTTGAACACGTCGAGTGGGAAGAAGAAGACAACGCTGTAAAGCCAGATAACTCCAGCCCATCCCCAGTCGATACCCCTGATTCGTGCAAAACCCCAGTCGGCATAGACAGCTATCAAAGTTGCAACCTGCCCATAATAAAATGTTGGCCTAAACGCAAATTAAGAGGAAAACAAGACTAAATTTTGAGTTGACATATGTTACATAGTAGAAAAGCATAGGCGTAAGGACAGTTGTAACATTTAACATATTGTATCTCTAGAATGTAGTGTCTCGGAGTTGAATTCTATAGCAAAACTATCGTCTTTTCGGTTTTCAAGACCTTTACACAGATCTAGGCCTTTAGCATTTTTGCCACAGTACCCTTGGATAGGAGCATTTGTCTAATTTAGAGACTGTTGACGCCAAGTTCACTGCTGGTCATAAAATTCTGTCAATTTTTTTATCTGCCTTGCCTAGCCAATACCATTTTAATGATCTCTATATTGGCAGGACCATTACAACCTACTTACTAGCGTTATGTGCGTGTTAAGTGAGGAATATAGTTAATAAAGATAAACATTTAGACAAAGAAAGATAAGGAGCATAAACTTACTAGTTGAGCAACAAGGAAAGCAGAGACCAGCAGAAGCCCGGGACGCTCAACAAAGAACCAACTACGAGATCGAGTGACAAAGATGAGGGCTTGACTCACAATACTGACTTGCAGGTATAAAGCAGCCATCATTTCATCCTCACTATGCCTCAATGATCGAACACCGAATTTATCCTGCAGAAAGATTGCATGGTACTAATGTTAATCTTATTTGCATCTATGGCACATACAGGAAATCTAAATTTACAGAAACAAAAACTATACAAGTGTATGAAAATCTAATCAAAAGTTTAGGATGCTTACAGAGAAAAAATCTGTATCTCTCATCGCCCAGAAGAAGACGACACTCATCAAGGCCAAGTAGCAACCATACACGACACCAGTAGCAAAAATCTCTTTCAACTTCCAACTGTCAGGCATTGGAGATGGCTTCACTCGATCTTTGGAGATCGTCATAATGGTACCTACAATTGGCAAATGACAAATGGGTGAGTCTCGAAATGAAAGTACACGATATGAAAGATAAACATAAATGGCATGGATCAACTTGCGGACAGGAAAGCTCACCATCATTAAGAATGGCAATGATCAAAACCATGAATGGTGAGAAGTCAAACTTCCAAATCAATGCAATAAGCATAAACCCAAGCTACAAAGATAAGAAAGGATTTAGTGTTGACATAAGAAACATAGTGCTAACAGTTGAGCATAAACTGAGGATGGTTGAAATCCTGATTAAATAGAATACTTACGACGATACGGATAGTAATAGATACAGCATAGATCTGCAGTGAAAACACATGAGATGGATGAGTAAACTAATTGCCGCAGGTGGTAAAAACTATAGGTTTATAGCACAGGCCTAGATTACTTACAGTGTAATTCTTCATCCTTTGGAAAATGGCCCTGCTGGTAAGAACGGCACTAATGATGACACTGAGCCCGGGCTCAGTGAGGACAATATCAGAAGCACCTCTAGCAGCATCCGTTGCATCAGCGACGGCAATTCCAATATCAGCTTTCTTTAGAGCAGGGGCATCATTCACACCATCTCCAGTCATTCCACAAATGTGCTTCCTTTCTTGCAACTTCTTCACAATTTCATATTTGTGCTCTATTCAAAAGAAGTTCAAACATATATTAGCTTACAATTAATTAAAGTGGGTACCTATTATAGATAGCTGAACAGTTGTAATAACTTATACAACGCTCACCTGGGAAGACTCCAGCAAACCCATCAGCCGTTTCAATCAACTCATCCACAGGAAGTGCAGCTATTGATGCATCTTTGTTCCCTCCTAGCAATGAAGAAGAGGGATACATGTTTGTTCCCATTCCAAGTCTTCGACCGGTCTCCTTAGCAATAGCAAGCTGATCCCCTGGATGGTTATGCATAACAGAGGAATTAAGGACTATATGATGACAAATATGGTGATAGCTTAAACTTGAGAAAAGAAGAGCTAACTAACCAGTAATCATCTTAACGTTGACACCAAGATTTAGAGCCCTACGAATGGTTTCAGCACTGTCATGCCTCGGCGGATCAAACAGAGGCAACAAGCCAACAAATTCCCAAGGACCTCCTGGGCTATCCTTGTTCTTCTCAGGAACTTCCTGAAGAATAACAGGTGAAGCAGCAAGATAAGTATCAAATAAATCATTACACAGAAAACCATTTTTTCAGATATAGCAACAAACCTGTCTTGCAACACCCAACGATCGAAGGCCACGTTCAGCAAACTTCTCAATAACAGAGTGGACCTTGTTTCTAACATCTTCCTTGCAGTTGCAAAGGGCCAAAATCTGCTCCAAAGCAAATAATATTAGACTCAGAATTATGATAGGATAATTAAATATGAAAAAAAATATGGGAAAAAGATATGTAGATACCTGCTCAGGAGCACCTTTACTTGCACGATGCCAGTTTCCATCAGAATCGATGTAGGTTAAAGCAGTTCGTTTGTCAACAGGATTGAAGGGAAGAAAATGTACTTCCCTGATACCAGCTCTAGCCTGTGAAGTAAATAGAAAGCATAATTACAAATACAGAAAACCTACAGTTATTCAATGAATACATATCAGTCACGATATAAATTCAATACCTCCTTTGGATCAGCTAGCATTCCAACCATAGCTGCATCAATAGCATCTTGATTCTCAGTCCTTGATGCTCTCGCAGCCAATAGGATAACATGCTCTTTATCCACTCCTTTGGCAAACACCTCAATCAAGTTCTTATCTACACTCAGCTTGTTAAGTGTCAAAGTTCCCGTCTTGTCACTGCAAAGCACATCCATGCCGGCCATCTCCTCAATGGCAGTCATCCTTTTGGTGATAGCACCTTGTTCTGATAGCCTATGAGACCCAATAGCCATGGTGACAGACAAGACAGTAGGCATAGCAATTGGTATACCTCCAATCAAGAGAACCAAGAGGTTGTCAATCCCATCTCGGTACTGCCTCTTCTGAATTGGGTACATGACGATGATCTCGACAACCATTCCAATGGCAATGGAGCAGATACAGAAGTTACCAATAGCAGTAAGCACTTTTTGGAAGTGGCCGACTTGGTTAGTACTGTCGACTAAATGAGCAGCCTTTCCAAAGAAAGTGTGAACACCAGTGGCAATGACCACAGCTTCAATCTCGCCCTGTTTACAGGTCGAGCCAGAGAAAACTTCATCACCAGGATTTTTGGTGACAGGAAGGGATTCCCCTGTAAGGGCAGATTGATCGATCTTTAAAGGATCACCCTCAAGAAGACGGGCATCAGCAGGGACAATATCACCAAGTTTGATGCTGATGATGTCTCCTGGTACCAAAATTGCTGCATCTTGCTCACTCCAACGACCGTCTCTAAGCACCTGCAATTACAAAATTAATAAAATCACTGAGAACAGCAAGTGTTTGATTTTTATTTGAGCCCATTAAACTTTCTAGGTTCAATCTAAATAATTTCTTTGTTTTTTATAAAGAAAAGTCAATCTAAATACTTGGGTGATTAATATTTTCGGTTTGAACTCATTTATTTTGGCTGATCGATAACAATTCAAATTGGAACAAATAGTTGTTTATACGTCAGAAAAATAGAGGAGATTCAAGTTTTTCCCAACGAGCATTATTATAAGGAAAAATCACTTTTTCCTCTCTTGTATTCTTCTTTTTCTTTATTTATTTCATTTCTGTTTTTTATGTGGGTGTGCAGGTGTATTCTCATCTTCCACTAAAGCATACTACCAGTAAAAGCTTCATACCATTAGGCATTCAATAGTTGATACTAAAGAAAACTTGTCTTTGCTGACGAACAAGAGAGTCAGCTATCTTACCATTAGGCATTTTCAATAGTTGATACATATTCTGATTTAGTTACTTTTCCTACATCTGAAACATATTAGGGAAGAAAAATCATTTGAAGGTAAAGTGTTTAAACTTAGAGCAGTTTCTATACCTTAGTTTTGGGAGCCAGGCCAGCCATCAAAGCAGCTGCTGCGTTACCCGCATTGTTTTCTTCAATGAAACTGATGGTAGAGTTAATCACAAGCAGCACGACGATACCCACAAAGTCTTGCCAATCTGGGGGCTTCCCGCCACCGTTGGCCAAGGCAATGGCCATGATTGCAGCCATCTCCATCACCCATGATAGAGGATTCCACATAAACCCCAGAAACTTGAGGACTTTGCTTTCCTGTCATTGAAATTTTCATGCACGGATCAGTAAAAGACACAGATCAACTCAAAAGAAAAGTTTGTGGATTCTGTACAAATAAAAGACCTTTTTCTCCTCTAGCTTGTTGGGGCCAAAGATTGAAAGCCTGTTGGCTCCCTCGTCCGATGACAGCCCTTCTCTGGTACATTTCAGCTGCTCGAACACCTCCTCGATTGGAATCCGTTCCTAAAAAATCCAACATGTCCAAACTATTATACATAAAAAGTCTGAAATTCTCTTCAAAATTCTCCCCAGTGGTATTGAATGACTCGGTTTAAGTTGGAATAGTGCTTAAAACTTTTCAGAATATTAATGAAATTTTTTGTTGCTTTCTCGTGATTTAGTCTTTTCCAAAAAGGGAGTTGCAATTAATCGTGATTCATGAACTGTCCCGTGATATTAAAAAAATGGAAACCATTTATCGTGACAGCACAGACCTGAGCGGAAACGGAAAAAGATTCAACGAACAGGAATAAAGTTGGAGGATAAAAAAATAATTCCTTCTTTTTTTATTCTTTCAATTTATTCCATTTAAAGGGCCAACCAACAATTTATCGATTTAGGCCCACCCACTTTCTTAAAAACGACTTTTTTATTTGAAAAGGGCTTTTTCGGCAATCCCTATAAATTAGCAGTTATATGAGGCACGCTAACCTATGAGGGCCTCTAAAGGGAGGTACAGCGGGTCCGGGTACGACGGATGTACCCGCAATCTCGAAACGGCAAGCCGCAGAGAGAGAGAAAGAGAGAGAGAGAGAGAGAGAGACAAATTATATATGGGGATTAATAATTTTTAATTATCTAATAAATTTAACTAATTTTCTACAGCTACTAAGAAGTCTCTGCCTGCTTCTAAATCTCCCCCCAAAAAATAATAATAAATAAATTTTATTTAGTCAACTGTTAAACTGCGAGTAAAGTTTATTTTTTGGACCATTCCACCTCTTTAATTTATTCCTCGACACGGATTGAAGCAAAAGAGAACATATTCTAAATTAAAATAATTTATACTGAAGCTAACAGATCTGCTTCAGATTTTATCGTTACAGATTTCATGATATCTAAAAAACTAAAAAAGAGAAAATTGCTTGCATTTCATGATCCAAAAATTTAGAAAAATTCCCAAAAAATCAAGTAGAAAAACAAAATCGCATCAGCTACAGAATCTAAGCAGCTGATATCATGAACAGCGCATAAAATTCAGGAAAAACAACCGTAACCCTAGTTAAACCCTAGAAAAATTGAATCAAACAAAGGTGGTAGATGATAGATAGATAGATAGATAGATCTCTCACCAGATCGACGTTCTCATTCTTGATCTCCTCAAGGCTGATCCCTCCCATCTCCGACCCTGCGCCTATCAAACCCTAGCAATCGAAACCCTAGCCCTAATTTTCTTCAACCAAAGGAGAGAGAAAAAGAGAGGGAGAGAGATCGATCACGGACTCTGTTGTGTGTTGAGAGTGAAGGAGATGAGAACCATCTGCCCGCAGCCTCAATTTATAGTCCCATCCCTACCTTTAACATTTGGCAGGCCCCACACGATGACGTGTCGGTTTCGCCGGTGGGGCGACCCGATGCATCGGTTCGCGTGCCTCTTGGACCAGCCGCCGTCAAGTGCTCATAGGCTGGCGGCTGGGGCCCACGCCAAAAATTCCGGCTTTCTTTACTTTCTATTTTGCGCTGTTTTTTTTATTTCATTTGGGTGCCGGTAATTTGTTTTTATTTCAGATGCGTCCCTATCTTGCATGGGTAACGCTTGAACCCTGTGATGGTTCCAAATATTTTGAAATTTTAGAATTTTCGATATTTTCCAAATATTTTTCAAACTGGTTTTTTTTAATCTCCTTTAATCTGAGTCCATTTGCAAGCATACTCAGCTGCCTGATATTATCATTTATTAGTCAATTTTCTAAACTTTGTAAGCTGTTAAAATTGTTCCAAAAACACCCTAAGGTTTTAACCGTCAGCAAAATCCTCTATGGTATCTTCTGTTTAGTTCTTACATGAATTGACCTAACTACTGATACAGAAAGAAGAGGGAATTGCGAGGATAAAAGGAGGCTAAAAGGTAAAAGCTAACGGTCAAAGGATACTATTCAACATAAAATAAAGCCGAGAGATTTTTATAGTGGGTTTTAGACGTAGGAGGATTTGGGAGAGTATGATAAACCATAGGAGGATTTTTTATGAGATGATTTTTTCTTATTATGATTTTTCCATTGCCAAACGCAAATAATGTTATGTACACAATCCTTATGTTGTATAGTACCATCGTATTTTTTTATAGTGAATATGATGGGTGTGAAATAAGCTTTTTTATATTACATATACGACTTTCCGTTATCAGACGCGTATAATGTTATGTACACAATCCACTGCAGTTTGCTATCATACATGAGAGTGTAATTAAGTTGTTGAAAATAAGAAGAGGATCAAATTTCCAAAAAATTCTTTGCACATTTTCTTACTATCCATGAAATTATTATTTATAAAAAAAGATAAATGAAATATCTAGGCCGGCACGAGAAAGTTGGCAAAAGAAACGGTATGGTGGGTCCCATCCAAATAAAAAAACATTTAAAAAGAGTAAAAGGGCAAAGGGGAAAGGTTAGGTCACGGAAAGCATCACTGCCGTCCATTTTGGGGACCCTGCTGATCCAATGGCTATTGCCCACGTAGAGAGTTCAATGTTTCCGAGGGGCACGCATCTTATAAAATTCCTATTAATTAGTTAACTAGTTCCTAATATATAATCATGCACCTTAGATTATACATTTTCCCAACTTATTTGGGCCCATGAATATTGATTTCTATACTAAAATAAAATAGCAACAGGAGAATTCACATAATCTATATCCATCTAATATCCCTCGTATTTTTTCTCTGATGGTAATATATACTCATGGGAACAGACATAATTTGAAAATGAGGCTCATTTCTCATACAAAAGAATTTGAATACGAACTATGCAGCAAAGATAGCTGAGACATACAGATAATCATATAATGAAATAGTACGGATTATCACAACAATTATTAGATCCAATTCACGAAAGCATAGCATGAACAAACAAATAGAAATGAGCATAACAATTAACTGAAATTAAATAACAAAGTAATATTACAGAACAATAAGGTGGACTGAATCGTCTTTTGAAGAAAGCTAGCCTTGAAGAAAATATTGCTCCATAAATCTGTTGCGCTGAGTACTGTAATATTCTTTGTTAGATCAGACAGCTCCAGCGAACAGCGCACTTACAGTTAGCATTTCATATAGCCTAAACTTTAGAACTCGAAACTAGATGTAACGACCATGTTTATACTATAATGCTTTTTAATAAATAAAAATATATTTGCTTCGAAATGATTCGTTTTGTAGAAGAAAAAAAGATTTTGAAAGACTTTTAAAAAGACTTATTTTGATTTCATTTAATATAAAGAATTTATTCGATTTTGTTTTGAAAGGGAAATTTTGAAAAGAGAATTTGTTTTATTGAAAGAAAAAAATTAGTTTAAGAAAATGAATTTTTCCGTTAATCTTTTAAATTATTCTCTTTTCAAACCCTATATATATTTGTTTCTATTTAATCATATGCAATAGTAATTTTTTATCCTGTTGGTTAAGTCATTACATTTTTAGTCCATAGTCTATCTGTTGGAACCTTGAAATTTGCAATTATTTTTTATCTATTTTCTAAAAACTCTACCATAACCTATAAACGAACCTTTCATTTACTCTTTTTTTAACTCCAAAAATCAATGAGAATAGTTATGAATACATAATCAAGTAGAATTAATATGACATGACATCACTCTTCATATGGTTATTTTCTTCTTTCTTCTTTCTCCACAAATCCTATCCATCTTCTTTCTAAGAGTTCTTGAAGTCTCGGTGTCGTCGAAATGCCTCATCATCCTTTAGGAATCAAGAAGAAGTGAATCGAATGTTGTATCACTCATAACTTCTCGTTGATCGGCGAGAATCTTTTCCGCCGCTAGAATTTATCGGTGAGCCGGTTACTATACCGACTCACACATCACGTAAGTCCCCTCATACTCCTCCACTACTTTGGCCTCTTGCTATATATTACCTCCTCATTGTAAGTCTATGCCGCTCACTCTGCAAGCTAGCGAGGAGGCGGAACAAGTAAAAAATCAAAACTTTCTTACATAGCAACATAGACTAACGCTAAAGGATATTTGCCAAACCATATCTAACGAAACTATGGGAGATTTAATCTACTGTGATAGACGATTATACCTCACGAAACTAGTCCTTCGGTTCTTTTCTCTGTTGTCCTCGTCGTCCATGTAAGCTCTGAGGATCGATCCGGATCTTGGTCACCTAGGGCCTCAGACCAACTGGTTTGGGAGTCACTGCTAAGCCTTAGGTGTTGCAAGACGAGAAAAATACTAATACGCCTAATAAGTAAGCACATGAGTAATCGATCGGTTAGTACCTCAAGAAGTATTTAACGGTCGCATGAAAAATGTGCGAGCAAATCCATCCAAATATTCATCAAATTAAAAAGTACTGATGTAGATGGATAAGAGTATGATAGCTTGAATTGAATTCTACGAGTGTAGGGATGTTCTATACACACACGTAGGGGTATATGATCATATTTGGATGAAAGGTTGGAATGAAGAATAAAGACGATGTTTTATTGAGGGATGATGTGATTTCTAATATCTTTTCATGACTATTAAGATAGGGCTCATAGCAACTGAAAAGCTAGTGTGGTTGGAAACTCTAAATTTTCAAAGTCTTACTTTTATAGTTCTTATCTTTATATGTAACTTTCACCACCTCTCTTTTATTATAGGATTTTGTGGGTGTAATCCACTGAAAACCCTCAGGAGACAACACTCCTACTACTAGGGACACCTAGAGGTTTAACGGCTTGTTGCACGTGCTCAGTGCAATCGTGTTGCCTACGAAAGTGTGCTTAGTTTTCTCCTTTCTTTTTCTCCTTCTCTTGAATAAACCAGTTTGCTTGGGACGGTCAAAGATAAGTTTGGGGGTATTTGTTCAGTTGATAAAACTGCACATTTAATATGACATTTTTCCTACTATTTCTATATAAAGAAAGGTGTTTATTATAATATATGATACATATGAGGGTTTATCTGTAAAAATACTATTTTCATGTGTTTATATATTATAATTAACATTTGGTAGGAAAATGTAAGCATATAATATCCATGTAACATTTAGCACATTTAAAATATGCTTACTTTATTAAATACCTTTGACCAAGTTTTAATGGTTAAGTTAATAAAACAAACTCTACTAATATTATTTGTTGAGTTTGTTATGCAGAATTTTCAGGGCTGAAATCAAGAAAATCAAAGTTGTTAGAACAAACCTGCCTAATTAAGAAAATAAACTAAAGAAATCAATTCTGGCAGTGACGTAGAAAAGATTTTCAGTTTAAAGAGATTCAAAAGATCACCACGTGTCACCAGAAGAAGCCACAAGAAGAATGAGCCCAAGATCTCACCATTAGGCCGCGGATCCGCGGCCAAACCCACCTATTGGCCGCGGATCCGCCACGGTTTAGAAGATTGGGAAGTTGAGATTTCTTTGTTAGAATCGTAACCTCTGGTTTCCAAATTAGGAAGGTAGGGTTCTGGCTCTAGGACTATAAATAAGGACCGATAGTCTCTTGGAAAAATTATCAAGCTGAAGAGATCACGAAGTCCAAGACGGCTCACACATCCAGCCTGATCATCAACGGTTCATCAACCTCCTTAAAAGAGATCGAGAAGCAAACTAGTATTTTGTAATCATTTTCCAAGGGAACAAAGTGTAAATGAATTTTGTTGATTAATAAAGGTAGTTCTTTTTTTTATTCTATTTGTTTGTAGTTTTAATATGATTTCCCTCTCCATCTCTTCTTCTCCCAACATGCGCGAGTAATTCTCCGCTTGTTAAGGTTCATAGGATTAGGGTAGGTTAATGGATGATGAAAATTCTTAAACTCTTTTTAAGTCCTATAAAGTTTATAAATTTTATCAAAAGAATAGTTAACATCCTAATCGGGCGCGCTACCAATTCATTGCTAGTCTCGACCGCGATTAGAGATTAGATTAAGTATTGTTTTGGTAAAGGCTAGATATGAACGGAGTTCCATGTCGAGATAGGGGTTAAGAGTGGGTACCCTTTTCGCTCCAGAAACCCTAATCTACATGCATCACCGCCGTCCTAGTTTTAAATCTATTAAAGGATAAAAAGGGTAATTTTTAATTAATCATCCATAACTACTAAATCCTAATGAACCCTACAAGCCCCCTTTTAATATTAAACCTACATCCGTAGTTAATCTAGATCTATATTTTGCATCCGTGTTTAACGTAGATCTAGATCCTACAACCATTCTTCATCATTCTTTATTCTTCCTCCTTTCTTTCTCAACACGCCTAAAGTAAGAATAAAATATTCAAAGTTTCCCAGAGGAAGACCCGTACTCATCTCGGTCTAGCTACAGGTGATACCGTTATTGATTGCGGTTAAGTACTACACATAAATTCTAGATCAATCAGGTCCTCCTGACAACATTCCAAAGAAATAATAGAAAAAGAATGTCGTCAGCGAACAATCGCTCGGTAAGTCCCAAGAGGTAGAGAAGAATAAACAGAGAATAGAACATGTAAAGTATAAAAGATTATGTTCGCTATACTAACATAGTTGTTTGTAATTTGGTACAGAAGATATTAGTGTTTACGAGAGGAATCCAACTATCCCGTGGACTAAGGTAACCCGTAGTATAAGGCCCCGTCAAACTCCACGGAACAACAGCAATGGATATTTAGTTATGTCTTTTAATGACCATCCCGTGCCACTTTTAACACATTCCGTACCAGTCTACCTCTTTAACCCCGTAATGTATATTGTGTTGTTTTATAGATGTAAAACTTGCCAAAACCATGATATCAATTGTTCATGTAAACGGATAAGGATGTAGACGGATAGTCATGTAATCATGTCAATGTATATCCATGGTTCAGCCAGTTCAAGTCATATTGATATAGATAGTATTCAGTATATATGGATTCATGATGTATTGGAGTTATATTTGAATTGTATGTAGATTGGAATTGTGTTCAGATTAGACTGAGACTCTGTCTGAGTCAGACACTTAAACAGAACTGGATTCCTGAATTAGGTTTTGGAGTTATCGGTAACTGCTGCACATGGACGGCAGGATTTGTGACTTTTTCCAAGCAAATTACCATTGATTAATCCGTTTTAGTTTCCTACCTTAAATAGGCAAGCACCCAATTTCTCCAGCTCCATGAGGCTCAAGAGAATTGGTCCCGCTTAAACCTATATTTATTAGGGTCCTTATTGTAAATTAATATAACTTGAGGGTGTTTTATGAAAAATAGTTTTATTATACTTTCAAAATAAACCTCAAGTATTTATTTATCGTATTTAGGGTTTTCATGAATGTAATTTTTAAGAGTGGAGTATTCTAATGATTATAACTTAGATTGAATAGTATATGGTATTTTAGTGTAAATTGACTTGTATGGATTGTTAATTTCATGAAATTTGTGATTCTTGTGTTTAGAAAACATGGAATTTATTATAAATATAAAATAGATATTTTGATATAATATATATATATATATATATTAAAAATAGAATTTATTTATTAAATAGAAAATCACATTATTCTTAAAAATTGTGTTAAAAATTCCATCGAGATTGGATGCTCCGTGAGGAGGTCTGCATCTCGCTCTATTAGTCCCGAGGATATGCGATAACCCGCACCATCCAAACCGGGTTCCCCAAAATGGATTGTAGAGGCTTAATTGTAAGGAATTTAATTAAAACAATTTAAAAAATACGGTTTTTAATAGTTTATGGTATTTTAATGTAAAATTGTATTAGCCACAAAAATATGGTTTGCAAGCAATCGTGCTATATTATGATGAGTGTTGTGAGAGGTAGGTCATTATCTCGTGTGGTTTTTCTAAAAGTAATATGAGCAATTATGATAGAAGAATGTTGTAGGTAAACTTTGTGGTACTTAACTGTAAAAGTGTTATACAAGTTGCATAGCATGGTATTTTAAATTGAAACTTGTTCTAAATATTGGTTTATGATTGCTAAATAATATATAAAGAAATGGTTAATTTGTTATTAAGAAAAGTTGGGTTTTTTAACAAATTAGAATAGATGTCGGATTAACTCCACTTCCGACGAGTTTTGAAAAGAGAACTTTCTAGAATAGGAAGAGAGAGGAGGAGAGGAGACTTGCTGGATTAGATGAGAGAGGGGAGGTAGAGGAAGGGTTTGAGAGTTTCGTGAAGTTGCGGTGTCGCCGGATTTGTCCTGAGTCGTCGCTGGAAGATGACCTTGGGCTAACTCCACTTGTACAGCTAATTTGACTTGGAAAAATTTAAGAGTTTTGATGATTGATTTCAGAATGGAGAGGGCTAGGGTGTGGGGTGATATTTATATGATAGAATTAAGTTTTAGAGAACTAAAAATGAGAATTAAAATGCATTAAAACATTGGTTTAATGGTGATTTTTAATCCTCTGATTAATTGCACAGAAAACAAACAAAAGAGGAGTAGTGTGGGGAGGCTAAGGGTTTAGGGTTCAAAATTTGGAAGCATTTATGACCGGGGGCGGGGGCGGCGGTGCTGGCCATATAGCCAATCTCGCCCTCCATCTTGAGGGTGTGGGGCTCTGAATCGATGCCACGTGTCCTAGTCAGTATAAATACCCTTTTGCACATGTTTATTTAATCTGACTTTTCATTTTTACATGTATTGCATGTGTAAACTTTTGAGTTTCAAAATGTTTAAAAGAAAAATAATTAAAAATAATATGTAGCTGGGGAAATTTGAACACAGAGGCGATGTCACAGCTGAAAGGTTTGTGTAGCACCCTATGAAGAGTTTTGAAGCATCACATGTCTCAAAGTATGTATTTATGTGGTGCTAAACGAACATGCAAAGGAATCGATCCTAGAAAATTAGGGTTTCGAAACTTTAAACTAATAAAAATTAGGGTTTGAAGGCTACAACCTTTGTAGCTCCCCTTTTGCTTGACTCCTTAGTCTCTAGGGTGTTGGAAGAAGGTCCACTTGTAGTCCTCTTTCGTCCACGACGATCCACCCGAAGTTTCCCGTCCAAGCTTGCAACTTTGGAAAAGCAAAGAGAACACTCTAATCAAGTTGGCTAGACTTGAGTAGAATGATGTTGTGGTTAAGGATCTCACTTTAAAAACCTTTCTTTATTTGTGTTTAACTCACTAGAAAAAACTAGAGAGGAAAAAGATGAAGGAGGATGAAGATGGTGGCTATTTTTAACAAGAGGTAAAAAGATAACCCTTAGTTGCAAAGAAATGAAATATAACCTTTTATATTCTATTCCTTCTTTCTTTCAACCATGATTAAATGATGGATAGTTAATTTAACTTGGGTTTTAAATGATAAAGAGAAGGATAACCCTAGGTTAGTGGTAGTTGAGCATGGTTAGGTCAAAGGAAGAATGTAGAAGCTAGAATGATTATCCTTTCCTTTTCATTTTCTTTTAAATCCAAAATCAAATAATAATCCATTATTTAATCCATGGTGTGAGTCTTATATTGCCACCATTTCCATATGCTAACAACCATGATGGATGGGTGTATGTATGTATGCATGTATGCACATCCACATGTGCATGAAACTAGAATGAAAGAAAGAAACACATGCATGCTTACATACATCCATCACATACAAGAAAGGTTTTAAGTGAGAAAACTAATGGTTAAATGATAAATCAACACTTGATTCATCAATCCGGCCATATCACATATGACCCCACCAAAAGCAAGCCGCCCGATCAATGTTCGGTATCATATACGCACATTTTAATCGGGTGCATGCGCATATCGCATACGCGCACCACAACGTTTCGCCTGGACTGGGTAACTCCTTTGTGGGACTCTAAGACTCGTCAATACGCCGGCAGAGGGTGATGATCATATCAGGTACCCCCAAGCCGCAAGCGGTCAGCTAAACGTAACGGCCACCCGGGTATTGAGCGATCAGAAGAAAAACAAGCGAACCTGCTACAACTCCCGTCGAGCCAACCGGCAACACTACCGTACAGTCCGGTCTCTTCGTCAGATATGCTGCATATCGAGCCTAGGGATGGTCACGTCGACCCCAATAACTCAATAAGTCGTGCCGGTGAATGGTCTATAACAGATCGAGAAACTACTGATAACACTTATCAGCAAATCTCAGTAGCCCTGGCCAGGGACTTGTTGTTATAACCAGTCGGGCACAGCACAGCATCAACTCCCAATACCGGGAGAGACGAAACCCCTCCTATCGCTCATCGTCTTCGTGTGTCTCGGGACTGTACCCAACGGCCACCTGTTTGCACGACTTAGTAGAGCCGTGGTAGGGTGGCAATCAAAGTACAGTGGGAGAACACATAAGACTCTATGACGATCTCGGGTCTACAGACTAACCTGTACCAGTGTCACCTGAGAACTGCTATCCGACGATAGATATAATTCCATATAGGAGTTCTCGGCGAGTCCGTCCAGTGTACCCAGTCACCACTGAGCACCCGTATATGATCTTGATGTCAAACACCAATGGATATGGGATCATCCATCGCCCATCACATGGGTCTAGTATCATATACGCTAGTCTACTCTGGTATATCAATGCCCCGTCTCGATATACCTACGACTAGGGACTTTCCAGGATATGCTTATAGACTACAGATGTCCCACTAGTATGATCTCCATCATAATCAGAGCAGTCAAGCCAATATCCTCAGGGCTTTATCAGCATGTATGAGTGAATAATAAGCATGATCAAATCAACATGTCAGATAAAGAAAAACCAGATAGCATACTATCATGTCAAGCAAGAATGCATACTGAATATATATATATATATATGTACAGATACATCCACTATCACATAATGGCCTTTAGGGCATACATATATCCAACAATCTCCCACTTGCACTAAGGCCAGTTATTGGCGTATCTCATACCCAACATCTCAAAAAGCCGCTCATGCTGCGGCTGAGGGAGGGCCTTGGTGAATGGATCCGCGGCGTTATTCTTTGTGTCTACCCTCCTAATCTCGATCTCGCGGCGATCAACAATCTCCCGGATCAAATGAAAATGCCTCAGGATGTGTCTGGACCGCTGATGGGATCTGGGCTCCTTGGCTAACGCCATAGCCCCATTATTGTCACAATACAAAGGTATTGGATCAATAATGGTTGGAACTACTCCTAGCTCCGAGACGAACTTCTTCATCCAGACGGCTTCCTTGGCGGCATCATTTGCAGCAATGTACTCAGCTTCCATTGTAGAGTCTGCAACGGTATCTTGTTTGGAACTCTTCCAACTCACCGCCCCTCCATTGAGGGTAAATACAAATCCAGAGATAGATTTGCTGTCGTCCTTATCGCTCTGGAAGCTCGAATCGGTAAAGGCCTCCATTTGGAGATCTCCATTACCATACACCAAGAACAATTCTTTAGTCCTTCGCAAGTACTTAAGAATGTTCTTCACCGCTGTCCAGTGATTCTCCCCTGGGTTGGATTGATACCTGCTTACAACACTAAGTGCGTAAGCTACATCTGGGCGTGTACATAACATCGCATACATTATAGATCCTACTGCCGAAGCATAGGGTATAATACTCATGCGAGCTCTCTCTTCATCGGTCTTTGGACAAGAATCCTTGGAGAGAGTAACCCCATGGCAAGCGGGTAAGGCACCCCGTTTGGAGTCTTCCATACTAAACCTTTTTAGGATGGTGTTAATATACCTGGTTTGGGACAATCCCAATAACCTTTTGGATCTATCCCTATAGATCCTTATGCCCAAAATGTACGTGGCATCAACCAGGTCCTTCATGGAGAACCTTAGTGATAAGAAAGATTTGACCGACTGTAGCATAGGAATATCATTTCCTATCAGAAGAATGTCGTCCACGTACAATACGAGGAATGTGACAGCTCTCCCTACAGCCTTCTTATAAACACAAGGTTCATCTGGATTTTTGATGAAATCAAACTCTTTGATGACATCATCGAAACAGATGTTCCAACTCCGTGATGCCTGCTTTAACCCATATATGGATTTAAGCAATTTACATGCTTTCCCGCTGCTCCCACTGTCAATGAAACCCTCTGGCTGATCCATATAAACACATTCTTCTAAATTTCCATTTAGAAATGCGGTTTTAACGTCCATCTGCCAGATTTCATAGTCGTAGTGAGCAGCAATAGCAAGTAGGATCCGAATGGATTTAAGCATGGCTACGGGAGAAAAAGTCTCGTCATAGTCCAAACCTGGTCTTTGACGAAGACCCTTCGCCACAAGTCTTGCCTTATAGGTCTCCACCTGCCCATCTACACCAATCTTTCTTTTAAAGATCCATTTGCACCCTACAGGTTTTACCCCAGGGGGTACAACGTCCAAAGTCCACACTTTGTTGGTGTACATAGACTCCATTTCGGATCTCATGGCATCCAGCCACTTCACAGAGTCTTTACTCGTGATAGCTTGCTGAAAACTGGTAGGATCATCATCATCCATGATGCAATCTTCTCCGTTACCATCAATGAGGAAACCGTAGTACCTCTCCGGTGGGCGAGAAGTCCTACCAGACTTACGGAGTGGCCGAGGTTCTTCAGTTTCTGCTGCAACAGCCGGTTCAACCAAATTGTCATTTGTAGTTTGTGTCTCTAGAACCTCTTCTAGATCCACCACCTTGCCATTATCTTTGTCTGTGAAAAACTCTTTTTCCAAGAATGTGGCATGTTGAGAAACGAACACTTTTTGTTCCTCTTTGTGGTAGAATAGATATCCATAAGAATTCTTTGGATATCCCACAAAGTTACACATGACTGACCGTGTCTCGAGTTTGTCCGGATTCTGCTTTTTAACATAGGCCGGGCAACCCCAAATCTTTATTCTCTTAAGAGATGGTCTCTTCCCATGCTATATCTCATATGGTGTGGTGGACACGGCTTTGGTTGGAACCCTGTTCAGCAGAAACGCTGCAGTCTCTAATGCATGCCCCCAAAACGAGACGGGTAACTCAGCGTCACTCATCATGGACCGAACCATATCTAATAGGGTCCTATTCCTTCGTTCTGACACACCGTTGTGCTGTGGTGTGTAAGGAGGAGTGAGCTGAGAGAGAATCCCATTCTCTTTCAAGAAGTTTGCAAATTCTGCACTGAGATACTCACCACCTCGATCTGATCGAAGCATCTTGATACTCAAGCCGGTTTGTTTTTCTACTTCTTGTTTATATTCAATGAATTTCTCAAAAGTTTCGGACTTGTGTTTTAATAAAAATACATGACCGAATCTTGAGAAATCATCAGTGCATGTAATGAAGTATGAAAAACCGCCTCTAGCCTGTGTAGACATAGGCCCACATACATCACTATGTATGAGGCCCAGGAGCTGAGTAGCTCTTTCTCCGTGTCCGGTAAACGGAGTTTTGGTCATTTTACCCTTGATACAACACTGGCAAGTCGCATAAGATTTATATTCAAAAGAATTTAAATATCCATCTTTGTGTAACTTGTTTAGTCTTGTTTCGTTAATATGACCAAGTCTACAGTGCCAAAGAAAAGCTTCATTTAATTCTGAAAGTTTTCTTTTATTAGTGTGTTGTATACTGAAAACTGTGTGTTGATTTAGGACATATATTCCGTTGTTAAGCGTACCATACCCAACCAACATTTGATTCAGGTTAATGTTCATAACATTGTTCTGCAATACAAAATTATACCCTTTATTGTCCAACAAAGAAACGGATATTATATTACATAGTATACTTGGTACAAAATAACATGGATTTAAAACCAAAATATATCCAGATGGCAACCCCAAGTGATACTCTCCCACTGCGACTGTATGTACATTGGAACCATTTCCAACGCGGAGAGTATGGTCACCTGTCCTCAAAACCTTGCTATTTCTCAGCCCCTGCATAGAATTGCAAATGTGAGAACCTGAACTGGTATCTAATACCCAGGAAGCAGAGTTTATAGAAAAACAGTTTTCAGTCACAAACGCACCTGAAGCAGAAGCATCACCATGCTTCTTCTTGAGACTTAAGTACTCCGTGCAATTGCGCTTCCAATGTCCTGTCTTGTGGCAGTGAAAACATTCGCCCTTCCCCGAGTCTCCAGCCTTGGACTTTCCCTTTCCCTTCACCTTTTTAACTCCGCCCTTAGGATTAGTGGGTTTCTTCTTTTTCTTTCCCTTGGCCTTGGCTTTCGGGCGAGAAGAGGAAGACTGTCCAATAGTCATAACGGGAGTTTTTGCTGACTTCATAGTGCTCTCTGCACTCCTTAACATATTAAGGAGTTCAGGGAGGTCCTTCTCCATGCCATGCATGTTGAAGTTCACTATGAACTGAGCAAAGGTGGAGGGGAGGGACTTCAGAATAATATCTATATATTGTTCATTGTCCATCGTCCATCGTCCATCCAAGGTCCTCAAGCTCTTCTATAAGAGCTATCATCTTCAGAACATGGTCTCCTACTGGTGTGCCAGGGGTCATTCGCATCTGAAATAATTTCTTTGATGCTTCGTATCGTAATACGCGGGATTGCTCCCCATACAACTCCTTTGTATGGAGCAATATACCGTGAATGTCCATGTCCTCGTGTTGCTTTTGATGTGTGTTATCCATCGATGCAAGTGCGAGGCATGTGGCCGTGGCACAGTCAGCGTCCCATGTCTTACAGACTTCAATGTCCGCAACTGAGGATTTTGGACCAGGGACGGGCGGGGCTGAAGCCGTGAGGACATATGATACTTTATCATAAGTCAAGGCGATTTTCAGATTCCTCAGCCAGTCTTTATAGTTGGTCCCATTCAGTTTGTTTTTATCTAGTAAGAGCTTGAGTCCAGTCATGGGTATCTGCCATTAAGCGAGAGAAAAGAATACACTCAGCGAAAGCTCTTGCATAGATTAGATTGGTTTATTATCTTGTCTAACCGATGTTTCCCACTGCTTTTATCGAGTTTGTCTTTCAAACCTTAAAAGAAAAACTAGCCAGGATTAATTACAGTCTACAACTTCGCTAACCGTTCAGCCAGGCCAGTGTCGGTACTTGAGGGAGGTTCCCCGTGCTTTCGCACGGACCTAATTAGAGTAAACCTCGTTTTCCCAGAGGCGGAGCCCCGTTAACACCTTTCTAGACACCTAATGAGTTAGCTAATTGTAAACTGTAAAACTCTCCTAGGAGCAACTATTGTCCACAGTGGGATCGGGATCCAACCATCATATGGAAGGTATGCAATCTCATTGCAAATTTCAACTATTGAAATTCCCGATGTGGTTTTTACCCCTAATACTCGTGACCTTGGCTAAGGTCAACAAATCATGAGCACTAGTCAAGCTCAACCCGTCATTTCTTGATTAATTAGACCCGTTCACATGACCCTTGGCTAAGGTCAACAAAGTCATATGCCCGTCCTGACTAATCTGCATCATATGCGTTTGTAGGAAGACATCACTTAGCTACCGTACACTACGCCTTGGCTAAGGTCAACAAACGTAGCACGAATACTAAGTACTCTACTTCCTAAAATGACGGAGGGTTGCGGATGATTTTTAAGAAAATCTTTAACGCTTTGAACTTGATATCGTTGTAGAATCAAACGGTTTCCAAAAGGAGTGGCTTAAGCTCCGCAGTTTTGAAATATAGCTTTTTCATAAATAGCCGAGTAGTTTTCAAATCCGATTCTACAACATCTTTTTAGGTTTATTTTCTTTACATTAATCACATTAATGTAATCCCATCATTTAAGTCCTTAAGCCAATCACAGAAAAGAAACGAAAATAACACGTACGCTTATGCCATCCGCATTCGCCGCAATGTTCCGTTATGCACCGTTAGGTTACTTAACTAACGGCATACCGGGACGGGACTAGCGCGGGTGTAAAACATAAGCAA
This sequence comes from Agapanthus africanus, assembly GCA_030015575.1. Taxonomy (NCBI): domain Eukaryota; kingdom Viridiplantae; phylum Streptophyta; class Magnoliopsida; order Asparagales; family Amaryllidaceae; genus Agapanthus; species Agapanthus africanus. The sequence goes on from JASDDO010000014.1 coordinate 219,761,581, forward strand.
CGTCTACTATATATCATATATATAATATGTCATTCGTCTCAGATATCACAGAACACAGGCAGCAGAAATATAGATATAACGTGGGATATACTAGGACGTCCGTATTTAGTATTTAGCCAGAATAGAAAATACGGATTCCACAGTCGCGATGAATAGCCAAGCCCACACCCCTAGACCCCTACGAAAGCGGCAAGTGACCCTACCAATCCTAGAGTTTAGGAGACCCGGTCTCGACTCCTCGAGATGGCCTCCCACTGAACCCCAGAACCCGGTCACTTGTGCTCTCCTCCTTGGGTCTATCCTAATGCGGAAAAGTAAATAATATACAACACTGGTGACACAACCTCAACCCGGAATTGCCCCAAATAAAAGAATATTACATTACATTTGAATTTACATGAATGCAAATATAAAACTCTCATCTCACATAAAAAAAACCCGGCTATTCAATCGCGACAATCCTGCACATCATATCTCAGCAACACATAATATCTCATATCATCAACGTAAGTAAGTATGCATACCCCAATTGTCGTTGATGTATAGCAACGAAACCGGCAATATCGTACATACTACACTTACGGTCACAGAAAAGAAAGTGTAAAACTGCAATATCTGGAATCCACATTCTCTTTAGACATCTCAAATGCAAAATATCACATATTCCGTATTTCATGTCTAGTAATATGAATTCTACACATTGCATCACATTCCGGATAAACAGACAGTATCGAAGTTTTCGAACGAACGATCAAATACCCAGGATTCACTAAAGCCCAACACTTGAGCAGAGTTCAAACACCTGGAGTGTGACACAGTAGTAGCGGTCCAGCCGTAGAAGGGTCAAGCCAACGCCTCACATGTGGCACGCCGTACTGCCCCAAACCCTAAGGTTTAAAGGGCAGTTCAAGACGGTCACATAATCGAGTTAAGGTTTGTTGTTTTCTAGAGGGACCACCACAAAAAGACTTGCACGTATCTCCAAAGTACTTAAACCCCGTGAATAATGAGCAAATGATACTCGTTCAAACCCTTCAATACTTTCTAATTTACCCGGAAAAGCAACGAAATGAAAATACCGATCGAATCTATGCGTCCAAAACCATCTCCAGAAAATACAGAACTATATTCAGATTAAACATACCTAAAACAGTATACTAGCAGACCTAGGAATTATGGTGCAAATTTCATAGCATGATGTCACTATACGGCCGCGGATCCGCGGCCTAAGCAAGGAATTGCCGCGGTTCCGCGGCCATATGAACAGTACACTTCATCGTTTTTCACCATTATTCTTAGTTTTCCCTGCTGTATTTTTTAAAGTATTTTTAAGTCTGAAAAATGTCAGGTTTTAAAATTTGTCCAGAGAGGGTCCAAAAAATCGTATTTTTTGTCCGATCGGGATTTTTACTTCGTAAAAGCGTCGCCTAATGTTCTAGGTCGGTTCTGATACCAATGAAAGGTTTGTGTAGCACCCTATGAAGAGTTTTGAAGTATCACATGTCTCAAAGTATGTATTTATGTGGTGCTAAACGAACATGCAAAGGAATCGATCCTAGAAAATTAGGGTTTCGAAACTTTAAGCTAATAAAAATTAGGGTTTGAAGGCTACAACCTTTGTAGCTCCCCTTTTGCTTGACTCCTTAGTCTCTAGGGTGTTGGAAGAAGGTCCACTTGTAGTCCTCTTTCGTCCACGACGATCCACCCGAAGTTTCCCGTCCAAGCTTGCAACTTTGGAAAAGCAAAGAGAACACTCTAATCAAGTTGGCTAGACTTGAGTAGAATGATGTTGTGGCTAAGGATCTCACTTTAAAAACCTTTCTTTATTTGTGTTTAACTCACTAGAAAAAACTAGAGAGGAAAAAGATGAAGGAGGATGAAGATGGTGGCTATTTTTAACAAGAGGTAAAAAGATAACCCTTAGTTGCAAAGAAATGAAATATAACATTTTATATTCTATTCCTTCTTGCTTTCAACCATGATTAAATGATGGATAGTTAATTTAACTTGGGTTTTAAATGATAAAGAGAAGGATAACCCTAGGTTAGTGGTAGTTGAGCATGGTTAGGTCAAAGGAAGAATGTAGAAGCTAGAATGATTATCCTTTCCTTTTCATTTTCTTTTAAATCCAAAATCAAATAATAATCCATTATTTAATCCATGGTGTTAGTCTTATATTGCCACCATTTCCATATGCTAACAACCATGATGGATGGGTGTATGTATGTATGCATGTATGCACATCCACATGTGCATGAAACTAGAATGAAAGAAAGAAACACATGCATGCTTACATACATCCATCACATACAAGAAAGGTTTTAAGTGAGAAAACTAATGGTTAAATGATAAATCAACACTTGATTCATCAATCCGGCCATATCACATATGACCCCACCAAAAGCAAGCCGCCCGATCAATGTTCGGTATCATATACGCACATTTTAATCGGGTGCATGCGCATATCGCATACGCGCACCACAACGTTTCGCCTGGACTGGGTAACTCCTTTGTGGGACTCTAAGACTCGTCAATACGCCGGCAGAGGGTGATGATCATATCAGGTACCCCCAAGCCGCAAGCGGTCAGCTAAACGTAACGGCCACCCGGGTATTGAGCGATCAGAAGAAAAACAAGCGAACCTGCTACAACTCCCGTCGAGCCAACCGGCAACACTACCGTACAGTCCGGTCTCTTCGTCAGATATGCTGCATATCGAGCCTAGGGATGGTCACGTCGACCCCAATAACTCAATAAGTCGTGCCGGTGAATGGTCTATAACAGATCGAGAAACTACTGATAACACTTATCAGCAAATCTCAGTAGCCCTGGCCAGGGACTTGCTGTTATAACCAGTCGGGCACAGCACAGCATCAACTCCCAATACCCGGGGAAAAGACGAAACCCCTCCTATCGCTCATCGTCTTCGTGTGTCTCGGGACTGTACCCAACGGCCACCTGTTTGCACGACTCAGTAGAGCCGTGGTAGGGTGGCAATCAAAGTACAGTGGGAGAACACACAAGACTCTATGACGATCTCGGGTCTACAGACTAACCTGTACCAGTGTCACCTGAGAACTGCTATCCGACGATAGATATAATTCCATATAGGAGTTCTCGGCGAGTCCGTCCAGTGTACCCAGTCACCACTGAGCACCCGTATATGATCTTGATGTCAAACACCAATGGATATGGGATCATCCATCGCCCATCACATGGGTCTAGTATCATATACGCTAGTCTACTCTGGTATATCAATGCCCCGTCTCGATATACCTACGACTAGGGACTTTCCAGGATATGCTTATAGACTACAGATGTCCCACTAGTATGATCTCCATCATAATCAGAGCAGTCAAGCCAATATCCTCAGGGCTTTATCAGCATGTATGAGTGAATAATAAGCATGATCAAATCAACATGTCAGATAAAGAAAAACCAGATAGCATACTATCATGTCGAGCAAGAATGCATACTGAATATATATATATATGTACAGATACATCCACTATCACATAATGGCCTTTAGGGCATACATATATCCAACAACAGCAGTGCAAGGTTTTACCAATGAGCTACAAGTGCTTTCTTGCCGTTCTTAAACAAGAAATACTTTTAAGTTGTGCTCAGTTTAAGGTACTCCTTTCTGTACTTTACAAAATTTTTGTACAGAAAATTTAGGGTTGTTACAACGCGCGTTAATCGTGAGATACACTCATTAATGGCGAGATACGTTAGCGTAGGATGTGGGATGTGGAGCGGCGGAGATCTCATCGTTGTGAGATACACGAAGCCGTTACGGGGGCGCTCGTGCTCCGTGCCCCCGGACTAATAGGGACACTGAGGAATCTCAACTATAGGATAACTGAGAAATGTGTCACGCCCCGCTTCCCAGTGTACGGCGAAGGGGACGTGACGAGGCCCGCTACATATATACTCAGAAGTACATACGCTAAGCGTATCTAAGCAATATAAAAGTAAATCACAAGAGACCAGAGATATAGAGATAACAGCAACTTTATTAATAACATTCTTTGTACAATGCATGAAAGGAAATACAACTGGAATAAAAGATGCCTAAACAGTGGCATAACAGGAAATGAAAAGTACTGAAAAGAAAAGTGTACAATGAAACTACTGTGCAGAGTCTTCAGTAAACTGTTCCAAGTCTTCTTGCGATGGCTCAACTTCTGCCGGGTCCAAACCACCTGACGGCATTCAAAGAAGAGAGAAACAGAATGTCGTCAGCGAACAAATCGCTCGGTAAGTCCCAAAGATAAGAGGAGAATAGATAGAGAGTAAGAGAGAGAGAGAGAGTGTGTCTGTTACAGTTGTATTACATTGTTATATTATTGTAGTATTGTGTTAACGCTGTTGTTTGTAGCTTGGTACAGAAGGATACCAGTGTATACGAGAGGGGTCTCAGTATGCCAGAGACCAGGGCAAATGGAAGTACAAGGCTCCGTTATACAACCCGGAACAACGGCAATTGGATTCATGTTAGGTATCTTAATCTTACCATCTCGTGCCACCTTTAACACCTTCCGTACCAATCTACCCCTTAAACCCCGCGATGTCTTGTTTGTATTGTTATCTTGTAAATTGTGTTGGTTGTATGATTGATTGACTGACTGACCGAAACCATGATATCAGGAAACGGTTATAACCGCGGAGTCATGTAAATGGAATACTGTGAATCATGTAAAAGGAATATATATCCATGGTTCGGTTCAGTCAAGTTGTGTAAATTGATGATTGTATTCATGGATTCATGTGTTCATATTGAATTGGAATCTTGTAGATTATAGATTGACTTGAATCATATTCAAGTCAGATTAATCAGACTCAAACCCGAGTCAGACAATCAGAAATGTGAAGCGAAGTCTTATAACTGCTAGGGTCCTTAGGGTAATTTATAAATTTGAGAGGGTTTTATGTAAAAATACTTTTATATATTTTTCAAAATACACCTCAAGTATTTATTATTCGTCTTTATAGTTGTGGATTTTATGTTGTGACATTTCTAATGAAAATATCCTAGTTTCATAAATAATGGTATTTATCTGTAATATTGATTATTTGAAATTCATGGTATTTTAGTGTAACCTTTATTCTTCTGTGATTTTTAGAAAAAGGTGAAAAATTTATATTATAATAAAATAGGTATTTAAAAGATAAATATACATATGTTTATACAAAAATAATTTTAATAGATATTTTATATTTCAAAAATCTCATATTCTTAAGATGTCGTATTTTAAACCTTTCGAGACCGAATGCTCTTTGCGGAGGTCTGAATCTCGCACTACTAGCCCGAGGGTGTGCGATAAACCGCACGATCCCGAACGGGTTCCCCAAAGATGGGTTGTAGCGGCGCTTTGCAAAGATTGTAAAATACTAATTCTTTAGAAAACGGTTTTATAAAGTAAAAGATATTTTCCTGAAAAGTGTAATTTTCCGTATTTTAGATTCTAGGGTTTCCTAAGCCGACTAGCCTATTTCTAACAGGTCTAAACGACAAGTCGTTAGAAGTCTCAAATCGCCTCTTCACCGCCAATTGTGGCCAGGTAAGTGCAAGTGAGGAGGGAGGGATCCGCTCACGAATCGTGAGGCGGGCCTTTTAAAGTTACCCAAGCTCACTTGCCTAGCCTAGACACCACAAAGTCAGGTTTAGATAAACGATCGATGTCCACAACTTATCGTATTTTCCTAGTAAGAAATATTTATTTAAAATGTAACAAATCTAAACCTTTAAGAATGGTTTTATGAAGATTATGGTATTTTAATGAAAATTTCGTTTTATCGTATTCTAAATTTTTATGATATCATTTTAGGGTTTGCACTTACGTGTGGGTGGAGGTAGGTCGTTATCTTGTGTTCTACTTTAATTGTATAGTAAATTAAGGGTTAAATGTGAAGTTGGAACATGATGGTATTAAAGTGTAAAAATACAGTAAATTGAAAAGGTTATCATTTCATGTGTGAAAACTTATTCAAATTGATTTTTACAAGTTTAGTGGTCAAGATGAAGGTGTTTAGGAATGATTCAATTGATTAGAAGAAGAAAAATAAATATTATGGTATTAATGTGAAAAAGAATACGATATTGCAAAAGCTATCATTTCATGTGAGAAACTTTGTCCAAATTAATTGTTATATGATTAATAGTACATGGATAAGTTTAGGTATTATGGAATTAGTGACAGGTGAGATTTTATAGAAAAACCGAATCGGAAATCGGTTTGTTCCGATTTCCGTCGGGTTTCGTAATTCCGTATTTTTAAGAAGTAGAAAGAAGAAAAGAACGGGACTTACGGGTTACGATCTATACTAAAGAGTATAGAGAAACTAGGTGAGTGGCCGAGGTGTTGTTTCGTCGCCGGTTGTTTCAAAGAAATGTCGCCGGAATTCCGTCAGCGCTTCACCGTGAACTCGGTTTCAAAGCACACCCTTCTTGTGAAAATTTCAAGAGAGTAAACCTAGTATTTTGGGATGAGAGGGTAGAGGGTAGGGGGTCTATTTATAGGGTAGGCTAGGGTAGGGTAGGTGAAGGGTTTTTATTTTAAAAAAAATTGTAAAAATTAAAGAAAAATCATTAAAATTTGTATTAAATAGGATGTAATTAAAATTAGAGAACCGATCCAATAAATTGGAGTAAACAGGGGAGTTGAGAATGCAAAAAGGCGAAACTTTTGTTTTGGGGGCTCGGCCGTCCGGTCGAGTCCGGCGATCGTCGGGCGTGGGGTCGCCTGATGTAGGCTCTGGTATACTCACTTTTTAGTGTTCAGTTCAAATTTTGGGAGTTATGGCCTGTGGACTGTTGGGCTTCCAAAAAATTCAAAAGAAAAATAATCTAAAAATAATGCAGGATATGGGATTTGAACTCTGATGGCTTGGTTCAGCAGTGTAAGGTATTACCAATGAGCTACAAGCTCTTTCTTGTAATTATGGTGTTATTTAATTACTTAAAATGATAGCAGCAAGACTAAATACTCCAAGTATATATTAAATTTAAAGTAATTTCTTTTACACTAAAAATGGAGTTATTACATTCTTGTAGCTTGTAATTAAAAACAAAATAATTACCTATATCTTGTGCTCAGACTAAAATACCCCTTTGTGGATTTTTGAAAAAAATATTTGAAAAAATTTGTATAGGAAAAAGTGTATAAGAAAATTAGGGTTGTTACAAAATGAGCAAGTGAGCTGAGTAATCTCTGCTATATGATAGCTTGGAGCCGAGGAACCTTAGCCATAGGATAGCTCGGAGGCGAGTAATGGGCTAATCGTTTAGGCGAGGGAGGAATGCGCCGGATGGAGCCCCCGAGAGGTCGGAGCCTGTTCCTCAGACTGAGCCTCAGAGACGAGGCCCTTAGGAACCTTCCCTTTGCATCATGCTTATTCCAGTTCCGTAGCCCCCAAGATCTAGTGGGCTTACGTGGATGACACGTCATCTGCTACGTATCGTGATCAGGGGAATTTCCACTTATGAGTATCATCAGGACCTCATATGTATTTTGTACACTAACAAAAATTGAAGAAAGATCATTGTATGAGAGGGTGAGGGCTTAGAGATTTGAGAGAAAACTCCTAGAGTTGCTCGTGGTGTACTTGATTCAAGTTTATAGTAGACGTTTGCAGATTCCGCTCTGGCGGGGACTAGCCATACGATGGGTGAACATCCTTAACAAATCTCTTACCTCTCTGTATTTGATTTCATATTTTTATTCTCGTATATTTATATTGTTCTTTCGTCGTTTAATTGCGTAAGTGTGTTTGCTTGATTTGAATGTTGTTGCGAGTATTGTTTCGTGCTTCGGCTTTCCATCCCCAACATGTAGAACTCTCTTGAGGTTGAGGTAGATCTTGTTATCTACCAACCATGATGTAAGCTACAGACGTCGGAGATTAAAATAATATTCAAATCTAATTTTTAAGGCTATTACTTTTAACCCAATTGACAAAAGCATCATGTTGGAAGAGCACTCATCCAATCTCGAGGTGAACTTAGAATTCACAACTTCTAATTTTTAGTATTAACATTCAACAAGTTTCTGAAAAAATACAAGTTTATGAAATAAATTAATATATGAGCATATCATATAGTGGAGAAGATTTTATATATATGTACTTAAGCTTTAGGCCAATGGTATAAAGATTAACATGGACGATGTCAGACATAGAGTTAAATGGTGTAAAGATTTTTTTGTATATTTATACTTTTATTTAAGAAATTTCCTCTAGAGAGACTGATTCCGATTTCTTACTTCCAAAAAATATATTTCTCTACTATTATAATCACAAAACTTAAGGGTCCCCCATTTAAATTTTGATTCGGATTAACAAACGTTCGTTAAATGCCACGTGTCATTCTTATAGAAAAAGAAATTGACAATATAAATCAACACAAAAAAATAAAAATAAAAAACAAAAAAAACACAAAAAGATATAAAATGATTTGATGATAATAGCTACATCAAATAAAAATAAAAACTACCTTTTAGTTCATGAATTTACACTAATTTTAGATTATGGGTTAAAACAACCTTCACAGATCGTTAAACTAACGGTTATTGTTTACAGTAAAGAAAAAGATGAAGAACAAGAAAGAAGAGTGGGCAATGGATCCAAATGAACGCTTTTTTATCTTTTTCCCATATACTTCTTATTATGATCAACAAGTTCTTTTTTCTAATTTAAATTTTTCAAGATTTTATGTTTAGATGATAAATTTGATTTCAATTCTAATTTACATTTTTCTTTTCAGAATACTTTGTTTGAAAATCATGATGATATAAAGATAATGATCTCTAATCTTAAAAATTGATTTATATCTATATGGATTGTGGTATGTTCTCTTTAATTTTCTTTTCAATTTTTTTAGATAATCTTGACACAAATTATAGACATACATGAATCGCAAGTGCAATAGTAGTGTATCTGAAGGAAAAAGTTGCAAATATATTTAGAATATGGAGTTGGCATGAACTGAACAAATCAGATTAGCATTCTGTTATACAATAACACTAAAATCTTTTATACAATTAGCATTAGAAGAGAGAAGCAATATGAGAATGAATGAGCCTAAAAGATATCCTAATTGTTTGTTTTTCATTATATTTATGCATAATATCTACCATTATAACCACAAAACTTGAGGTCTCCAAAATGATTTCAATTTGATGATCTAACGCAAGCCTCAAATAACGCCACAACAGTAGTAAAAAAATTAAATGTATAATTTATTTAACAAATATTTAATAAATACAATCATCAACTGAATCGGTTATAACCATACAATTATCTCCAATGATCTTAAATAACTATTAGAGTCATTGTGAATTATTTGAAAACAAATTAACGCTCCTATAACATAACACGTAAGTTTTAATTTTTTTCTGATTTTTTTAAATTTAAATTAAAAAAAAATTAAACATAATTTTAATTTGAACACGTGCAAGAAACTAGTCTCAATAATGCAATATCTTGGAGACCAATGATGCAAAGACCAATGAAGCAAAATAGCTTGTGAGAAATATTTGTTTCATTTTAGATCAAAACAAGTAGAATCATACAAAAAGTGATGCTGATTTTAGGATTGACTTGTGAAGGATATTACTTTTGATCCATAGGTCAAAGTCACTGTTATTGAACGCAGTGCATCGCATGCACAAGATATTAGTCTCAATAAAGAAAATCTCTCGGCTCTCAAAAGACCAATGATGCAAAATAGGTTGCTGAGGAATATTCGTGTCATTTAGATCAAAACAAGTAGAACCATACAAAAAGTGGTGGTGATTTTAGGATTGACTTGCGAAGGATGTTACTTTTGATCCATACGGTTAAATTCGCTATTATTACTTCTTTTCGGAAATGGCACTGAAAGCACTCTCATAGAGTCAGCACATAAAACCTTGCTGATTGTGCGGTTTGATCACGATTAAAGATCGTTTGGAGAGCGTAGGAACTCCAAAGTTTATGACACCGATTTGACTGTTTTATTGGTTTATTTAACCCTTTGTTTTGGGTGGCGATATTGCCAAACCTTTATTTGATAAGTGCACATCAAAACTAGTGTATGAATAAAATTAACCCCAACTACATCAGTCTTTCATTTTTTTTTATGATGTCCTGCCTCTTGATCCTGATTTGGATCATGTTCACGGCGTCAATATAGCACTGTCCCATGTAGTGGGGAGGTGGTTAGAGAGGTTGGGAAGGCGGAGGTGGACGAGGAGGGAGATGGGGAGGGAAGGATGAGGTTGGAGAAGGAGAGGTCGAGTGTGACGACGCGACAGGTCAGAGGTCGCAGGCGGAGGAGAGGGAATGGAATGTGATTTGGTGGAAGAGAATTAAAGGCTGATGTAATTAGGGTTAATTTTGTTTATACATAAGTTTTGGTATGGATTTATCAAATAAAAGTTTGAAAATATGCATATAGTTTACATATTCTATAATAAAATAAGATGTTCCTCTTTCTTCTAACTGGTTTATCTCTGTTTACTAGCACGATAACTATGCATCCATGTGCGTTGAGCGATATCTTCTCGCCGCGGCTGCCCCAACCAAGCTATTGGAGAATAGAAGGCTAGAGAAAATGAAACTCTAAAGCAAAATTCGAAGGAAAGTGGGCCCTTGTGGATGGGCAGCCATTGAGAATAAAAGTCAAATAATATTTGCTTTAAAGTTTGTGGTGGAGGGAGCAATAAATAAGCAAAATAGTCCCCGCATCACGCAAACCAAAGCTTGTGGTGGAAACTATTGCCTTACAAAATTATTTCCATATTCCAATTATCCATGGCCCAGTGTGGCCTCATAAATTGAAGGGTAAACTGTCAAAAAAAACCCAACCCGCTCCGGAGTTGTCTAAAAACCTTTGTAATTTTCAATATTGCTAAGAAGGGCCTGCTGTTCAAAATCTTTATGAAAAACCCCTGGGCTTTGTTTTATTTAGGCACGGTATTCTTCGACTGCTTGGATATTACAGGCAACCGCTTAGATATTACATCCAAATTATTTAGATGTTACGTACAGCCGCAACTGTTTAGATATTACATACAAGTTCTTAGATATTACTTGTATTTTCATTCACGACATGTTAAAGAATTTCGACTAGTATAAACTAAAACGCATGGCAGTGATGTGGGAAATAGAAGGAGTTCCTTAGTTTTTAGGATACGACTTTCTGAGAAAAACCAACCATTATCTAAAAGCTGATTGTAAGTGTTTACTGAGAAGGAATCGGAAACTGAAGTAATTATCGAAAAAGAAAATTGTCGCTTAATTTCTTGGGAGGACCTACTTCTTGGGAGCATAAAAGAAGAAGAACTTTAGTTAGGAGAGTTCAATCATAATTTGGGCAATCCCTCGAGTCCAATTTAGGAGATTCTTGAGGGCACTAGAATTGCTTTCTTCAACAGACTTTTCAAAACCAATGGAGGAGAAAGAAAGATATATAGTAGCCTACCTTCCTTCCTTTCTCATGCATATAACTTTTTCATATATATATATATATATATATACACGCGCGTCAATTTTTTACTTGATCCTATCAAATAAAAATTCCATGTCCTTTCAAAAGCCAACTAGAACAAAACCACCTCCTCATCTCTTTGTTGTAAAGTATTTATATGGCTCACTATTTGCCCTTATGTTGTCATTGTCCCCCCCCCCCCCCCCCCCCCCCGCCCCTTCTCTCTCTCTAAATGGTGTGAAGAAATCAAGCATTTGGACCATAGGTAGCAAGTATAATGGACCAAGAAAGATAGCGTATTCATGTTGAGCACTTAAAAAAATGCTAGTTTGAAGGCAACATTGTAGGAATTTTAGATAGGAATTAGTTTATTATTTAGGAAATCGTATATAATGCGTTCCAAATATTACACATCGTTTTCATTCCTTGTGATTTATGTATCAATGTCATGTTTAGTATTAGGGGAGTTTCTCTTTAATTGAACTCTATATATCTGTTTCGGCACATGGGATGTACATGACTAAAATATAAGAGATGCAATTTTACAAAAGAAAACATAGAGATTTATTAAAGTTGTTATTTAGATTTATATGTGTTTGGTCACTTTAATTTGTTATTACTTTACAAGATTTGGGAACGCTTGAAAAGTTAATTTTTTTTATATTGATTTTCACAAGATTATAATAATTTTTCTGTTTCCTTAAAATAAAAAATTTGCTTATCACATGTCAGCATAAGAATCAAAATGAAGGTTTCAATTTATAGATCTCCCCCATTTCGTATTAAAATGCTAGAACAAGAAAACATATTAATTAAAAACAGAGAATTTTGTTGATTGTGTTATTTAGATATATATTTTTGTTTTGGTATCTTAATTATTTAGACTCGAAAAGTTAATTATGGCTTTTATAAATGAATTTTATCAAAATTATAGAACTTTGTTTAAGCTTCATAATAATAACAAAAACGGATACAAATACAGAGTCTGCTCTGATTATTCACATCCTGATGATGCTCGATATTGGCAATCCCCAAGATCGTGACACGTGGCAGGTGACGTGTCCCAAGACCCAGAAGAAAGGGCCCACAGAGGCCGACCAGGCCACCCTTATACCTAACCTGCAAGCGCAAGCTGGCCCTCCTCGGGCCCCCGGCAAATTAGCCTCCTCGGCCCCTCAGCTCGCCCCGAGCTGCCACAGGACCAAGACTCCTCGGCCCTCTTGCTCGCCTCCGAGCTCCCCAGCCGAGGCCGTATTCCTCGGTCCCTCCGACCGACCAACCCACCACTCACAGGCGTAACCGCCGCTCCGCAAATCTCGCCACGCGCAGATTCGCCGCCAGCAATGTCCCACGTTCCACGCCATCACGATCCCCATCAATGGGCAATCCGCTTTTTACGCGGACGTGATGTCGGGTGCGTAACTGCCGGCGAGATTCTCGCGCCTGCTGCTGCGTGATCCACCGCTATATAAACCCCCATCACAGAGGGGTCAAGTAAGCTATTCTTTTTACACTTACGCCGTTACTCTGCTCGGATATTGTCACTGACTTGAGCGTTGGAGGGTCCTCGGTGGTACCAAACCACCCCGGGACTTGTTTGCAGGTACACGGCGACAACTTCCTCACCACTCCTCTTCCTCCAAAAACCCATTGAGACCCACACGTGACAAAGGATAATCAACCCAGTTCACCTCGAGATCAACGGAAGACAACATCTGACGGAGGCCCGAAAAGGAGCTCCATCAGTTGGCGCCGTCTGTGGGAACAACTCCACAAAATACAAAGTTGGCATTCCGATCTCCATCGCCATGGCAAGCGATCACCCTGAAGATCCAGATACCAGCCGCCGCCTCCCCCTCACCGGAGGCGCGGGTGAACCCCCTCCGGCGACCGTCATCAACGCCCTCGTCGGCCGAATAGACCGACACCCCCTCCCTTGACGGGGTCGCACAGAGGGGGCTCGCCACGGCAGCTCGAGGGCCACCTTGCCCAAGGATCTAAGCCCTCCCAGAGGCAGTCGAGCCTGAGCTTCCCTCTCTCGGCTATCCCCAGCGGGCAGCTTCCCTGCCATAACGCTGGGGGATCAAAAAGCCCTCTCAGAGGCAGTCGAGCCCGAGGTTCCCTCGCTCAGCTATCCCCAGCAGGCAGCTTCCCTGCCACAACGCTGGGGATCAAAAAGCCCTCCCAGAGGCAGTCGAGACCGAGGATCCCTCGCTCGGCTATCCCCAGTGGGCAGCTTCCCTGCCGCAACACCGGGGATCAAAAAGCCCCAGCTGGACGGGCGGGCTGCACCTCGTCAAAGATTCAACCCAGCAGCTACCCTGCTCGATCGACCCCAACGGGCAGCTCCCCTACCGCAACACCGGGGATCAAAAAGCCCTCCCAGAGACAGTCGAGCCCGAGGTTCCCTCGCTCGGTTATCCCCAGCGGGCAGCTTCCCTGCCACAACGCTGGGGATCAAAAAGCCCTCCCAGAGGCAGTCGAGCCCGAGGTTCCCTCGCTCGGCTATCCCCAATGGGCAGCTTCCCTGCCACAACGCTGAGGATCAAAAAGCCCTCTCAGAGGCAGTCGAGCCCGAGATTCCCTCGCTCGGCTATCCCCAGCGGGCAGCTTCCCTACCACAACGCTGGGGATCAAAAAGCCCTCCCAGAGGCAGTCGAGCCCGAGATTCCCTCGCTCGGCTATCCCCAGCGGGCAGCTTCCCTGCCACAACGCTGAGGATAAAAAAGCCCTCTCAGAGGCGGTCGAGGCCCGAGGTTCCCTCACTCGGCTATCCTTCAGGACAAAAGTCCTCGCCAAGAGGCACCGGATAGTAACCCTACCCGGCCAAGGGTCCTTGGTAGGCTTCTTACAGCCCTATAGCTTTTTCTCGCGCCAAGGACCAAAGTCCTCCCAGAGGCAGTCGGGTCCTTGCCCGGATATCCCCGGCTGGTAGCTTCCTACCACAATCGACAGGGATCAAAGTCCTCGCCAAGAGGCACCGGGCGGTAACCCTGCTCGGTCCCCATCCTGAAGGATCAGAAAGCCCTCCCAGAGGCAGTCCCTCGCTCGGCTATCCCGGGCGGGTAGCTTCCCTACCGCAACGCCAGGGATCAGAAAGCCCTCCCAGAGGTAGTCGAGCTCGAGGATCTCTCGCTCGGCTATCCCTGGCGGGTAGCTTCCCTACCGCAACGCCAGAGATCAGAAATTCCTCCCAGAGGCAGTCGAGCCCGAGGATCCCTCGCTCGGCTGTCCCTGGCGGGTAGCATCGCTACCGCAACATCAAGGATCAAAGCCCTCGCCAAGAGGTGTTAGTTATATGTATGCCCTAGAGGCCATTACTGTACATACGATGTATATTGTAGTGGATGCTAAGACATATATAGGGAGGACTTTCTTGCTCGACATGATAGTATGCTATCTGGTTGCACTTTATCTTAACATGTACTCTGATTGTCTCTATATTACATGTTGATAAAGCCCTTAGGATATGTACTCGACTACTGGGATTATGATGAGATCATACTAGTGGGGCCACGGTAGTCGACGAGTACATCCTATAACTGTTCCTAGTCGAGAGTGTATCGAGACAGGGCATCGATGCACCAGAGTAGACTAGCGTATACGCATCTTGACCCATATGATGGGCGATGGATGATCCCATATCCATCGGTGTTTGACATCAAGGATGGTGTACGGGTGCTCAGTGGAGACTGGGTACACTGGACGGACTCGCCGAGAACTCCCAGATGGTATTATACCTCACGTCAGATGGCAGTTCTCCGGTGACACTGGTACAGAGTAGTCTGTTGACCCGAGATCGTCATAGAGTCTTGTGTGATTCCCACTGTGCTTTGATTTCCATCATACCACGTCCAAGAGGGCATGCAAAAAGGTGGCTTCTGGGTACAGTCCCGAATCACATGGAGGCAATGAGCGATAGGAGGGGATTCGTCTCTCCCGGTATAGGGAGTTGATGTTGTGCTATGTTCGATTGGCTATAACCGGAAATCCCTGGCCAGGGTTGCTGAGATTTACTGGTAAGTGTTATCAGTAGTTTTTCGAACTGTTATAGACCTCATATCGACACGACTTATCGAGCTACTGGGGTCTGACGTTTACCACCCCTAGGCGAGATATGCGACATATCAGACGACGAGACCGGACTGTACAGGAGTGTTACTGATTGGATTCACGGGAGAAAGTACAGGCTTGCTTGTTGATCTTCTGAGCGCTCAATACCTGGGTGGCTGTTACGTTTAGCTGACCGCTTGCAGCTTGTGGGTGTTTGATATGATCATCACCTACTGCCGGCGTATTGACGATTCTTTAGAGTCCTACACAGAGATTTCTTGACTAAGGCAAAACGGAGTAGGAGCACATATGTGATATGTGCGGGACCGAGAATAATGCGGTATGTGATACCGTATTGGATTCTCGCGATATGAGATATCGGCCGGGTATATGTGATATAGCCGGGTCATCGTATTAGTCGGTTATATGCGATATAGCCGGATTGTCGGATCAAGTGTTGATTCGATAATTTAATGTATAATAATATATATGATATATTAAATTACATTAACTAATATTAGCTCACTAAAAGATTCATTTTCTCACGGGATAATACATTGATATATATGCGATATATGTTAATTGTATTATTTTTTATTGTTACAAAATATATTGTATATGTGATATATAATATTGTAACATGTTAGGGTTACAAATTTAACAATGGTTTAGGGTTTAAACTTAGTTAGGGTTTAGATTAGGGTTAGCTTTTGCATGAAGCTTCCATGAAGCTTCATGAAGTTTTAACTTTGTGTTTTGCTTGATATTTTGTGAAGATATTATGTTAACCCAATCCAAACCATTAACTCTAGTTAATTCTCTACAAGGGTTAACTCCTTCGTGCTTAACCCTTGGTTAGATTTGTAACCACTACAATTAATTCATTATTCATCACAAAAGGATTCTATCATCTTCTTCCTTGAGTTCCTTCTTTGAAAAAGCTTTCTAACTTTTTGCTAAGTGATGAAAGTGAGTGAGAATATGAAAACAAATGAGAGCAAAAATCCTACTTCATCATTCTCATCTACCCTTGCCATTTAGATGAGGGTGTTCACTTCATTTTGTGAGTGTTAACTTGCGTTAATGAAACTGTAGGGTTCCTAGGCACACTAATGAGGTCTCACAAGGCATCAACCATGCCAATTTCAAATTTTATGGGTGCCGAGAAACCCTAATACGGATCATTAACTAGAAGTCTAGGCGACAAATGAAACTAGTTAACAAATTTACTCTAAAGTGAACGGAAATACAACCTTTGTAGATCCGGTGCTCCACCTCCATAGCTCCGCAATGAAGTCCCTACGCTGTCCAAATTGGATCCCGGACTCTTGCGTCGGCTTTGTCGGAAAAATGGGCGGGCTAGGTCGACGATGTCGATGCCGAAGATGATCTACGTCGAGGCATCACAAGATCAAGCTCCCACTTCACCAAGTCATGAAACTTGTGAAGAAAACACCCTATACTACTTGGCAAGAGATAGAGGATGAAGAAATAAGAAGTGGGTTCACTTTAGAATTGGATTTCTCACTCATTTTCTCAACTTGCCATTGATGTAGCAAGCTTTCTTCATGTGATGAAGAAGAAGAAGAAGAAAAGAATGAATATGATAAGTTAATTAAATTGAAAAGAAAAATGAATACTTATCATAATCAAACCATGGTCAAGTGTAGAGAATGAATCATGGTTAAGTGGAATGGTTAGGGTTAAGCATGAAACAAAATGGTCACTTGGTCAAAGTCTTCATGAAGCTTCAAGAAAGAAATAAAGAAGAAACCATTTTGTTCATTATCCTTTCATTTCCCAAAAGAATAAATGAATAAGAAATCAAAACCCTAACCATTCATAAAACCATGGTTTATTCTTTACACATGCTCAAGTAAACATGTATCATCAAACATGATACATCCGAATGCACAAAAGTATATCACATATACAATGTGCTTATCCAAGTGAGAAAATCCATTTAAAGTGAACCAATACTAGTTAATGCAAAGTAATATATCAAATATATAATTATACATTAAATCATTAAATCAACACTTGATTTAACGATCCGGTCATATCACATATAACCGACTAATATTCAATGTATCGGCTTATCGAATCAATCCTTGATTCGATAACTAGGTTATATCGCATACAACCAATCGATACATTCATCGCGAGAATAGAATACGGTATCACATACGCGCATTATTCTCGGTCCCGCACATATCTCATATGCGCTCCTATTTCGTTTCGCTTGAGCCAGGAAACCTCTGTGTAGGACTCTAAAGACTCGTCAATACGCCGGCAGCAGGTGATGATCATATCAAACACCCACAAGCCGCAAGCGGTCTGCTAAACGTAACGGCCACCCGGGTATTGAGCAATCAAAAGATCGACGAGCAAGCCCGCTCACACTCCTGTGAATCCAACCAGTAACACTTACCGTACAGTCCGGTCTGATCGTCTGATATGTCGCATATCTCGCCTAGGGGTGGTAAACGTCAGACCCCAATAGCTCGATAAGTCATGCCGACGTGAGGTCCATAACATGTGTGAAACTACTGATAACACTTACCAGTAGATCACTGCAACCCTGGCCAGGGATTTCCTGTTATGGCCAGTCGAGCATAGCGCAACATCAACCCCCTATACCGGGAGAGACGAATCCCCTCCTATCGCTCATTGCCTCTATGTGATTCGGGACTGTACCCAAAAACCACCGTTTTGCACGCCCTCTTGGACGTGGTAAGGTGGAAATCAAAGCACAGTGGGAACCACACAAGACTCTATGACGATCTCGGGTCAACAGACTACTCTGTACCAGTGTCACCAGAGAACTGCCATCTGACGTGAGGTATAATACCATCTGGGAGTTCTCGGCGAGTCCGTCCAGTGTACCTAGTCTCCACTGAGCACCCGTATATCATCTCTGATGTCAAACACCAATGGATATGGGATCATCCATCGCCCATCTGTATGGGTTGAGAAGGTATACGCTAGTCTACTCTGGTATATCGATGCCCCGTCTCGATACACCCACGACTAGGGACCTTGAAGGATGTACTTATAGACTACCATGTCCCCACTAGTATGATCTGCATCATAGTCCAGGTAGTCAAGTACACATCCTAAGGGCTTTACCAACATGTAACAGAGAGACAATCAGTATACACGTTAAGGTAAAGAGTAACCAGATAGCATACTATCATGTCGAGCGAGAAAGTCCTCCCTATATATGTCCAAGCATCCACTACAATATACATCCTATGTATAGTAATGGCCTCTAGGGCATACATATAACTAACAATCTCCCACTTGCACTAGGGCCATCTGATAGCAGTGGTTGCAGTATCTCATACTCAACCATCCCATAAAAGTCTCTCTCTGGGAAAAGGCCTTCGTGAGTGGATCCGCCGTGTTGTCCTCTGAGTCTACTCTCCTAACCTCGATCCCCTGGAGATCAACCATCTCCATGATCAGGTGATGCTGCCTCAGAATATGTCTGGATCACTGATGGGACGGGCGTCCTTGGCATAAGCCACAACTCCATTGTCACACAATGGGAGGAACTAAGTTCATCTTATGAACAAATATACACCCAGACAGCCTCTTTGGTAGCATTTTAAGTAGCGATGTATCCAGCCTTTATCGTCTAGTATGCCACGGTATCTATCTTGGAACTCTTCCAACATACCGTCCCTCCACTGAGGGTAAAGACAATGCCTGTGACTGACATTCAGTCGTCTTTATCACCCTGGAAACCCTTCCAGTGATTCTCCCCAGGATCGATTGATACCATCTCACTACATCTAGTGAGTATCCTAACATCCAATTACATCTATCTCATAGATGAATACTTAGGATTTAGGAGGTATCACTTTGATCCTATATGGAGAATCCTTGTGATAAGCGGAGATTGACCGGGCGTAGCATAGGAAACTCCCTCCCTATCAAGAGCATGTCATCCACGTACTCTACGAGGATCGTCACTATACTCCCTACTACCTTTTTGTTTATACAAGGTTCATCTACCATTTTGATGATGTCAAACTCTTTGACTGACACATCAAAACAGATGTTCCAACTCCGCGATACCTGCTTTATCCTATAAAGCATCTTGTACACGTTTCCGCTGCTCCCACTGTCTACGAAGCCCTCTGGCTGTGTACTTATAGACGTTCTCTTCTAAAACATCATTTAGAAAAGCAGTCATGGCACCCAACCGCCAGATATCGTAGTCATGGTATGTAGCCGTGGCAAGTAGGATCTGGATGGACTTAAGCATAGCCACTGGAAAAAGGTTTCATCATTCCACGCCTGGTCGATGACGAAAACCTTTAACAAGTCTAGATTTGAAAGTCTCAACTTTTCCAAGTACACCAAGTAATCTTCTCAAGATATACTTGCTCCTGATGGGGATTTAACCCTTCAGATATAGCAACCAAAGTCCATACTTTGTTGGTGTATAAGGATTCCGTCTCAGATCGCTAAGCATCCAGCCATTCTTACAGAGTCCCTACTCTCGATGGCCTGCTCGAAAACTAGTTGGGTCATCATCTCATGATGCAATCCTCGCTCCCACTGTCATAGAGAAACCGAAGTATCTCTCAGGTGGGTGAGGAACCCTACTAGATCGGCGGAGAGGCTGAGGTTCGTTGGTAACTATTGAATCCTTTGGTTCTTTCAAATCATCAGCTGCAGTTTGTATAGCTGGAACCTTTCCAGTTCTACATAACAGACCTTGCCTCGAGCTTGTCCGGATTTTGCTTTTAGACATAGCCCGGACAACCCCAAATCTTAACTAACTTAAGATATGGGCCTCTTCCCTTATCATATCTCATATGAAATGGTAGGCAACTGATTTGAACCCTATTCAATAGGTATGCAGCTTCTCAAGTGCATAACTCCCAATAGGTAACTCAGTAGTACTCATCATAGAGCACACTTTATCATATAGGGTGTGTTTGCTCCGCCCCGACATACCATCGTGCCATGGTGTATACGGAGGAGTAATGCTGAGAGAGAATCTCATTCTCCTTTAGAATAGTCCAAGAATTTCGTGCTCAAGTATTCTCCTCCTTGATCTCATCAAAGGACATAATACTTATACCCGTATTTTGGTTCTCTACTTCTAACTTATATTCTGTGAATATCTCAAAAGGTTCGGACTTGTGTTTCAACAGGAACATATGTCTGAATCTTGAGAGATTATCAGAGAATGTAATGAAGTACAAAGAACCGCTCCCGGCATGTGTAGACAGGGGACCTTACATACATCAGCATGTATCAATCCCTAGAGTTCACTAACTCTTTCTCTGTTTCCAATAAACGGAGCTATGGTCATCTTATCTCTGTGACATGACTGCAAGTTTCACAAGATGTAAATTCAAACTGATTTAAATATGCATCTACATGTAACTTTAGCTAGTCGGGTCGCATTGATCTGACCTAGTCTACAATACCTCAAGAAGGATTCGTTCATTTCTGAACTCTTCCTCTTGTGTGTGTTCCGTATACTAAAGAACTGTAGTTTGATTTAGAACATCAATACTTTTAGATAACGTGCCTGAACCGATCAACTTTTGATATAGGAAATGTTCAAAACATAATCCAACAATACAAAATTTTATCATTTCTTTACTTATAAAGAGACTGATATGATTTTGTATATCAGGTTCGGTATCTAATAACATTCGTTCAGAATCAATGTATTTTGGATACGGGTGACAGTGACCAACAGACTTGGCTGCAACACTTGCCCCGTTTTCTGCCTCATGAAACTTATCACCCGTTCTCAGTTCTCTATCTCTCTGTAGCCCTATGTAACAGATTACATATCAGGGATCTTGATCTGGTATCAAATACCCAGGACGTAGAGGATACTGAGAAACAGTTCTGTGTAACGAACACACCCGAAGATGATGCATCATATGCACTTTCCTCGTTTGGGCGGCACGGGAAATCTGGTATTCCCCAATTTCCTGCTCTGTCTTATAACATTTATAAGTTGGAGCGGGACCAACGTTCCCCAGCTCAGTTATAACAAGCGGGTTCGGTCAATATTCCGTATTATTATCTTGATTAAGGCGTGATATGGTCGCTACCTGGAGAGAGAGAGAAGAAAACACTCAGCGTGCGCTCTTGCAAGAATAGATTGGTTATGTTTTATCTAATCAGGATGGCTCCCACTGCTTTTTATCAAATCTTCCTTCAAACCCTAAAAGGAAAGACTAGCCGGGATTAATTACACACTACAAGTTCGCCAATCTTTCAGCCAGGCCAGTGTCGGTACTTTGAGGGAGGTCCCCGTGCTTTCGCACGAACCTAATTAATGTAAACCTCGTTTTCCCAGAGGCGTAACCTCGTTAACACCTTTCTAGACACCTACTTGATTGGCTAATTGTAATGTATAAAACTCTCTCAGGAGTAAATCTTACTCGCAGTGGGTATCGGGATCCAACTATCTCATAGAAGGTATGCAATCTCATTGCAAATTTCAACACTTGAAATTCCCGATAATATTTTGCCCCTAGCGTCCTATGACCTTGACGGAGGCCAAACTACCCATAGTCCGCTAGTCAAGTTCAACCCGTCATTTCCTGATTGAATTAAACCCACCCGCACGACCCTTGACGGAGGCCAAACAACGCCGTACGAATACCCTAATCCAATCGCATCATATGCTAGCAGATAAGCACTAGTTAGCTACCGTACACTACGCCTTGACGGAGGCCAAACTACCGCAGCACGAATACAAACTAGTACTTATCTGAAATGACGGAGGGCTACGACAGGTTTTTCTGAAAACCTATTGCGTAATGAACTTGATATCGTTGTAGAATCAAATGATTTTGAAATGGAGTGTTTTTGAGGCTTTTCTAGTTTTGCTAAAGGAGTCACTCCCGGTGAAGGGATCGTCGGTCCTTTCCTCGTCGAATGAGGTGCGGGATATATCATATATATCACTGTGCAAAGCAAAAACTCTTAAAAGCAGTCAAAAGACAAACCGAGTGTGTAGCATCTGCCAGTTATTGCTAAAGGAGTCACTCCCGGTGAAGGGATCTCAGTCCTTTCCTCATCGAATAAGGTGCAGGATATATCACATATACCTCTGTGCAAAGCAAGAACTGTAGCTACCTGTTTTATTTTGAAATTCGATTCTACAACATCTTAGGTTTCTTTTATTTCATTAATCTCATTAATGAATTCCCATCATTTAAGTACCTAAACATCACAGATAAATACGACGTACACTTATGCCATCCGCATTCGCCTCGATGTCCCCTCGTGCACCGTTAGGTTAGGTGACTAACGGCAGAGCGGGGCAGGGCTAGCGCGGGTGTAAAACATAAGTAACGCCTATATAATACATCATATATACTATATAAAGTATCCATCACAGAACATATCACATGATCACATCACAGATATCGCAGCAGAAGAATCATATGAAATATTGGATATACTAGGACGTCCGTGTTTTCAATACGAGCCAGTATAAAACACGGATTCCACGATCGTGATGAATAGCCAAACCCACACCCCTAGACCCCTACGAGAGCGGCAAGCAACCCTACCAATTCTAGAGTTAGGAGACCCGGACTCGACTCCTCGAGTTGGTCTCCCACTGGACCCTAGAACCCGGTTACTTGTGCTCCCCTCCTTGGGTCTATCCTAGTGCGGAAAAGTAAATAATATACAAACGGTGACATCTTCCGCAACCTGGAAGTGCCCCAAATAAAAGAATATTACATACAAGTTTTTACATGAATGAAAATGAAAAACACTCATCTCACATAAAAACCCCCGGCTATTCAAACACGACGATCCAATATAACATATCCAGCAACACATAACATCTCATGTCATCAACGTAAGTAAATATGCGCACCCCAATTGTCGTTGACATATAGCAACGAAACCGGCGATATCACATATTACACTTACGGTCACAGAAAAGAAAGTGTAAAACTACAACAGTTGGAATCCGCAATCTCTTTAGACATCACATGCCTAATCAAATGAATTCCTTAGACATCGCATGCCTAACAATTATAAACCCCGCATTTTAGTCTCAAAATCGAAAACACTTTTCAATATTAAGTCGGCGAATTCAACAGGATTCCCGACATTCTGATCGAATGCTCGTCGCAAACTTTAGTAGGCAGCTGCACCCCCGATGCTGTCGACAAAGTGCACCAAGGCGGAACACCGCTGCCGCGAGCACCCGAACGGATGCTTTCGGCGACGGGGTTCTCCTACAGTCACTTGGTCGAGGCTATGGAGTGAGGCTGTCTATTAAGTTTACCCGGCGAGTATCCGCGTACGCTACGTGATTGCGACGGACTTTTGATTACATCAAAATTCCGTGGCCACCGATCAAGTGAGACTAAACTGCTATGTTTATAATATTCATTCAGTTATCTCATAACTACTTGTGAATTCCAATTGTTGTATCACATTCCGGATAAGATAGAAAATGTTGAACTTTTCGATCGAACAATCGAACACCCAAGTTTTCCCGATACAGCTCAACACATGAAATAAGTCTAAAAACATTCAGTTCGTGTCTCAGTACCAACGGTCCAGCCGTAGAAGGGTCAAGCCAACGCCTCACATGTGGCACGCCGTACTGCCCCAAACCCTAAGGTTCAAAGGGCAGTTCAAGACGGTCACATAATCGAGTTAAGGTTTGTTGTCTTCTAGAGGGTCCATCGCGTTACTTGCACTACTTAGAACGTCTTTAAACCACGGAAAAATCCAACACTTGGAAATTTCCCGACAGGGGAAAAATTGGGTATTTCTATCCGGTCGAACTTTTTAACATATTGTAAAATATCCGGAAAGCCACATAGACAAAGTCTGATAATCCGATCGAATCTTCGATTCCCAATACAACCCCAGACCACTCAACTCTTGAGTCAAATTAAAAATTCCCAGAAAATAAATAAATAAAATGTAAGAGTTACTGTTCAAAAATTACTGGGAGAAGGGACAAAGTTGCCGCGGAACCGTCATATGCGGCGGAACCGCGGCAGAAGCCTGGCTTCTGCGGCGGTTCCGCGGCCGTATGATGGTTTTTGGGTACAGTCCCGAATCACATGGAGGCAATGGGCGATGGATGATCCCATATCCATTGGTGTTTGACATCAGAGATGATATACGGGTGCTCAGTGGAGACTGGGTACACTGGACGGACTCGCCGAGAACTCCCAGATGGTATTATACCTCACGTCAGATGGCAGTTCTCTGGTGACACTGGTACAGAGTAGTCTGTTGACCCGAGATCGTCATAGAGTCTTGTGTGGTTCCCACTGTGCTTTGATTTCCACCGTTTTGCACGCCCTCTTGGACGTGGTAAGGTGGAAATCAAAGCACAGTGGGAACCACACAAGACTCTATGACGATCTCGGGTCAACAGACTACTCTGTACCAGTGTCACCAGAGAACTGCCATCTGACGTGAGGTATAATACCATCTGGGAGTTCTCGGCGAGTCCGTCCAGTGTACCCAGTCTCCACTGAGCACCCGTATATCATCTCTGATGTCAAACACCAATGGATATGGGATCATCCATCGCCCATCTGTATGGGTCGAGAAGGTATACGCTAGTCTACTCTGGTATATCGATGCCCCGTCTCGATACACCCACGACTAGGGACCTTGAAGGATGTACTTATAGATTACCATGTCCCCACTAGTATGATCTGCATCATAGTCCAGGTAGTCAAGTACACATCCTAAGGGCTTTACCAACATGTAACAGAGAGACAATCAGTATACACGTTAAGGTAAAGAGTAACCAGATAGCATACTATCATGTCGAGCGAGAAAGTCCTCCCTATATATGTCCAAGCATCCACTACAATATACATCCTATGTATAGTAATGGCCTCTAGGGCAGACATATAACTAACAGAAACTTCAAGGCAGATCATCTATGTTATCGAAGATCGGAAGCAAGACTTCATCTTTCTCTTCGTGGAGCTTCTCGAGAGTCCGGAATACGATGATCGCAGCGAAGGGACCTCAACACGGAGCTTAAGAAGTGAAGGACCGGATCTACAAAGTATGTAATCCCTCTCACTTAGTGTTAAAGAGTTTAACATACTTGTTTTCGCCTAAACTCTAGTTTTAAGATCCGGCTTTGGATTGTTCGGCACGGCTAAAATTTTAATCGGGCATGGTTGATGCCTCGTAGACCCTTGTGCGCGTGCCTAGCAACCCTACAAGAGGCACCGAGCAGCTACCCTGCTCGGCCATCCTTCGCAGGCCTCTCACGGCCCCTCCAGCGTCAAGGATCAAAGCCCTCACCAAGAGGCACTGAGCAGCTACCCTGCTCGGCCATCCTTCGCAGGCCTCTCACGGCCCCTCCAGCGTCAAGAATCAAAGCCCTCGCCAAGAGGTACCGAGCAGCTACCCTGCTCGGCCATCCTTCACAGGCCTCTCACGGCCCCTCCAACGTCAAGGATCAAAAGCCCTCGCCGAGAGGCACTGAGCAGCTACCCTGCTCGGCCATCCTTCGCAGGTCTCTCGCGGCCTTTCCAACGTCAAGGATCAAAGCCCTCGCCGAAAGTCACCGAGCAGCTACCCTGCTCGACCATCCTTCGCAGGTCTCTCACGGCCCCTCCAGCGTCAAGGATCGAAGCCCTCGCCAAGAGGCACCGAGCAGCTACCCTGCTCGGTGCATCCCCAGCGGGCATCCTCCTACCCATCAGACGCTGAGGATCTCAAGCCCTCACCATGAGGCCGCCGAGCTCCTTCCTGCTCGGCGCATCCCCAGCGGGCATCCTCCTGCGCATCAGGTGTTGAGGATCTCAAGCCCTCATCGTGAGGCCGTCGAGTTCCTTCCTGCTCTGCGCATCCCAGCGGGCATCCTTCTGCCCATCAGACGCTGAGGATCTGAAGCCCTCTTCGTGAGGCCGCCGATCCCCTTTCTACTCGGCGCATCCCGGCGGATAGCTTCCTACCCAACAAAGACAAGGATCAAAGTCCTTCCAGACTCGACTATCCATGCCCGGTAGCTTCCCTACTCGCAACACCAGGGGTCAAGGCCCTCGCCAAGATCAACCGAGCAGCTTCTCTACTCGGTCATCCCCAGCAAGCATCTTCCTGCCCAACAGACGCTGCGGGTTTGTAGCCCTCATAACGAGGCCACTGAGCCCATCACATGCAGCGGATCCGAAGCCCCAACAAGAGACACCAGGTCTATCCAAGTCTGAATAATCCCCCTCGACTCCGGGGTCATGGAGATGCCTCCTTCTCAGCAGCACTTGGCACACTCGGCAAGTGATCGAAATCAACTCGACGACCGGTCGCCCCACATGTCACGCCCACACTGGGCTACGCCCCATCAGTCCACAGCTCTGCACACGTTTCGTCGGCCGACCGGCGCTCGACACGTGGACCGTCACTTCAGTGGCAGGACGCACGAACCGGCGCATCTTCCCTAAACGCAGAGATCTCGTCCCGATAAACTGGAAGAAAAGACAACTGACAGCCTGAGGACGCGTCCCGACAAAACCTTAGGAGGAAGCTTTACCCCAGACGGCCCGGCAGTCCACTCTTGACCCGACCCACTAGCTGGTCGGGACAAGAGTGGGGGGCTAATGATGATGCTCGATATTGGCAATCCCCAAGATCGTGACACGTGGCAGGTGACGTGGCCCAAGACCCAGAAGAAAGGGCCCACAGAGGCCGACCATGCCACCCTTGTACCCAACCTGCAAGCGCAAGCTGGCCCTCCTCGGCCCCCCGGCAAATTAGCCTCTTCGGCCCCTCAGCTCGTCCCGAGCTGCCATAGGACCAAGACTCCTTAGCCCTCTTGGCCCTCTTGCTCGCCTCCGAGCTCCCCAGCCGAGGCCGTATTCCTCGGTCCCTCCGACTGACCAACTCCATCACTCACAGGTGTAACCGCCGCTCCGCAAATCTCGCCACGCACAGATTCTCCGCCAGCAACGTCCCACGTTCCACGCCATCACGATCCCCATCAATAGGCAATCCGTTCTTTAAGCGGGCGTGACGTCGGGTGCATAACTGCCGGGGAGATTCTCGCGCCTGCTGCTGCGTGATCCACCGCTATATAAACCCTCATCACAGAGGGGTCAAGTAAGCCATTCTTTTTACACTTACGCCGTTACTCTGTGTTGGGGTAAAAATTTACACCCCGGTTGACTGAGTCAAAGTCAAGGTCAACCCTCAAGCCAGGTGGGCTCAAGCCCAGGTCAAGCAGGCCCATGCCCAAATTGAGCCCACAGCCAGCCTCCCCATGCCAACAACAAAATCATGTAATAAATAATTTTTATGTAATTGTTTATGCATGAATGTAAACAAAATGGGTATAAAGCCAATATTTTGTAAGCCCATGGCTTATGTGCAAAAATGAAATGGCACATGAGCCATGGGATGGCTAAAATGCCATTTTTGTAAAGCCCAAGGGGCTATATGTAAATATGTAAGCCTATAAAAGGCAACATAATGATGAATAAAATATACACTTTTTCATTCCCCCAAAAACCAGGGTTCTTTGTGCCTCCTGCTCCTTCTCCAAGGTTCTAAACATTCTCAATTCTTTTGAATTAAATCAAGAGTTTTACTCTTTCTTTTCCAAAACTAAGTAGTTTTCCACCACAAAACCCACAAAGGGGAACTCAGATCTCCCATCAGATCTCAAAAAGGAGTGATTTTTAAAATCTCCTACTTCTTGATCTTCAAGATCCGGCCAAATAACATAAGGAAGAAGAAGAACCCCCTTCATCAGCTTCAAAACATCCCAGGAGTTTAACTCCATACATATATACATAACAAATATTTCCTTTCTGAAGCATAGCTTCTGTTTCTTAGGCTAAAAGCCACCTTTTCTCGCCGGCGCTCAAGCGCAGAGCGCCCGTGTGCCGACACGTGGCGCGCTTGCGCTCAAGCGCAAGCGCCCGAGCGCAAGTCGGACACGTGGTGACACGTGGCGTGCTTGCACTCGGGCGCTTGAGCGCAAGCGCCCGAGCGCAAGTCGCCCCGGTGCCGACACGTGGCGCGCTTGCGCCCAAGCGCAAGCGCCCGAACGCAAGTCTCCCCCGTGCCGACACGTGGCGTAAGCGCAAGCGCTCGAGCGCAAGTCTCCCCCGTGCCGACACGTAGCGCGCTTGCGCTCAAGCGCAGGCGCTCAAGTGCAAAGCGCCCACGTGCCGACACGTGGCGCGCTTGCGCTCAAGCGCCCAGCGCCCACGCAAGCGCCCAGCGCCCACATGCCAACACGTGGCACTCTAGCGCCTGAGCGCACAGCACCTAGGCGCGCAGCGTCCAAGGTGCTGCCCCCACACATCCTTTGGATGCCTTTTCCCCCTCTTTCTTTTATATATATATATACATATATACATATATATATACATATGTATACATATTTGCACACACACGTGCTCCACGATACTGTCCATGTTAGAAAAAAAATTTCTAACGGGGCGCTGCCCCGCACCCCGCAAGGGGGCTGCTAGCCCCCTTGACCCCCAGCCCGCTATCCGGGTAGTGGGACCTCCGTAAAAACTCTGTGTGGCTCCTGATATATCCAAACCCCCCCTTTTCAAAACACAACACATGTACACTGCACATTGAGTTCGCATGACCATTTTAACCCGTTAATCGGAGGTTCCCTCGCCCCAAAGGCGAGAGATAATTAACGACAGCTTAGTCCGCGGCTGCCGGAGATTCGGATTCCCACAATCAATAAACCCCGGCCTATCCTAGGCAGGGGAATCTGTAGTATACGCCTGACAAGCGCGCGCGTATTCCCATCTCAATGGGGTGACGAAAAACACCCTTCACTCTGCTCGGATATTGTCACTGACTTGAGCGTCGGAGGGTCCTCGGTGGTACCAAACCACCTCGGGACTTGTTTGCAGGTACATGGCGACAACTTCCTCACCACTCATCTTCCTCCAAAAACCCATTGAGACCCACACGTGACGAAGGACAATCAACCCAGTTCACCTCGAGATCAACGGAAGACAACATCTGACGGGGGCCCGAAAAGGAGCTCCATCACATCCCTTTGAAGCCGTGCTCAATCCTTTAAGAGCCAAAAGATTAAAAAGAATAATGCTAAAAAAATCGACATTCTTCATCATCCGCATGTGATCATGTTTAAGTGCGTCAACGTGAACATGAAAGCAATGTTTAGTTATTAGAGAAAGAAAAAGTGAATTTGTTTAGCAAAAGAACTAAAATTAGCAGGATAGAAGAAGGATTCTCGTGACTAAAATTAGAAGTAGAAAAGATCATTTTTAATTTTTAAGAAAGGAACCATGCAACCTTTTGAATCCTTTAAGTTAAATGAAAAGGCGTAGAAGGAAAAATAAAAGTTGGTAATGATTTGGTATCCACTCAAATTAAAAGATAAAAAGCATCCATACAATGACAGTAGGTATGAGTTGTTCCCAATAGGTGAAGGAAGATGTGTGTCTGTGGAGCTGATGCCAAGAACAAGGGTATCTCCGCGGTGTTGGGCTCGATGAGTTCGAGCCGAGAAGGAGATTGTTGGGATTGTCTCGTATCCAATTAAGCATCTATGGGATGGGCCATCTATTGGTATGGACGGCCAATGGATGATGAGTCGTGTTAGGGTTTTATCACTATTAAATATCTACTTTTTTTGGTGAGAGGACTTGAGAATATTGAGATAAGTAATTGTGAGCATGAGAGTTGTGCCTCTTCTCTTTACTTGTAGAGAAATCCGATCTCCTCATCATGCCAACACGCCAAGAGCATAAGGTAGCATATTCACACCAAAAATAGAATTACACTGGATTTAACATGGTTCAACCAATCGGCCTACATCTACAGAGCAAAACACAAGTAAGGAAATTTATTGATATGAGAAAATTACAGGATGTCACGCATCTCAACATTTTCTCTCACACCACAAGAAAGAAAAAACACAATCCTCATTGCTCATAATTACATCTCTCAAGCCCTCTTATATCTCATCCAAAAGAGATATTTTGCTGATATCCTAACACAACTCATCATATATTAATAAGAGAATAATGGAGAAAAGAGACGATAGGAGCAAATTTCCTCCTATGGCGTAGAAAAAATACAACCTCCACCAATTTTTTCGACGATCGTCCCCCATCATCTTCATCGTTATCATCTAAGATGTGGATACACCAAATTTCATGTGATTCTACAACTTTTTCACCGTTGATTTAGCAATGTAAAAAGTTCTATTGTCGGTAAACCGTTAATTTTGAACCCACTAAATCAACGGTGAAAAAGTTGTGGAATCACATGAAATTTGGTGTACGCACATCTTAGATGATAACGATGATGATGATGGGTGCCGGTCGTCGGAAAAAATGGTGGAGGTTGTATTTTTTCCACGCCATAGAAGGAAATCCCCTCCTATGGCCTCTTTCCTCCATTAATCTCTATTAATAATCCACACCAATAAATAACTCAGTCCATATAGCCCATAGATACACAAACGGTTATGAGACACAACCCCAAAAAGAAGCATCCATAGCCAAATAACTAGAAGCATCAAGAACAAGAAAAAAGTTGTAGCGGTAAGGGATACGCTCAATATATCAACCTACTACTCATTTTAATTTCTCCCTGCTCCATCATTTCTCTTTAATAACTCAACCCTCAGCTTTAAAAGTTCCACCAATGTCCATCAAATCAACTTTCACATGTAGAACTCAATATAAATATCTGAAAAAAGATAGGAGAAAAATTGTAATCTATATTTTCTTTTCAGGGGAAGTATATAGCCTATGATTAATTAAACAGACAAAATTTAATAAAGGCATGGACATGACTACTCAACAAGCAAAAATCAATTTCATAACAAATTAAATAGATAATTGTAATTGTAAAAACCCGCGGGAAAAAGTCGCTTTTTTGGATCGGTTTTCCTAATGCATACAGTTTTTCTGGTTTGGATTTGAGACCCACGTTTCATGATATTCTACTTGTCTTTTTACGCTGCTGTTAATTATGATTTGCTCCACGGCACACACCGATGTAGATGTTGCCGACAAATTGCTGGATCGATGTGCTCTGTCAACATCTATTATGAAAGATATATCTTACATGCTGCTTGTAGTAACATGGATGCCCGATATATAGAAAAATAATTTTTTTTTATATAAGGGAAATGCAAATTATCCTTCCCAAGAGCAACTCTCATGTGGAGAGACATAGGGATCACCAATAGACTAGAGGTGCCTAGGCTTTTTAGGACCATCATATACAAGGCCTTAACATTCATGTACAACAAATCAAGCTTGCCCCCAAAGAAGGTAGGAAATTGATAGAGGAAAAAGGAAAACCCTACTTTAGTTATGAAACACCCAATTCCTATCTCCCCTCCTCTTTGAGACCAATTGAATAAAAAGGCATTATGTCTACTATAAATGATTTTTTGATTTAGCCCATCCAAAACTTTCATATTTTTAAAAACAATATTCAATTAAACTTGGTATTTCCAAAAAAAAACACTCAAAACTACTCCGTTAATTAAAAACCCCAATCTGATAGTGTGGAGTTAGATATAAGTATATTTAGTAGTATTTTTAGTGGGGTTAGATATAATTAAAAACCCAACTCCATGAACATTTAGTTTAAAGAATATTTAGTGGTATTTTTTATATATAAGCGTATATTTAGTACGGTGTATTTTAATTTGGCCACCGCAAAAGAAAATTCCTGGTTCCGCCGATAGTAGATGCCCAAAAATAAGGTTAAAAGAACAAAAAAAAAAAGAAGATTATTACTTATTATTTATTTGCTTTTGTAGTGTAGAGTCTTGGGCAAAGCTCTGCAGCAATGCATATCAACCCCATGCTATGTGTATGCTCTATAGACAACATGCATGTATTGTTGCATCTATCTATAATATATATATAAAAAAAAATTGGAGAAGCCATTGCATGTGAAAAAAACATAGCAGAATACTTCATAGGGTGGCCATACATATGAAGATATTTTCTTTTGTATGTAGACCAAGACCTGTAAGATTAATCTTCCTAGCCTCAGGCCTTATTTGGATAGTACCTATCTCATAAGAAAAAAGCCCAAATGTCATTTTTCCGCAAGATCGGTTCAATCCTGCGAAAGGGACTGGTTGGATAAATGTTTAAACAGTATTTAATACGCGTGCGGTGGAAATCGAACCCCGGTTCCTATGACACCATATGAAATCTCTTTCGTAAAACCCCAAAATTATGATGACGGTTAAGATAATATATTTTATATTCTTTCAAGAGGAACACATCATAAGGAATCCTCCGGCACTTGTAAACCAACCTGATATTATAGAATTAATAAAGGGAAAGAAATTTTGGAAATAGTAATGAGTTCTTAATGTTTTTTTTTTGTTTGTTTTTTTATTACTCAACTCTCAATTATATCTAGCCTTTATAAGATTTATTATTTAACGGCATAAGCAAAAGTTTCCTGGCCTACTTGACAATTATATTGGGCCCTTATCATTGGACCACTCATATTTGTTTGGATTGCTTAAGCCCGCAGATTTCAGACTCAAATTAATCATCCAAGATAAATAAAGATCATAAGTCAACTCCTTCACTTATCTATATAAATTGCCTATCACATCGAAATCAAGAGTTGAGCAAGTGGCAAGCAAATAAAATTTGTTGTATATGATGCAAACATCGAAATCCTATGAAGATCTTTGTTTCATACACCCTAGTTTTGATTCTTCCATACAAAGTGTGATATTAGTTCCATGCATTAATGTTCTAAATTTTGAAGGAAAACGCAATACAATCCTGAATCACATTATTCTTACATGACCACTGCTATAATTTTAGTGCTTCTTTTTCCGTTATGCAATCATGCATAAATTATTGCTTTTTCAGGTGCCGAAATTAATTAAGATCAATTGAAAATTTCAGTTTCAACTCGGGAGTTTGGGAGTTGAGCTGAGTAAGTTGGACACGAGCATCCCAATGTGCAAGACGGCAAAACGAGGTTGCTTGCTCAATTATTAAACCCAGCCTTCTTATCAGAACAGAACGTTCCTTCCGCAACGCAAGGCCGATATGTTTCGTAGCAGCCAAGGATTAGTTGATCTATTAGGTTCTACGATTTTCTTTGTTCGAAGAAGAAAGACGATCCATTTTCGGGTCTTGGTGAACACAACATGCCATAATCTCTTCGATCCCTACATTTATGTGCCGGAATACAGAGAGGTTTTGTAGGAAAGTAGTCTTGTTTTTTTAATAAAGGGGTTTCATTTTTGGAAAAACCCGGTTCTCTTTCTCTTCGAGCTTTCATTCCCCAATCCATTTATCTGTTCTTTCACATACCTCCCCACCAATAGATAGAGACAAATGGGAACAACAGAACCACATCTACAAAATGCTTCGAAATGCTTTCCTTATGCATGCAATAAATATGAAGTCGCTGAAATACAGCCGAATATAGCACATAGTATACGTTATATCCTAATAACATCTTCGATGTTCTTTTTGATTGTTTTCCTCGGCCTATGAATTAATAATCACTGAGAACAAGAACTAGAATGCTAAAAACTTATTGAACCAGTAGGAACATGTGGTCGTGCTATGTTTAATGATTATTCTCAACAATATGATATGTTGGTGTAAATCAAATTATTATGATCATTTATCAACCAAAGTGCATAATTAAGGGTTTGTTTCGTGTTGCATGTAAGATTTATTGCAAAAAGCATGCTTCAAATTCTTTGTTTGGTTGCAAGCAACTTTTCTAAGGAATTGGTATTTCCAAGCCAAATTCATTGTTTATTTGAAAACCAATTGGTACAAAAGTCTAAAAAATTTCAAAGCTAGTGTTTGGTATGATTAATTTATGGATTCTTAGCAAATGATATCCCAGCAGCTCCTTGTATGGTAGTGAGATTACCACCATCGGAAGGAAAAAGAAATGACAAGGAAAAAAAGTATAAGAGAATCCCAAAAGCTTTTAGCGGTGACAACTGACAAGGGCAAAAACCTAACAATCCAAAGGGATATCTTCTTCAACCTATTTCCGTGTGATGATGAATATATGTATTATTAATCTGATACTAGCAAGTAGAAAAAAAACCTGTCTTAGAATTAAAGAAATATGTTATTACAAAAATGACCAGCATTTCAACTAAATTCTATCGTCTCAAATCTTTGAAGCCTGGTCCAAATTCTCTCAACAATCCCAAAAAATTTCTTCATTTTTTTCAAAACAATTTACTAAAAGTCGTTTTGAATTTACTCCTTTATCCATTTTCCGCATGTAATCAATAAATGCTAAATCATATTTGAAAATTCTCTTGCAAAGATGGATATATCAATTATTTTTATATCAAGAAAAGGAATAAAAATCAAATATTATTATTTTTTTAAAAGTCTATTTAAATCTATTTTCAGACATCATTATTTTTGGAGAAAAAACTTTAACCAGATAGAGTGCATAAATTCCTCTACAATGCAATGAGATTTTATGAGGAACGAAAAGGTTACATACAAATTAGCTTTTTGAACAACCATATACAAGTGAAATTTATGAAAAGAAATATGAGATGCATAAGTTCTTATACAGACTAATGACTTATGAGATTTCATCAAATATATACACGGCCTATTCTTTAATGAAAACATAGATATACTAAGACATTCATAATAAAAGATATGAGATTTTATCAAATATATTTTCATTCCATGGTTAATGGAAAACAAAGAAAGATTAGGATGAATCCATAAACAAAAAACCCTAAAAATATGATTAGAGTTGAGATAATATATATTTTATAGTCTTTCAAGAGGAACATGTGGAAAGTAGGTCTGGCTGAAAATCCTTTAACACTCGACACTCTAGTAAACCAAGCTGGAATTATAGAATTAATAAAAGGCACCACTGTAGCCACGGCCATTTTGCTTATGGACACATGCTTATAAATAAAGTCAATTTTTTATTGACTGTTATATATTTTTTTTCTTTTTAATCTAAGTATCAATAGACCCAATTATAATTATGTGTGCATTTTCTCTCTCCACTCTGTGCACTAGTTTCTATAACAGCCTACGATTTTTAGTTTCTATAACAGCCTACGATTTTTACTCCATATTTTTCTCTCTCTTTGTAGAAACCGTAAATATTTAATTTTTTTCTTGGGAACATTTCATATTCCATTGGTTTTGTTCTTTAGAAGATTTCTTCTAGATTTTAACTTTAAGAGCAAATACACATCTCATCAAAATTCTTTAGAAACCTCACCGCCATCACTTCTTTGACAACAACAATACCCATCTATTTTGATTTTCAATTCAATCAGGTACCATTTTCTATCTATGCTTAAATTTTTTAAGTATTTGATCTCCTTGTATTTATGGTATAGAACATATTTGAAATATATATATATCTATATATCTATATATATAATGGAGGAAAGAGCTCATGGGAGAGAGTTTCCTCCCGTGGCATCGAAAAAATACAACCTCCAACATTTTTTCCGACGATCGGCATCATCGTTATCATCTAAGATGTACATGCACCGAATTTCATGTGATTCCACCACTTTTTCACCATTGCATTAGCAATGTAAAAAGCTCTATTGTCGGTAAACCATTAATTTTGCACCAACTAAATCAACGGTGAGAAAATGGTATAATCACATGAAATTTGGTGTATCCACATCTTAAATGATAAGGATGGAAGTGATGCATGTCGATCGTCGTAAAAAATCACAGAGTATGTATTTTTCCGATGCCATAAGAAAAAATTCCCTCCCTCCTATAACGCCTTTCCCCAATTAACCTCTCTCTCTCTATATATAAAATAATAAGATGTGATAAACCTCCATAACGCTCAAGCCTTTTGGATGGACTCTCACTATATTAAAAGTCGATGTGCATTTATGTGTGAGCTCATGTGCTGTGTGTCCAAATCGAGTTTCACAAGGAGCAAATTACAAAGAGTATGAGTATACCATGTGCACATAGAATGCATAATTTAAGAAGTGAGCTGCATCTTGAGAAGATCCATCCTCAATGGAGACTAGATATAAAGTCTTTTAGGGAAGGTGATATATTGCAAAGTAGTGAAAAAGATAAATTCATGGCATTACTTGATGAACTCCAATTAAAGTATAGATCATGGCCCATCGAGCATAAACAAGCTGCTCAAGAGCATTTACAACAATCTATACATTCTCATACAAGAGCCAAACATTGCATCTCACAAAGATCGATTTTTAGGATCCAAAAATAAGAAAGGGACAATTTCTACAAGACACAATCCATCTTTATTTGAACTCGTAGAGGGAACTAGAAAATGTGGCGTGTGCAAAGGTATTGGTCACATTAGTCGAACAAGTCCTGATAAAAGAGAAGATCGAGCAATCAACCAAATGTTTCCATCTTACAGCATGACTAAGGATTTTATTGATTTGATCCAACTCCTTTTGGATTTAAAATGCTCCGGAATGATTTGAATTATATTAGTACATGGTTATTAAACAAGTTTACATGTATGGTACAGTATAACTTAGGTATTTTTTTTGTGTGGAGGTTTGTTAAAGGCAACCGCAAAATATTCGACTCTGACATATTGTTTACTTAGATTTTGCATTATTATGTTGAAGAACTTTTTTTTTACTTCGCTAATTTGATGGAATTTGTGGGTACTTGATATGTCTTTCATGTTCCATAGATATCTTTTGGCAGTTTCATCGGTTATTTTATCAAAAACCTACATTGAATTGTATGTTTGTGTTTGTTAGAGTTTATCGTTTAAGAATCTTAGTTTTAAGCGCTTGAGATTTGAAAAATATATTGTGGAATGAAATTGCATGTTTTTGACTTGTGGTTTAACAAAGTGGGAAATTCTTCGGTGCTTCCCAAAAAAGAAGGAGAGAGAGAGTGTTTGTGTGTGAGAGAGGGAGAGAAGAGAGAGAGAGAGAGAAAATTGGGAAGCACCAAAAATTTCCCCTAACAAAGTACCTATTATCAGCATTCCCAATACAACAATACGGTCAATATTACTTTATAAAGTGAAATCGGTCTAACAAAAAAACAGAAAATTCGGACATGAGTTGATCAACAAGTTTTTGTTGAACTAAATAAGCTAAGCACGTAGCTTTTTGATGGAAGAGGAGAAATTATTTGGTGTGCCGAGTGTTAAACATCCGGACGAGAGAGAAAGAAATGGAGCATTCCTAGCATCCTTTGGACTGTTGGGTGAGGCCCATATTCTTATTTCTTTCTCTTGTATGATCGAGAACTATGATTACGAGTAATACTTTGCCTACCGATGTGATGGAATTCATGCAGCCTATATGGATTTTCATTGGATACAAAATGAACCATAGGATACAAGTACCTAGGTAATAGATAACATGGTCCACCTTGTATTCAATAAGAATGTATGTAGTCTATATGGATTCCACTGCACTGGCAGGAAAAGTATTACTCGTATGATCACGCACTGAATAATTTCTCCTGGAAAAGAGCATCATGGTAACCATCTTTAATAATAAATTGTTTTAAAAAAAACAGAAAAGAACGGAGCGCATGTGTAAGGTAAAGAGTGTGGAAGGTATAGATTGTGAATGGTGAGGGAAAAAGAAAAGGCTAACTTGTTATAAACAAGCATTATCATATCCATATCCGGTATCTATTTACGAATGCGAATGCATATATGGATAGCTGTCGGTAACAATAATTTACTATCCATATCAGCTACAAATCGAATACGGTTACGGATCAGATATTGTAAAAACAATATCCGCTAAAATCGGATACGGATACTATTCGAATAAATATAAAAAGTCATGATTCATAACCATAACTAATAAAATATTTAAATAGGCCAACCAATTTATTTTTTAGATTCAAACATTCACATTAAGTACACAAATCTCAATAGTTTCAAATTAGTTTTTTTTTTATGGAACATCCATCTCACATGCCATCCATAATTCTACTTATAACTTTCATTTTAGGAAAATGGCTTTAACATTTATTAAATCATGCAACTAAAGTTTTGTGAGATACACAAAACATTACAAAACGAAGTAGGAAATTCAAGAGCTTCCCAATGACCAAACTCGTGATGTGGGACGAATGAGCCGCCGAGTTTAGCGATTCTAGGAGTACGTACAACACGGATATGAGAGAGATCTTCAAGAATTACTCTACCGTCATTATATGTATGGGCCAATCTCCAAGAACCAACAGATTTTGCGGATGTGAAGGCTTGAACAACCATAATAGCATCGCAACGAATCTTGGCATTTGAAATGTGTTTGCCGCGACACTACCTAAAAGCTTCTAACACTCCCTCCGTCTCTCTTTCTTCTGTATTCTGTGCATTAGAACGACCGACACCAATAAAGAGTACAACTCCATTTTTATCTCGTCCAATGAAGCTCCAACCTGCAACACTCGGATCATGTTTGAAACTACCATCAACATTAATCGTGAGAATCAAGCTAGGAAACCATTAATTAGATATGTTTCCTTTACTACTATCGGTCGTCTTGGCTTTTCCATAAAGACTTTTCGCTTGTTGTATTAATACATCCGGGGAGTGACAAGATTTGCTAAAGATCATGCTACATCTAGTGGGTACCATTAGCTCGGATATCCGGATTCGGATTCGGATAGGAAATTTATATCCAAGTTTGATC
Source organism: Agapanthus africanus (assembly GCA_030015575.1). Lineage (NCBI taxonomy): Eukaryota > Viridiplantae > Streptophyta > Magnoliopsida > Asparagales > Amaryllidaceae > Agapanthus > Agapanthus africanus. The sequence goes on from JASDDO010000014.1 coordinate 219,800,757, forward strand.
CGGATTCGAATATGGATACTAACAAAATCAGTTCAAATTTTTAATATCCATATCCGCAAGTCGTCGGATTTGAAAACGAATCCAGATCTGATTATTCAGGTCCGTCCCAGACAAAAACGGAAGAAGGGTATAACATTCAATAAAAGATTGAAATGAGGGTGTGGCCATGTGGCAGCGTCCTTAATAAATGGAAAGAAATATTGGAAATAGAGTTCTTAGGGTTTTTTTTATATTGCAACTCAACTCTCAATTATATCTATAGCTTGTATAAGATTTATTCAAGGGCATAAGCAAAATTTTCACCTAGAGAGGGGGTTGGGTGGCCTACTTGATAATTTTATGGGCCATGATCATTGGACCGTTCATATTGTTTAGGATTACCCGAGCCTGCAGATTTCAGACTCAAGTTAATGGGCCAAGGTAAAATAAAGACTCAAATTAAGTCGCACATCAAAATTAATGGATTTCCTCCCATGGCTTCGGAAAAATGCACCCTCCGTGATTTTTTTCGACGATCGGTATACATCATTTTCATTTTTATTATCTAAGTTGTGGATACACCAAATTTCATGTGATTATACCATTTTCTCACTGTTGATTTAGTTTGTGCAAAATTAATGGTTTACCGACAATTGAACTTTTACATTACTAATTCAACGGTGAAAAAGTGGTGGAATCACATGAAATTTGGTGTATGCACATCTTAAATGATAACGATAATGATGATGGATGCCCATCGTCAAAAAAAATAGCAGGAGTTGAATTTTTTCGACGCCATAAGAGGAAATCCCTTCCTATGGCCTATTTTCTCCATTATTAGAATAATGGAGAAAATAGGCCATAGGAGGGGATTTCCTTCTATAGCGTCGAAAAAATACCTCTTCCCTCATTTTTTCTGACGATCGGCACCCACCATCTTCATCGTTATCATCTAAGATGTGGATACACCAAATTTCATGTGATTCTACAACTTTCCACCGTTGATTTAGCATTGTAAAAAGTTTTATTGTCGGTAAACCGTTAATTTTGAACCCACTAAATCAACGGTGAAAAAGTTGTAGAATCACATGAAATTTGGTGTACCCACATCTTAGATGATAACGATGAAGATGGTGGGTGCCGATCGTCGGTAAAAATGAGGGAGCGTGCATTTTTTCGACGCCATAGGAGGAAATTCCCTCCTATGGCCTCTTTCCTCCATTATTCTCATATATATATATTAAAATTATACCCATGACCTATCACGTTTTGTGTGCTAGATACCATAGACTTTAATAATTAGAGATTGCTACTACGAACTTTTTTTTGACATAGCTACCACATGACGTTAAAAATTGTATATGAATGGACCATTATATCCTTCGATTTACCTTCAATTTAAAAAAAACTCAGACCATCTCCTCCTTCTCCTCCTTCCACCTCTCACATCCACGACCCTTCTTCTCCCTCCGTCGCCGCAACCAACACCACCGACTCCAATCATCATCATATCATCATCAACATCTTCTTCTTCTTCCTCTTCTTCTTCATCACCGTCATCATCGCCATTTTCTTTATCACCGTCATCACCATCAACATCATCACCATCTTCATCTCCGGCCCCTTCCCCCGACCTCCTCCCCTCCCGTCCAGCTCCCCTCCCCCTTCCTCGACCCTTCATCATCATCACCACAATTTTCTTCATCACCGTCATCATCAGCTCCCCTCATCCTTCTCTTGAATCTCATTTCTGCTGCTGAGATCAACAACAAGAAGCAAACCTACATTATCCATGTCGACGCCGATGCCAAGTCATCCATTTTCCCCACCCACTTCCACCGGTACAAGTCCACCGTCTCCGCCGTGGCCGACGGCGCCGCCGCCATCTCCGCCTCTTAAAGGACCGACGGAGGTCCCCCCATCCACTCATACTCCACCGTCTTCCACGGCTTTTCTGCCCGCCTCTCTCCCGCCACTGCCATCTCCGCCGTCCCCGGCGTCCTCTCCTTCTTCCCGGCGCAAATTATCATCACCACAACCTTCACCGTCGCCGCTTCATCACCACCACAATCACCACCACAACCACAACCACTACCCTACAACCCAATTGGAATCAAGAGTTCGATTAAGTTTGGTTTGAATTTTCTAGGGTTTTGAGAGAGATGGCCTCTGATTCGAAAGTGTATCATCTTGAAGAGGTTGTGAAGCACAACGCCGCAAAACATTGATAGCTCATCATCGACGGAAAGATCTCAACTTTGTTCGAATCCCTTTGTTTTTTATTCCAAATTTTCTTTCTTTTTTACTGATCTTTGTTGGTCCTGTGAATTTAAGGAGATCTTTTTGTTGAACTAAATTTGTTGGTAGATCTGAAAAGTTTGATTTGGGGCATGTGTAGGGTATTTTTCTTCACCCCATTGAGATGGGAATACGCGCGCGCTTGTCAGGCGCATTACAGATTCCCTTTGCCTATGGTAGGCTGAGATTTATTGATTGTGGGGATCCGAATCTCCGGCAACCGTGAACTAAGCTGCTGTTAATTACCCCTCGTCTTTGGAGCGAGAGAACCTCCGATTGACGGGTCAAATTGGTCATGCGAATTCAATGTGCAGTGTGCGTGTGTTGTGTTTTGAAAGGGTTTTTTTTGGATATATCGGGACGCCGCAGAGTTTTTACGGGGGTCTCGCTACCCGGATAGCGGGCTGGGGGTCAGGGGGCTAGCAGCCCCCTTGCAGGGCAGCGCCCCGTTAGAAATTTTTTCTAACGGGAGAGGTAGATTTAGTGTGGAGTGCATACACACACACACACATATATATATACACATATACATACGTATACATATACATACATATATAATGGGGGAAGCGTCCTAAAGACGCGTGCGTGGCACGTGGGTGCATGGTGCCCAGGGTCACGTGCGCGCACATGGGCGCTTTAGTGCTCGGGGTCACGTGCGCGCACGTGACCATTGGGCGCCTCAGCGCCCGGGGTCACATGGCGCGTACGTGACCGATGGGCTCGGCGCCCGGGGTCACGTGGCGCGCACGTGACCGATGGGCGCCTTAGCGCTCGGGGGTCACGTCCGCACACGTGACTGATGGACGCCTTAGCGTCCGGGGTCACGTGGCGCGCACGAGACCACGGGAAACACCCGCGGGAAAGGGCCTAGCCCCTAAGTTGGGGAGTTGAACTCCCAAGGGGTTTTTGGAGTTGAACTCCTGACAGAAACTAATTTATGGAGTTAAACTCCAACAGATCTAGAAAGGACTTAAACTCCTAGGAATGTTTGGCTCTTCTTTTAAGCCTTAGATCTGTCTAAAGTTAGATTTTTGGAGATGGGTCTCCTTCTTCCTTCTCTTGATCGGCGGGATCTTGGAGAAAAGGGGATGAGACTTAAAAAGTTACCCCTTTTCGAGATCTGATTGGAGATCTGAGCTCCCCTTCGTGGGTTTTGTGGTGAAAAACTATTATTTTTGAGAAAGGAAGAGTTAAACTCTTGATTTAATTCAAAAAAGGATGAAGGTTTTAGAACCCTGAGGAAGGAGAAGATTACAGATCTTGATTCTTATTGGGAGAGAGAAAAAAGTTGTTGAGATATTTTCATTATCTTTTCCTTTATAGGCTATACACTTTACATATAGCCTCTTGGGCTTTACAAAAATAACATTTTGCCTATCTCATGCCTCATGTGTTATTTCTTTTTGCACATAAGCTATGAGCTTTACAAAAATTTGGCTTTATGCCCATTTTTGTTACATTTATTCATAAAATAAAATAAAAGAAATACACCAAAATTATTTATTACAAAATTTTTATTTTGGCATTGGGGGAGGCCGGCCGCTTCATGTTCAGCCTCGACCCGGGCATTGGCCCACTTGACCTGGGCTTGGGCCCACTTGGCTTAGGGTTGACTTTGATTTTGACTTGGTCAACCGGGGTGTAAATTTTTACCCCAACAAATTGCGCCCTATCAATAAATGCACACAACGCTTGTGGGTCGTGTGCATGAAATTGATGGATCTTCTTTCACGTGGAGGCGACTTGATTTGGTTCCCGCTTTTGGGAAGCTGGCACTGCCCTTTTACGACATGGACGGTCGATTTTTTCCTTTTTTACGACTTGGACGGTCGGTTCTGCTCTTTTTGCGACTTGGACGGTCGATGCTTCCTTTTTTGCGATGTGGACGGTCGGTTCTGTCCTTTTTGCGACTTGGACGGTCGGTTCTGCCTTTTTAGCGACTTGGATGGTCGGTGCTGCCCTTTTAGCGACGTGGACGGTCGGTGCTGCCCTTTATACGACTTGGACGGTCGGTTTTACCATTTTAGCGACTTGGACGGTCAGTTCTGCCCTTTTAGAGACGTGGACGGTCGGTTCTGCCCTTTTTGCGACTTGGACGGTTGGTTCTGCCTTTTTAGTGACTTGGACGGTCGGTGCTACCCTTTTAGCGACGTGGACGGTCGGTGCTGCCATTTTAGCGACTTGGACGGTCGGTTTTGCCCTTTTAGCGACGTGGATGGTCGGTTCTGCCCTTTTTGCGACTTGGACGGTCGGTTCTGCCCTTTTAGCGACTTGGACGGTCGGTGCTGCCCTTTTAGCGACGTGGACGGTCGGTGCTGCCCTTTTTGCGACGTGGACTGTCGGTGCTGCCATTTTAGCGACTTGGACGGTCGGTTCTTCCCTTTTAGCGACGTGGACGGTCGGTTCTACCCTTTTAGCTACGTGGACGGTCAGTTCTGTCTTTTTTGCGACTTGGACGGTCGGTGCTGCCCTTTTTGCGACGTGGACGGTCAGTGCTGCCCTTTTTGCGACGTGGACGATTGGTGCTGCCATTTTAGCGATTTGGACGGTCGGTTCTGCCCTTTTAGCGACGTGAACGGTCGGTGACTTTATTTGACTTGTTCCGCTTCTTGCGGTGTCAGGGATGAAGTTGACTTGTTTCCGAGGTGGAGCTTGATTCTGCCAGGGAGGTCATTGATTGTTTTGCTGATTTGAAGTGATTTGGGTTGACATCAGCATCACTGCGCTGGAATATGGTACCAGGAGCGAATCATCATTTTCCATAAGGAAATTTCCCTCGTTCTCAATTTAACGACTTAGGGGTCATCTGTTCCCAGTTTAACGACTTAGAAGTCATATATTCCCAGTTTAAAGACTTAGGGGTCATCTGTTCCCAGTTTAACGATTTAGAGGTCGTCTGTTCCCAGTTTAGGGTAATTTGGATTGGAGTTTGGAATTTTGGGGTTAGGGTATGCATCAGCGTTGCTAACACTGAAGCACATGTGCCAGGAGCAATTCATCATTTGCCTTTTCCTGTTGGGGAGCGATGGCTTAGGATACAGGTTTAGGTCCCTATCACCTGAGTCTTTTCAATTTTATGAGCCGTAAGGGTCCCATAAAAGCATTTTCTCCCTACGAGTCGAAAGGATCCCGTAGGTGTACTTTCTCCTTAGGAGTCGTAGGGACTCCCAAGTGTGTTTTTCTTTTATGAGTCGTAAGGATCCCATGAAGGTGTTTTCTTACGAGTCATGAGGATCCCGTAAGTTTGTTCTCCTCATGTATCGTGAGGACACATGAGTGGGTCTTCCCAAATGGAGTATAATTCCAAGGGCGGAGACCAGCCGCGTAACTGTTGGTTGCGGTGGGGCATGGGCACGATGAGAATTATTTGAGCCCGTGGATTGTATACGGTAGTCAACTTGGGGACAAACCTTAGGGCTGGGAGAATTTTGGGAGATTGGATTTTGGTTGGCGTCTCCATCGCTGCACTGGGAAATGATATCAGGAGCGACTCATCATTCGCCGTTTGGGGACTTAGAATTTGGATCTTGTTTGGCATCAGTATTGCTGCACTGGAATAATGCCAGGCGCAACTCATCATTTGTCTCGGGAGGACTTGGGATTTGGGTTTTTGGTCGGCATCAGCACCGCTAACACTGAAGCGAAATGCCAGGAATGACTTATCATTTGCCGTTGCCCGTTGGGGAGCGATGGCTCAGGAGATAGGTTTAGGTCCCTATCACCTAAGGCTTTTCAATTTTATAAGCCGTAAGGGTCTCATAAAAGCATTTTCTCCCTACGAGTCGAGAGGATTTCGCAGGTGTATGTTCTCCTTAGAAATCGTAGGGATTCCTAAGTGTGTTACTTCTTTGTGAGTTGTAAGGATCTCATACAGGGATTTTCTCCTCACAAGGTCGAGAGGACTTTACGAGTGTACTTTATCTCTTTTCATGGGTTTGCGCCCTTTTGGGTTTCCACAAACTCGTCGGCAGTCCTGCTGTTTTTACTCACGGAGCCCTTTCGGGTTTTCATCTGTGCCCGTTTTGCTTGTGGACATGCCTTTTATTTCGCTGGTGGGACTTTAAAAGTAGTCTCACCGGCAAGACTTGGGAGAGATAGGGGTCGTTTACGCCCGTGGATTGTATACGGTTTTGCAGGATGTATGATCCAGACCGTAGGGCCGGTGTGCTCAATTCGCCTGTGACTTGGAGCATTCACGCGTAGTATTTCTTGAGATATCGGCCATTGATGGGTGGCATGGGCCTTTCTCCCTCGGCATTTATTAGTTGGTAGGATCCTCCGTCGAACACTTTCTCGATGACGTATGGTCCTTCCCAGTTTGGCTCGAATTTTCCTTTTGCATGTCGATTGGGGATGATCGGCCTTTTGAGGACCAACACCAATTCGCCTTTCTTGAAAGCGCGGAGATGGGTCATCTTGTCATAGTCCCGTGACATTTGGGCTCGGTACTGCTCCAGATTTTGCTGTACTGCAAGCCTCTTTTCTTCGAGGGCGTCGAGCTCTTCGAGCCGAAGGAGCACGTTTTCCTCCTCCAGGAGCTCATGCTGAACGACCATTCTTAAGCTTGGAATTTCGACTTCGAGGGGGAGGACCGTCTCCACTCCGAAGAGCAGTGTGTATGGAGTGGACTGAGTTGGAGTACGGTGCGTGGTACGATATGCCCACAACGCCTCGTGAAGCTTGAGATTCCAGTCTCTCTTGTTGGCTGAAGTATTTTTCCTCAGGAGCTTGCATAGAGTCTTATTGAAGGCTTCGGCTAGCCCATTGGTTCTTAGATTATAGATGGAGGAATATCTCCAGTCTATCTTGTATTGAGTAGCGAATATTGAGACTTTGAAGCTCTTGAAAGAAGGCCCATTGTTAGAAATGATTCTTCTTGGTGTACCGAAGCGGTATAAAATATTATGTTGGAAGAACGTCAGAATATTTTCTGTCTTGACTGCTTTTAGCGGGACAGCTTCAGCCCATCTGGAGAAATAGTCAGTTGCGGACAATATGAACCGATGGCTTCTGGATGACGGAGGATCAATTGGGCCAACTATGTCGGTGCCCCAAACTTCGAAGGGCCACGACGCCACCGTAGGATGCAACGGATTAGAATTCTTGTGAATGAAATCACCATGGATTTGGCAGAGATGGAATTTCTTTGCATGCTCTTCGTAATCCCTTATCATGGTGGGCCAGTAATATCCAAGCCGTTTGATCTGAAGCTGCATTTTAGGACCGGACTGGTGAGCCCCGCAGACGCCTGAGTGAACTTCTTTCATAACTTTTTGGGTTTCGGCCGATGATAGGCACCTGAGCCAGAGTTGGTCATATGACCTGCGGTATAGCGTGTCATTTATAAACACGTATCGGAGAGCTCTCTTCTTCAGCTGAATCCTTGCAGATTTTCCTTCGGGCAGCTTGTCGTATCGGAGGTACTCTATGAAGGGTTCTCTCCAATCGGGCTCGTCTTGGATGATTGAAGCTTCTTCGGCAGGACTGCTCTTCTATTCCGCGCTTTCCTCTTCTCGTAGAGAGACTGGGGGTAGAATTTTCCGGCTCCTGACTGTGATCATAATTTCGTCCATGTCAGGATCAGCCAGCTCCTTGGCTAAGCGAGCAAGTACGTCAGCCTTTCCATTCAACGCTCTAGGGTCTCTTATTAGTTCAATGTGAGTGAATCGTTTTATGAGTTCCACCACCCGGCTTCTGTACCGAGCTAACTCGGGTTTGTATTTCTTATAGTCGCCGCTTACTTGATTGACGACAAGCTAGGAGTCACCGAAAACCCGTAGCCGAAGGATTTCCATTTCTATGGCGAGCTCCAAACCAGCTATCAGAGCTTCATACTCAGCCTCATTATTTGTGCGAGGCTCGGTGAGAGCAAAAGAACGCCGTAGGGTTCCCATCGATGGCGTGATGAACACTAATCCTATCCCCGCTTTTATCTCCGGGACGCTTGATTTGCCGGAGCTCCTCATTGATGAGGCTCCATCGAAGTAAAGCTCCCGACATGGCTCATCTTCCTCGAGGTGCAGCACTTGTTCGTCGGGTAACTCACAATTTAGCGGCGACCCTTCTGGTATAGGATGAGCGGCGAGGAAGTTTGCAAGAGATTGCCCTTTCACTGCTTTCTGAGGAGTATAAATTATGTCAAACTTAAGTAGCATGACAGCCCATCTTGACATTCTACCGGCTAGGCTTGCTTTGGTCATTAAGTGTTTGAGTGGGTCGACCCTAGAGATCAGCATAACCCGATGAGCGAGCAGATAGTGTCTCAGCTTCTTCACAGTGAACACCAGAGCCATGCATTGCTTTTCGATCGGGGAATAGTTGTGTTCCGCCCTGAGTAAAGTTCGACTGAGGTAGTAGAGGGCATTCTCTTTTCCCTCCTCGTTGTTCTGGGCAAGGAGCGCACCGAGTGACTCATCTAGCACGGCAGTGTAGAGAATCAGCGGTTTATTTAGAATGGGAGCGGCCGGCACTGGAGGGTGCAACAAGTACTGTTTGATGCTTTCGAACGCTTCTTGACATTCGACATCAAGACAAAGGGAGCTCTTTCTTCATGAGCTTTGAGAATGGCCTACATCTCCCCGATAAATTTGAGATAAACCTTCGTATATAAGTAAGCTTGCCTTGAAAAGATCTTAGCTGCGTCAGACTCTTTGGAGGGGGCATTTCCATGATGGCCTTTATCTTGGATGGGTCAACTTCGATCTCCCGATGTCGGACTATAAAGCCCAGGAATTTTCCCGATGACACGCCAAAAGCGCACTTCAGAGGATTCATCTTCAGATCGTATTCTCTCAGTTTGGTGAGAACGGTCCTAAGATTTTGGATGTGGTCGGCCTTGGCTTTAGTCTTGACGACCAGATCATCAACATGGCATTCGACGACTTTATGGATTAGGTCATCAAAGATATTGGTCATTGCCCTTTGATATATAGCACCTGCATTCTTCAGTCCGAACGGCATCACTTTGTAGCAGTATATTCCGATCGGGGTTCGAAATGCTGTGTGTATCTCATCCTCAGGCGACATCTTGATCTGATTATATCCAGACGAGCCATCCATAAAGGTGAACAGCTCGTAATTTGAGGTGTCATCGACCATCATTTACATGACCGGTAGCGGGAAGTCGTCTTTAGGACATGCCTTGTTGAGGTCCCTGAAATCGACACAAAATCGGATCTGCCCATTTTTCTTCTTCACTGGGACTATGCATGCGATCCAATCCGCATATTTCTCATCCCTGATGAAGCCGGCATCGATGAGTTTCTTGGTTTCCTCGATGACCTTTTCTTCCAATTCCCTTCTCATTCTTCGAGGAGCTTATTTGACTGGCTTAGCATCAGGAGATATAGCCAGCTTATGCATGGCCACTTCAGGGGAAAGGCCAGGCATTTCTTTGTACGTCCACGCGAAGCAGTCGACGAACTCGTGCAGCAATGCGATTATCTGCGCTTTCATTTCCTCTGACAAGAATGAGCTGATGTAGGTCGGCCTTGGATTATCAGGCGTTCCTAAGTGAATCTCGGTTAGCTCGTCAAAGGTTGCTTGTCCGCCATCTTCGAGCTCTTGAGGAGCTTCTTCTGGCTCAGCTATCTCATCATTATCATTTGATATTTCGCTGGCTTCACCAACATGAATCATGTAGCATGCCTTGGAATCAGGTTGGATGAAACCTATGTCCTGTCTATCTGGAATTCGTCCATTGATGAGTGATCGGACCTGAGGCGGATGCCATAGCCCTTCGTAAAACTTTGCTTCGGAGTCCGTTTGATATAGCCGACACCCACACTTTTTAAAGTATTCCCGCATCCCGGGCGCATAGTATCTGGGATTGAGGATTGCCCTTATGCCTCTCTCGTATGGAAGGAACGCGACAGACAAATCGTCCGGGTGCACAACAGGATTTGACCCATAAAATAGGATGCCCTCCTGTCCACTTTTCCTTCCGGGAATGTAGAAAGTTTTCAGCTGGTCCACGGTGGAGACCGACAATGTATCGAGCTCTTTACACATCTGTTGCATCACCCTTGTGACGGCTAGGGACCTTTCTGTAACTTCGAAGGTCTCTCGTAGCTTCGTTGTTCGCACGATAGCCCGATTTGCACAGCTGTTGCAAGACGGATCCTCTTCTTCTGATTCTTCAGTGTCACTGCCTAAACGAGGGCGGATTTTGCTGTCGGATGGGCCTTCAGTATCAGATTCGTCCGTATCGCTACCGAAATGAGGGCGAGTTTACGGAAGGACGAACTTCCAGCGTTGGACTCATCAGTGTCATTGCCGAAACGCGGACGCACATGGGGGTTTGGGGGTTTCTTCTTTTGAAAGTGACAGCCGGCTCAGACTTGCTTTTGAGTTTCGGAGTTGTTCTGTCTTTGGTCAGCTATGGCTCAACACTTTGGAGGTTCATAAAGTACCGAGAATCTTCATATCGGACTTCATGCACAACGAACGGCTGGATATCTCCGTCAATGCGTCTTTCTTCGCCATTTTTAATATACTTCATGCATTGATGGAGAGTTGACGGAACGATGCCGTAATCGTAGAGCTACGGCCGTCCAAAGAGAATTTTATAAGACGTGTCAGCGTCGATTACGTATATCTTAGCTTCAGTTTACAGATCCCCAAATTTGATCGGCAAATCTATAGACCCCAGAACTTGCTGGCAGTTTTGATTGAAGTCTTGAATGACAATCCTTTCCTTTGATAGCTGTCGGACGTCCATTGACAAACTCTTCAGAGTTCGCAAGTTCATGATGTTCACTGAGGACCCCGGATCAATCAATATGCGATTAATCCGATCTCCGTCGCTGTACCCGGTCACGTAAAGCGATCGATTATGCTCAGCCGTTCCCAATAGCAAGTCTTCGTCCTTAAACGTGACTGCGGCGGCATGCAAAGCGTACTGGGCTTATTTCATATTAATTTCCGCAAAGCGAGCCTGATACCGCTCGGGGTTTTGTAGAGCGTGAATGAGAACATCTCTAAGCTCCTTAGATAGGACCAAGGCATCGTAGATGCTCAGAAGAGATGGAAGCTTCCGGAGATGAGCCAAGATATTATAGTCCACCGAGGAAGGACTTGAGTTTTCATTAGCCGGTTCTCTGCCATCTTCCTCATTAGCCACATGTTTTTCCTTTCCTTTTGGGGCTTTGCTCTGATTTGGCGGCAGAGCCCTACTGCTTCTGAGCTGGATTTGGTTGGCCCTTGTGGTGAGCTCCTCGTCCTCTTCGGGAAAACAGAGCTCCTCTTCAGAGTCGCTGCCAAGATAGATGGCGTAGCAGGTCACTATAGGGATCTCTTCATCGGAGTCTTCCTCTAACTCCTCCAGAATTTCAGCGGCTTCTATAGGGAAGAAATCTTTCAATTGAATTAGAGTTCTTTCCTTTTGTTCACAGTCTTCGAGAGAATCGATATATTTTTGAATGTTTGATCTCCCTGCAGATTCTTTTTCGTGCCGAGCTGCACTTTTCTTCTTCTTGAGCTTTTTGGATTTTGAGCCTGATGGAGCCGCATTGGCGGCTGGAATGGTAGGCTTCTTCTGCCCTTCCCATTCCGTCCTGGGCTCTTTCCGAAGTAGCTTTATCATCTTCTTCGTCTTATTAGATATGTGCATACTCCACGGAGGCCGCGGTGAGTCCGTTTCATTTCTCAGGGCAGCGGGTTCGGCTGTCTGCTCCCAGAAGGCTTCAGCTTCTGTCTGCATAAAGTTGGTGGTTGCAACTTGATTGCTCACCAACACACTTTTGGACAGCTCGATCTCTCCAGCCTTGTACTGCTTCTCGACCCAGTCTTTGAAGATATAGCAATCCTCGATCGCGTGGCTCACTAATCGGTGGTACGGGCAATATAGGGGATTGTCGGTCATTTTTGCTTTTTGAGGTCTTTTCGACTCTGGCAATTGTAGACCGTTGTTCTAGGCATCTTTAAATATCTTTCGGACCTTGTCCCTTCTGAAAGAGTAAACCTTGTTCTTTTTATCCTCTAGGGAAGGCCCTTCTCCTCCCAGCACTGGCTTTCGAGACCGGTTGGTTTTGGATTCGCCCGCCCTTCGCTTTTCTTCATTGTCGGACGCATTGAAGACATTGGTACTGCTGGGATTCCCGCTTCTACGGTTATCATCCCACTTGCTTTTCCAAGTCTTGTCTCTCTGAGAGTCCGGGGTAGACTCTTGCTTCGAGCGTTCCAGCATTTGGACTTTCTTGGTTAGCTCTTGAAACGTCTTAAGGCCTGCTGTACACAAGAATGGGACCATCCGATTGCTGAGGTTCCCAATGAGAAGGCTGACGGACTGGTCCTGCTCCAGCGGCGGTTCACACTTGACCGTGAGATTATGCCATCGGGCTATAAAGTCGATGTTGCTTTCATTCTTCCCCGGCTTGGTCCTCACAAGGTCAGCAATGGAGATTTTATCACTGACACTCATGAACCTTTGCCGAAACAGAGACTCCATTTGGGCAAAGGTAATAATGGACCCGTCTGGTATACTTGCGTTGTTTCCCTCAATCAGAGCAAGACTCTGTTTGAATTTCAAAAAAAAATCAAATTTTGAAGCAACGCATCAAATTCCGTGCGCTGCGCGTAACGCGCCACGTGTCAGAAGCTGATACGTCAGCGCAGCGCCCAAGGCAGTGCGCCCAATCAGAGTAAGGCTCTATTAAAAAAACAAAATTAAAGGAAGCGGAGCTTCAGTTGCGCAAGCGCTGCGCTGCGCGACACGTGTCGGCGCAGTTTCTTCTGCGCAAGCGCTGCGCTGCGCGACACGTGTCGGCGCAGTTGCGAAAGCGCAGCTGCATGACACGTGTCAAGCGCTGGTGCATCTGCGCCAAACAGAATTAAAATTCTAATAAGATCTTTCTGTTCTTGTTAAAACAATAAGATTGTCTTCTGTAAAACAGAAGCCCTTGGATCAAAGATCCAACGGTGGGGAAAATTCTCCAAATCACTCAGAGAAAAATCTCTTTAACAAATTTAACAAATTTATGGGCACTATATAAAGGCCCCTAGACCCCAATTCAAATCATCGTCGACATCAAGAACTTCAGAAAAACAACAAAAAGAGAGAACTCAGAAGAATTTTGAAGAATTCAAAAAAAAAACGTAAAAAACCTTTATAAAAGAGAAGGTTCTCTTTTGAATAGATCATTGATCTAAGAACAAGATCAATGATCTTCAATAAAATATAAATAACAGTGCCTTGTACTTTTTTATGAACCACTGGTTCTTTGAAAACAAGAAAAACTTGTTTTCTCTGATCTAAAATTGATCAAAATATAAAACAGTGCCCCACACTTGCAAAATTGGCACTGTTGCGCTCTTAGGTTGGCGCAAGCCACCAGAGAGCGCCACGTGTCAGCTCCAGAACAACTTGCGCTATGCGCTTTTAAAATAGAGCATTGCTCTCTGAAATTGGTGCAACTCACCAGAGCGCGCCACGTGTCAGCAGCGCAACAGCGCAGCGCACTGACACATCGCACTGCGCTAACTGCGCTTGCGCTCACCAGAGTGTGACACGTGTCACCTCCACAAGCGTTTGCGCTCATTTATTGGCGCAAAGCGCCTGACAGGCCACATGGCCACTGTCAGATAATTGATGCACTGCATCATTAAAAAGAAGGGCTGAGCCCAATTAATAAGGCCTAACAGGCCTAGTAAATGCTATGCATTATTTTCAAAAAAAGGGCAGAGCCCAAATAAAAACAGATGCAATGCATCATTCTTTTTTAAAGGAGCAGAGCCCAAACAAGGGTCTGTCAGACCAGAACATATGCTGTGCATCATTTAAAAGGGGCAGAGCCCAAATAAAAGTCCAACATAGACCAAGATTAATGCTATGCATTATTAAACATGGGCAAAGCCCTAGCACAGGCCTGATAGGCCAAAGATAAAAACGTTGAATATTCTCAACTGGACTTAGCCCAAATATGGCCGTAAGTCCTCAAATTAAATTGACTAAGCACGGCTGCTCCCTTAAATCAATTTACATCCGGTTCAAGGGTACATCTCCGAACTCCTCTGACACCTATCGTTGTAATCCCTCAACGACGTCAAAGAGGTGACGGGCCCCGAAAACCACACATTAATACGGACTGTGGGTTCCTTAAACCCACGGACTTATGCGTCCTTAAACTACCAATGGACCCCTATGTCCCTAAACTGGAATATAGACCACCATGTCCCTAAACTGGCAACGGACCGAAATGTCCTTAAACTACCTGTGGACCACTATGTCCCTAAACTGGAGCAATAGAGCCCCCAAATGCTCTTTTGTGGGATCCAAACGATCCCGTTAAGTTGATCTTAATCTCAAATCGGACTAACGTATCCTTAACGAATGTTTAAGTTGATCTTATCCTCAATTTGGCTAACGTATCCTTAAACTAAAACACCAAACCCAAATCTAAGTAAATACGGATTTGGACTAATCCACGTCCTACGGGCGACGGCATAACTTAGTCTCCGTATACAATCCACGGGCATCCACAAACAAAACAAACACATACGACACGAAGTGAAATTCTGGAGAAGGAGAAAGTGGCTACCGCGATGCGGTAGTGTAATTAACTGTAGGGGCTTGCGCCTGCAGGGAAGAGCGTCCCCACAATCAAAAACCCCTCGCTTGAGGGGGAATCTGACGAAGTCTGGTATATCGGCCGCATCCGTCTAAACCTCCGATACACGGTGCCATAAATCAACTTGGCATCTTCGGAGAGGTAGACGGATAAAACCATATAGCATCTGCCCCGAATCTCAGGCAAGACGTCCTCCTGTCTTGGCCGCTGTTCGGAGGGGAATAGATTCTGGCACGCCCGGTGGGACCTTTTCCTCTTTCAACTCCACACTTCGTGTGTCGTCTTCGCGAACGAATCGTGGTTTGTTAATGGTTGCCTTTGGATTTCAAGTTACTAAGATTTGGTCTTTTGCCTGGCGCAGAAATCAAGCATCAATGGTATCAAATTGCTCGAACTGCTCAAAGTGCCAATGCAACTGACGCTCCACCTCACCTGGAGGTGTAGCATATGGGCCTCAAGCGGCCTCCGTCCTTTCTATGCCCGTGGAGTAAGTGACTCAGGCTACCACTGGCCTGTTCTTCGGAACATTATCCCTCCAGCATGCTTCACCATCCCTGTGCCCACATCGGAAGCTTCAAGAAAGTCGGTCTTCGATCGACTTGCTACTCCCACGGCCCCTCTCAACGGGTCGTCCAATTCTTCAGTCTTCACTAGGCTGAGCTCGAGCACCAAAGGGCCTTTCAAGAAGCCCATAACACCTGAGGCGGTCATCCCAAAGAAGACGGCTGCTCCCGAAGTCGCCAAGGCGGCTTCTCCTGTCAAAGAGTCAGTCTTTGCAAGGATGACTATTCCCACTCCCGCTTAGAAATCTGTTTTTGACCGCTTGGACACAACTCCTCAACAGACGTCAGTTTTCAAGAGGCTGACACCGGCAACAGTCCCTCGCCTGAACAGGGGGCAAGAAGAAGCTGTCTCTGTCGCTGAACCAATACCGACAGCTCGTCACACCCGACGATACCACTGGCGCCGGATAAGGAAGACTGGGGGCAACTCCCCCTCCGGGATAACTCCGCCAGCTCCGATGGTGGAAGTTAATGCTGCTGTTCCAACTGGGAACAACTTTGAGCTGCTGAACAGGGTACGCAGGAATTCGCCAACTGCGGTGCTCAAAAGATCTCCTCCACCGGTAGAGACTGCCGTGGAAGCAGAAAAGCCGGAGCAGTCTCCTCAATCGCCGTCCTCCAGGATCTACAAGACATGGCGACGAGTCCGAGAATCTGTGATTGATCATAATTTCTCTCGCCAACACAAGAAGTCGAAAGGTCGGCAGGAAGAAAATCCCCTTGTCAAGCAATGAAAGACGACGACCACTTGGGTGCCCAAAGCAACGGCCCCCTCAACTTCAACGGCCTACAAGAGAAGAAGGCCGGAGAAAGTCCCCACGCCTACGGCGAATATCAAAGATGGAGAACTCAAACGCCCTAAGTCTGGGGGCATCGTAGTTCATACCGTCTACATGGCGTCTGGTAAAGAGGGCAGCCGTGCATCTACAGGTCATCGACCGCTTACACGGTCAGTGACCAAAGCTCAGGAGCAACAGCAAAAGCTCCAGGAGATGATGAACGCGATGGCCGCACTCACTGGGCCAAAAGAAAGCCCTGAAACGTCCTCGGACGAATGCCAGGAGCAAGAAACTGACGCCGAATTCCTTCGTCGGATATTGGAGAAGAAGGATAAAGAGGCTGCTGAACAAGCAGCCAACATAAAGCGTATAGCCCTCCTGTTCCAAGACATGGTGGGGATGATGATCCAACAAGATCCTCCGGCCGAAGATCCCCCGATCGTCCTTGAAGACAATAGGGGAGAAATATCGAATCCTCCACCAGCTCTGTCAACAGCTAAGGAGGAGACAATCTCCAAAGCTGACTTGGACGAGTACATAGCCCAACAAATACGGGTTCATCATGCGACTGAAGCAGCCGGCCAGGTCGTAAAAACAGGACGACCATATCCGAGCTGGTACGACCAGATCAAGTACTCGCCGTGCTACACAATTCCCAAGTTCCATGTCTATAAGGGGATGGGCAATCCCCACCAGCATGTTGCCCAGTTCATGGCACTTTGCGGCAACACCGGCGGTGATGACAAACTATTGCTTCGCCAGTTCGTCGGCAGCTTGTCAGATACAGCGTTCGAGTGGTATTCTGAGCTCCCAAACGACTCTATCAAGACCTTCGCGGAGATGGAGCTACTGTTTACCCAGCGTTTTGCAAGCGCCAGCGAACGCACCCCGATGACGGCACTGATTAACGCCAGGGTGAAGCCAGGCGAGACATGGGTCTAATATGCTATACGGTGGCGGAATTTATGGTCAAAATGCGAGCAACGCATTGAAGAAGCTCCTGTAGTGGGCATGTTTATGGGAACCCTTGATCTGCAAGCAACCATCTCGCAATTTATGATGTTCTTCAAGCCGACTACCTTCCAAGCCCTGATTGACAAGTTAGCGCAAATGGATTAGATGGGCCATAGACCTCCTCTTCCAAAGTCGGACTCCCGAAATGAAAAGGGGAAGGGAAAAGCGATCGTTGTCGCTAATGCTCAGCAACAGCCGAGCAACTCGAAGCCGGTTGTTTGTCAAAATAATATGCGTCCGCACGTACCCCTTAAGGAGAGGCTAGGACGTCCTTACTCGTTTCCCCGAGATAAAACGAGAAGATTATTCGAGCTGGCGTTGCGCAACCGACTCATAAATCTACCGGATCCAAAACGTCCGTTGCAGCCAAATGATATCAATAAGCCCAACTACTGTCCCTATCATCGGGTACTGGGTCATCCGATCGAAGATTGCCACGTCTTCAAAAATTAGCTTGAAGACCAGTACCAACAGGGCAAGTTCGCGTTGTCCGATAGATGGAAGGTGAATCTGCCGCAACCTCACGCCTCTTAAAGGATGAATATGCCAGGGGCAATGTGCTCTCTCGTCGAAGAAGCCCCATGGGAGGTTGTGCTGTCAGCCAAGACAAAGAGGATGTTGAACAATCTTCAGATATGCCCAGCGATCAAGTGGAAGAACCCGTTGGAACCACAGGTCATTGAGTGGATGTTGAAGCCGCGTCCAACTCCAAAGACCGATGGTGGTGACTCAAGCACTCGCAACCAGCCGTCAAAATCTTCGAAGAAGAAGAAGAAGAAATCCCAGAAGCCTGTGAAGCCTGGCGACAGGAGTACAGACTTACAAAAACAAATTGACGCGCTGGAGGAATACAACCAGAAAGCACGGACTCCCATCACACTCCAAGAATTCCTCAAACATGTCTTTCAAGAGGAAGATGAGGGAGAAAGTTCGTCGGATGAGTCTGAGGAATACGTGGCGAGCTGCCATATGATCTCCCATTTATTGACGGACGATGAGGAGACTCCTTGCACTGGAAAGCTGGGGGCAGATCCTGAACCAAAAATTCTGGGGCTATCAGATGAAGTAATTGACGCATTCCTCAACGAAACTCTGTTGAAAAGTAAAGCTGATCGGGAACGCGAGACGGCTATATTTGAAAGGGCCAAGCGCCGACGACTTGACGAAAGAACTTCGACACTTCCGCTGGAGAAAAATGCATCCACTACGGATAAAAGCAAATTCAAGACGAGGAAAAGGTTTGCTAAGGCCATATCAATGGGCATGAAGCTACCTTCCTCTGAAAAAAGCATTACTGGTGAAGTGAAAATGCACCCCTCCTACTGCTTGTATCATCGGAAGATTTCGCACCCCACCGAAGAGTGCAAAGCTTTCGATAGATGGTGGCAAGGGTATGTTGCTCACCGACAACAGTTTAAGCTGGAGAAGCGCAAAACTCGTCGGAAGCGGAAAAATACGACCGTAGGGCTTAACAGAACTACCGGCAATTGTCGCATGGTTAACGCCGGGGGATCACATGTGCTTACATTTGGGAGCGATTCCGACGAGGAGCTGGCTCTTAGCCCCCTCTTTAAAGAGTCCACCTCGGGAAAAGAAGAACAGCAGAAGGTCTGTGAAAATATCAGGCTGCGTAATCGGACACTGCCCGAAAAGAATCTCGGAACCTTAAATAAAAAAGATAAAGGGAAAGAAAAGGTCTCTGAAGATATCGTCTTAGATGACCAAGTTGTGGAGGAGCTAAGTGCCGAGGACCCGCCGAAGAGAAATAAGGTGGATTACAACGTCTTAGCACATCTGAGGAAACTACCCTCGCAGTTCAGCATTCTTGATGCTCTTTTGCTATCAAAGGAGGCGAGAGACTCGTTAATCAAGGCACTACAGGAGCCGGAACAATTCCAAGCTTTCCTGGCCGAAGAAAAGATGAAGGATGAATTGGAGGAAGTGCACACGGGCGATATCACTTTTGGCGATGAAGACCTCCTCCTTGGGACGTGCGAACACAATCTCCCCCTCCATGTCTCATGATACTGCCACGATATACAGATAGGTAAAATCCTGGTCGACAATGGATCCTCCGTTAATCTCCTCAATGTGCGGGTGTTAAAAGAAATCTGCATGACCGTCCAGCACCTTGCTCGGGACAAGATCACCATCTCCGGGTTCGACTCCCAGTCATCAAGAACTCTTGGGTCTGTGATACCGACGCTACGTTTTGGGCTACTCGTCACGGACATTAAGTTCCATATCATAGACGCCAAGACATGGTACAACGCTCTGCTCGGCCGACCATGGTTACACGAGTACAACATCATCCCTTCTACGCAACATCAGTGTATGAAGTATTTTAAGGATGGTCTCGAGTATACCGTGACGGGAGAACTGAACCCGTTCTATGTGAACGAGGTCCGCAAATATGAAGATGCCAAATACTTCTTACCGGATTTCGAGGATACGGAGAGGTGTCACAAACCGAAGAACAAAGCTAATGCCACCATCCCTATCTTCGGCAGTGATACCGAGGATGAAGAGGAGATGATTTATTCGGGTCCACCCCAACACAACAAGCCAGGACCATCCGCTCCTACGTTGATCTTTGGTAGCGACTCGGAAGATGTGGTCCATGCTGTATTCTCTGCTCGACCTTCAATACAAACGTCCGCTGACGAAGAGCAAAGTCTGCAAGTCGCCATGATTCCACTTAAACACCATAAAGAACTTGATGCACTTGATATCTACAATGTAGAGGAGCTGCGGACGTTCTATGTCCCTCTCAGGCGAGAAGACGAAAAGGCAATTCTATTCTACCGCTCTGAAGAAACCAAAGTGGAGAAAGAAATCTGGCACGGTGCGGATCCTACGCTTGACAGGCTTCAGCCCATCCATCTCCCCAGATATTATACAGAAGGCTTGAAGAGGCTGCTAAAGCGCCAAGGAATATCCTTCAAACAGACCGCTTGAAAAGCCAAATTCTATGATAGGGTCTGGAACGTTCCCGGGACTCAACACAAGTTGCATAATGGGAGAATGGAAACAATCGGGCTTGGATACATTCGGTCCAAGAAACGAGAGCTACTCCACGGTTGCTACGTTGTGCATGACTTCGATGAAGAAGCGGATGCTCAATGGGAAGACGCTGAGCCTGAACCAGTAAAAGTTCCTGATGCAAAAGTGCCCAGTCCGTCATTTGAAGAACAAATGGACAAGCTTATAAGGGAAGCTGGCCAAAAAGTCAGAGACGACCACAACCGTGAGATGGCCATTTATGAGAAAGCCAAAACGCAACGCCTCCTCCAACAGGCCATGGAAGATGAAGATGCCACTCCCTGTCAACCTGTTATAAAAAGGGCTTGACGCAGAGGCAGAAACAAGTCGAAGCGCGAAAAAGACGCTCAACAGCAACAAAGCAGGATTAAGAAGCCACACAAGCGAGAATCGAGCGGTTCCGATCTATCCCTCATGAGGAAAATGGGTCGGGCATATTCTTTTCCTCGGGACAAGACGAAGAAAATACTTGATCTCGCTCTAAAACATCAGATGCTTACTCTGCCGGAGTCTAAACACCCCGAACAAGTAAGCGAAGTCTCTCACCCGGACTATTGCCCTTATCACCGAGTGATAGGGCATCCTCTCGAAGACTGCTTCACCTTCAAGAACTGGGTCGAAGATCAGTATCAGCTTGGCAAGTTCGCTCTGTCTGACAACTGGAGGGTAACGCCGCCACAGAAGCATGAACCCAAAGCCACGAAAGCAGAACCAGTTCCACATTGGGCTTGGAAGCGAATTCGTACCTGTCACATGATAACAATATCAAAAGAAGAGCCCGAGAATATGGATGACCTTTCCTGGTGGTTCGAAAATAGCAGCGATGAGGTAATCTCAGAATTTCTGCCAGCACCGAAAGAGCTGGAAGATGGAATACATACCACTGCAGATAACCTCAAGAAAATTGAGTTGGGAACGGCGAATGACCCGCGACCGACATTCGTCAGCGAGCTGCTATCTGAAGAAAGGGTGGCTGCGTTAAAAGACTTGCTTGTACAGCATAGAGATTGCTTCGCATGGAACTATTCCGAAATGCCGGGACTAGATCCAGAAATTTCTGTGCACAAATTGGCAATATCCCCGGACGTCAAGCCAGTCAAACAGGCACCAAGAAGAATGCGGCTCGAGCTTGAGATGAGCATCAACGCCGAGGTCAAGAAGCTGATCGACTCTGGCTTCATCCAGCAGGTCCAGTATCCTGAATGGATCGCCAACATCGTCCCCGTGATGAAGAAAAATGGGACAGTGCGCATATGCGTAGACTTTCGGGATCTCAATAAAGCCTGCCCGAAGGACAATTTCCCAGTGCCAGTCACCGAGCTGATGATAGAAAATACGTCCACTCATGAGGTTTTCTCCTTCATGGACGGCTCATCAGGGTATAATCAGATAAAGATGCATCCCGAAGACCAGAAGCACACCGCCTTCAGGACTCCTTTAGGTATATTCTGCTACAAGGTGATGCCCTTCGGTTTAAAGAATGCCGGTGCCACCTATCAGAGGGCCATGACGAAGATCTTCGATGACCTTATACACGAAATCGTCGAATGCTATATCGACGATCTCGTGGTTAAAAGCAAATCATACGAGGAACATCTCGAGCATCTGAAGACCGTATTTTAACGCCTTCGACAATATAACTTGAAGATGAACCCTCTCAAGTGTGCATTCGGAGTTTCCTCGGGCAAATTCCTGGGGTTCATCGTCCGAAACCGAGGTATTGAGATAGATCCATCAAAGATCAAGGCGATCATGGACATGCCTCCGCCAAGGACTCTCAAACAATTGCGGTCTCTTCAAGGGAAGCTCGCGTATATACGGCGATTTATAGCCAACCTTTCAGGCAAGTGCCGTCCTTACAGCCACCTGATGAAGAAGAGAACCCCGTTCGTCTGGGACCAAAAATGCCAAAGCGCGCTAGACGAGATCAAGCAATACCTGCAGAACCTGCCAGTATTGGCTGCTCCGGTCAAGGGAAAGCCCCTCATTCTTTATACAACCGCCCTCGAAGGTGCCTTAGGTGCATTATGGGCACAAGAGAACGATCAAGGGAAGGAGATAGCTCTCTATTACTTGAGTCGAGTTCTACTGGGGGCAGAAAGCAACTATTCCCCTATTGAAAAACACTGCCTGGCGTTGATCTTCGCGATAACAAAGCCCAGGCACTATGCGTTGGCGCATGAGGTCCGTCTCATTTCGAAGGTGGACCCTCTTAAATATTTAATGTCAAAGGCCATATTGACGGGGCGACTCGCTGAATGGGCCCTGCTCTTGATGGAGTTCTCGATAACGTATCAACCTCTCAAGGCAGTGAAAGGCCAGGCCATCGCCGACTTTCTCGCTGAGCATCCGATACCCGCCAATTCTCCTCTGAATTGCGATCTTCCAGACGAACATGCGTTTGATGCGATCGACGGTGGTGATACCCGATGGGAGCTTTATTTCGATGGAGCATCTTCCATGAAGAAGCGCAAACAAAATACCCTTATAATCAAATCGGGGGTATGACTCATCTTTGTGACTCCATAAGGTGGGATAATGCGTTTTGCTTTCTCCCTAACAGAGCCGAGGACAAACAATGAAGCCGAATACGAAGCTTTGATAGCAGGCCTTGAGATCGCCATAGACATGGGAATTGAAAACCTCCTCATATACGGAGACTCCCAGCTGGTCGTTAGTCAAGTAAACGGCGACTACCAAACGTGCAAACCAGAGCTGGTGAAGTACGGCGAAAAGGTGCAGCAACTGTTGACCCAAATCCCTTCCTACACTTTAGAAAACATACCGCGTGCGGAAAACAGCAAAGCGGACGCATTAGCCAAGCTCGCTAAAGAACTGGCTGACGAGAACCTTGATGACGTCAGAATTGTGGTACAAAGCCGTCGGGTGCTTGCCCCAGCGGAAATATCTCCGGAATCATCCGAAGAAAAGGGAGCGACTGAGCAGATGACCCTGCAAATAAAAGATCGGGAAAATACCGAGGATTGGAGAGAAGTCTTTATAGACTACTTCAAATACCGTCGAACGCCCAAAGATGCATCCTCAAGACATCAGCTTATGAAACGAGCTCTGTCTTTCGCCTTCGTCAATGATACTCTGTACAAGAGGTCGTTCGATTCTTTGTGGCTGAGATGCCTGGGACCTGACGAAGCGAAAAGAGTCGTTCAGGAAGTTCATGACGGACTTTGCGGTTCTCACCAAGCAGGCCCAAAGATGAAGTTGAAGATCAAACGGATGGGCTACTACTGGCCCACGATGATCCAAGACTGCCTCGAATATGCGAAGCAGTGCCACTCATGCCAAATCCATGGGGACTTCATCCATCAGCATCCAAATCCGCTACACCCGACAGTGGCTAGCTGGCCATTCGAAATGTGGGGAACTGACATAGTCGGCCCCATCGAGCCAGCGTCGTCCAGGGGACATCGTTTCATCCTGGCGACGACTGACTACTTCTCCAAATAGGCAGAGGCAGTACCACTGAGGGAAGTGAAGATGGAGAATATCCTCCATTTCTTCAAGACGCACGTCATATATCGGTTTGGAACTCCGCGACGGATCATCTCCGATAACGGGCCAGCTTACAGAAGCTACAAGATCAGTTGCTTCGCGCAACAACACAATATAGACTGGAGATATTCCTCGGTTTATAATCCACGAGCTAACGGTTTAGCTGAGGCCTTCAACAAGACCTTGACAAAGATCATGAAGAAGACGGTGTCCCGAAATAAGAAGGACTGGCACGAGAGACTGCAAGAAGCTCTCTGGACGTATCGAACTACGTTCAAGATGGCCACGAACACAACGCCATATGCGTTGGTATTCGGTACAGAAGCAGTACTCCCCCTCGAGATAGAGTTACCCTCTCTACGAGTGGCAGTCCACTACGAGCTGACGGACGAAGAAAATGCTCACCTTCGGCTTGAGGAGCTTGATTCCTTTGATGAGACCCGGCTCATAGCGCAACAAAACCTGGAGGCTTATAAAGCAAAGATGACGCGCTCATATGAAAGATTGACCCGGCCGAGGACATTCCGCCAAGGCGAACTCGTGCTAGTGGTCAAAAGGCCTATGATCCCCAATCGTGCCAAGCGGGGAAAATTCAAGCCGAACTATGAAGGCCCGTACATCATAGACAAGGTCTACCAGGGTGGAGCCTATCTACTCATGGATATGCACGGTGAAAGGCCTTTCAGGTCAATAAATGGTCGCTTCCTAAAGAAATACTACGCTTAATGAGCCGCAGCCTAGGTCAATGATAGATGACGACGACTATGTCCGCTCGCTATCTTCCTAAACTCAAACTCAAATAAGCAGTAGCCAGCCTTCTCCTGGATGGACCGAAACGTCCTTAAACTAATGGCGGACCGAAACATCCTTAAACTAACGAAGGACCGAAACGTCTTTAAACTACTACCGCAGCATCCTTAGGCTGACGAGATGAATAAAAAAAAAAAAAGAAAAAAAAATATAAATATAATAATAAAAACGGTATGTCCATAAGCAAAAAGGGCACGGATGAAAACCCGAAAGGGCTCCGTGAGTAAAAACAGCAGGGCTACCGGCGAGTGTTCGTGAAAACCCGAAAGGGCGCGACCTCGTAAAAAAAAATAAAAAATAAAAAAGAATAAAGAAACGGTATATCCATAAGCAAAAAGGGCACGGATGAAAACCCGAAAGGGTTCCGTGAGTAAGAACAGCAGGACTACCGGCGAGTGTTTGTGAAAACCTGAAAGGGCGCAACCTCGTTAAAGGACACTTACAGGGTCCTCTCAACCTTGTAAGGAGAAACCACCCGTGTGAGATCCTTACGACTCACAAGGGAGCAACACACTTAGGGATCCCCATGATTCCTAAGGAGAAAATACACTTGCGAGATCCTCACGACTCGTAAGGAGAACTCTCTTATGGGACCCTCACGGCTCATAAGATTTGAAAGTCTTAAGTTACAAAAACCTAAACCTGTGCTTAAGCAACTCCCACAACTTCCGATATTGCCCTACAAATGGTTCAATGCTGACCCTTGTATACAATCCACGGGCGCGAATAAACATTTCCCTAACTAAGTCCCATCCATGACTGGGGATATGTACGCATGATGAACAACCCTTGTAAGTCCTCTCGATTTACAAGGAGAAAACCCTCTTGTAGGATCCTTACGAATTACAGAGGAACATACACTTAGGAATCCTCACGATTCCTAAGGAGAAAATACACCTACAAGATCCTCACGACTTGTAGGGAGGAATACCTTTGTGAGACCCTTACGGCTCATGAAGTTAAAAGCCTTAGTCGACAGGACCTTAACCCTGTTCGCTAAACCACCTTTGTTCGACATCAACAAAGGCAAATGATGATTCGCTCCTAGCAATATCCCAGTTGTAGCGGCGCTGATGCTGAAACCGGTGTTTAATTCCAGACTTACGGCGAAAAGCCAGCAAGCCGCACATGCATACAAGATAGCCGAAATGATGGGGCAGCTTGCAATAAAAAGCAGCAAGTAAAAACGTATGCATATAAAACAGCCGAAATGATTGGGCAACTCGCAATAAGAAGCAGCGAGTAAAAATAAAATAAATAGCCGAAATGATTGGGCACCGCGAAAAATAGCCGAAATGATTGGGCAATCGCGACCTTCGCGATATAAAAGCTGAAATGATAGAGTATCGCGGAAATAAAACAATAAAAATAAATGAAACTTTTGCCCTACAGTTGAGATCACATCGATCCCTGTATACAATCTAAAGGCACAAACAAAGAGAGACCACACCTTCCCAACAGGCTTCGCCAAAAAGCTAAACCAAATCTCGACGGTTCACCAACAGCTTAGAGACAACCGCGACATTCGTCTCAATATAACAGACGCAGTGCCAACAAACGAAGCGAAGATCAAATTCCTAGCTTCACGGTATTGACGGTAACTTATATAAAACCTGAAAGATCACTACAAACTCCTCAACTCAGGGAAACTAGCGTCCTTGATGAGAGCCTCCTGATTCGCGTCGGCTCGCAGAGAAACCAGTGTCTCCGCGAGAAATTCCCGGTTCGTTTCAACCCCGAAGAAACCAGTGTCTTCGGCAAAATCCTTTGACTCAGGGAAACAAGTGTCCTTGACGAAGAAAATCCTGATTCGCGTCGGCTCGCAGAGAAACCAGTGTCTCCGTGAGAAATTCCCGGTTCGTTTCAACCCCGAAGAAACCAGTGTCTTCGGCAAAATCCTTCGACTCAGGAAAACAAGTGTCCTTGACGAAGAAAATCCTGATTCGCGTCGGCTCGCAGAGAAACCAGTGTCTCCGCGAGAAATTCCCGGTTCATTTCAACCCCGAAGAAACCAGTGTCTTCGGCAAAATCCTTCGACTCAGGGAAACAAGTGTCCTTGACGAAGAAAATCCTGATTCGCGTCGGCTCGCAGAGAAACCAGTGTCTCCACGGGAAATTCCCGGTTCATTTCAACCCCAGGGAAACAAGCGTCCTTGATGAGAGCCTCCTGATTCGCGTCGGCTCGCAGAGAAACCAGTGTCTCCGCGGGAAATTCCCGGTTCGTTTCAACCCCAGGGAAACAAGTGTCCTTGGAAAATATCTCAACTCAGGGAAACTAGCGTCCTTGATGAGAGCCTCCTGATTCGCGTCGGCTCGCAGAGAAACCAGTGTCTCCGCGAGAAATTCCCGGTCCGTTTCAACCCCGAAGAAACCAGTGTCTTCGGCAAAATCCTTCGACTCAGGGAAACAAGTGTCCTTGACGAAGAAAATCCTGATTCGCGTCGACTCGCAGAGAAACCAGCGTCTCCGCGAGAAATTCTCGATTCGTTTCAACCCCAGGGAAACAAGTGTCCTTGGCAAATACCTCAATTCAGGGAAACTAGTGTCCTTGATGAGAGCCTCCTGACTCGCGTCGGCTCGCAGAGAAATTAGTGTCTCCGCGGGAAATTCCCGATTCGTCTCAACTTGCAAAATGAAGCCTCATGCAGCAGGGATTAAAAAACTTGTTTCCTGAGCAATAGGACCCTGCAAGTCGGTCTAAAACGGTCTCTTGCATACTATTCATTGGTCTCACTCTCCTAAGTCGAATTTTGACAAGAAGGGAAACAACCGCTTACGGGTCCTCTCGACTTATAAGAGGGAAAATTCTCTTATAGGATCCTTACGACTTATAAGAGAAAACACACTTAGGAATCCTCACGATTCCTAAGGAGAAAATCCACCTACGAGATCCTCTCGATCCGTAGGGAGAAAAGTCTCTATGAGACCCTCACGGCTCATAGAGTTGAAAAGTCTTAGGCAGCAGATCTGAACCTGCGGCCTAAGCCATCGCTATCTCTTGGAGAAATCTAGATGCTTATCAATTGTGTTTATCAATTGTGTTTATCAAGACAGCATGCTGATAATAAGAGAAGGGAGAAAGCAAAGAAATAGTACAAGACATTGCACAGAAAAATGTGTATCTTTATTTATTAATTTAATCAAGTACAAAGTGAAGCGTACAAAAGAATAAAGAATGGATACATCTTATTCGAAAAAGAATTTTTTTTACAAGTATATAGATACAAAGGGAACTACTGGGAAGGAAGCGTCTTGCATAGCTCTAGCAATTGTACGCGCACCTCCTTCCATGCTTTCTCCTGATCGGCCACCACCGCCAATTCTGCCTCCACTTGAGCCCGCTGCTGCAAGAAAGATGCAAGCTGCTCCCCAACGGCCTGATGAGCAGCTTCGCGGCCTGGGGTGTCACGCTCGGCGACATCAAGCTTTCGCTTCAAGTTTAGCCCATGAGAGATGCGTTCCAGGAGGCCCTCAAAGATAGCCTTCACTTGGGCAGCATTCGCCTCAACCTCAGCATGCAGACGAACCGTCTCGCTCGAGGTCTCTTGGTATTCCCTCAGCCTTAAAGCCGCTTCTTGTTCCAAGTGGTGGACGTAAGAAGCGCTTTGCTCAATCCACGCTGCTCTTTGATTGCTTGCGGCTAAGGTCTCGGGAGCAGGGCGCATAAACTCCAGTTGATGCAGGCGGGCCTCGATCTTCCTGCAGTGGTTAACCCAAGACGCGACAATGTCCTCATTATAGAAGTTCACGAGTATCACCAGCATTGGGTTAACCGCCGTAGCAAAATCTGCGGCAGACGTAGGAGTCTCGTTGTCGAGCTCCTCAATATAGTCGCTCACCATGCGCAAACTATTCGAGGCGCCTTTCGAGGATGGACGTCTCAAGAAAGGGCCTGCCGGCATCGTAACGCGAGATTCAAAAGGCGCCGAGATTGGAACGACAGCTGAAACGACAAAATGTGATTAGATGACGGTTCAAGAAATATGAAAAAGTCATTGATGAGATAGTCTACTATACCAGCTGTATCAGGTGGCAAGGTCGGAAGGGCCGGTGGCGCGACCGATCTTTCGTCTCCTCCTTCGATTTGTAGCACTGCAATCAGGACAAGGGAAAATTAGAAATAATTCCATTACTAAAAAAAAAAGAAAGACATCAGTTGGAAACTATACTCACCAGCGCCACTGGAGGAAGAAGCGAGTTCAGATGGGAAGGAGAAGTGTGGGAGCAACACTTGATAAAGATGATCAAAAAGCACTCCTGAAAAGACACAACAGTACGACTTTAGTACATAAATTATGCGGCTGAAAGACGAAACTAATAGGTTGCGAATCCATACCTTCCAACATCTTCGATGGTACAAGAGAGGGCTGAGAGGTGACCACCGCCATGGCAGTAGTTGACGGCGCTCCCTCGAGCAATGGAGCATTGGCACTGGCCGCACCTGCGTTAAAAACAAGGATAAACTTGTCAGAAGCGGTTGCAAGATAAAATGGGGGGACTGTAACTCGAGATTTACCTGATGAGCCGCCGGCCGAAGCAGAGGCGTCTCCCTCCTCCATCGACATGAGGCCACCGCCCGTGGCCTCATCACCCGACTCAATGGGGGTTGTCGTCGTGCTTGCGCGGCCGGGAGACGGCGGAAGACCGTAGACGGGGAGGGCAATAATCAGAGCATTGCCGGACTCTTGAGAAGGAGCGGCTGGTTCTTCCCCAAGAGTCGTGCCCATCTCACCCGCTACTTCTTCAGGCTCAGCGGTCTCCATTGTCTCATCCGTCATCACCAGGGGGTCACTGGCCTCAAGCGCCTCGTCCGCCGCTACCTCGGGCTCAGTTGTAGCGGTCGTCTCATTTGCCGCCATCCCAGGCTCAACATCAACGACCTTCTCGGGTGCGGCTCCCTCAGCCCCCAACTCAGGCTCAGCAACCCCGGCGACGTTGCCCACCGTCGGCTCGGGTTCGGCCGGTGCCTCTTCCTCTGTCTCTTTGGGTTCGACGGTCTCCGCCTCCCTCTCAGTTGGACTTGGCCCTGCAAGACAAAATATATAAGAACCGACGAGTTTACAATTTTTACAAACAAGTCTCGAAAGATTCATTACCTGAAGTGGATTTATCGTTAGCACTCCGAACTGCACGCGCCACCTGTCTGCGAGCAGTGGATAGGGCGACGGGGGCCTCTTCTGAGGGAGTATCAGCACGAGGGACGGTGCTTGGGTCCGCTCCAACGGCCAAAGCAGCCCTGCGTGCCTTCTCCTCGCGCCTTAGCCGCTTTCTCTCTTCCCGTGCTGTCAAGACGGAGCTCTCCAAGGCTTCCCTCATTGAGACGTCCTCGTCCATGAACAGGGATGCCTCCAAATCCTTCAAGGCATCCCCCGTCGATTTGTCAAGTTGAGGCTCTCGCGGCAGCCCCGAAGAAGCTGGGACTTCAGTAGAGGATCCGGGGAGAGTCCCCGCATCAGCTGGCGCAGCCCCTGTAAAGAAACAAAGAAAAAAGGTTAGGTTGGCCGTCAGAAAAGAAGATAAAAAAAAACTCAATAAGCCGAGACGTACCAACGCCCATTAAGGCGCGCTTCTTCTCCTCCTCCTGGAAGGTTTTTAAAGAGGCAGCAATGGCTTCTTCGGTAGTGACACCTGTTGAAAAATGGGGGAAAGTATTAGTCAAAAATAATGATAAAAAACGCGATAAAATGACGAAGAAAGCAGCTAATGATTACCTGACTCAGCGAGTTTATTCAACATCGCTTCGAGCCTCGCTGATCGCTCAGAAGCTGCAATAGCGGCCGCCAAATCGGTGTCCGCGGGTCTACCGAGAAGCCCTTATTGCTGCCATACTCGCTTATTCCTTCGGTAAGAGGGGCCTCAGGCTCTAAACTGAGGATCGCGTCGAGGGAGAGGAGCGACTTCTTCTTCTTTTGCCCGCCAGCTCTGGATGCACCCGGGATTGATTTGCACTTGGCAGGCACCTTGGGGCGGCGGGTCCCGATATCCGCGGCTGCGCCAGACTCCGGCGATACCACATTTACCACCTCCACTGGAGCACGGGGGGCTGGTGGCACATCCACAGTATCGCGAAGCGCCAATCCGCGCGGAGGGCTCAACACGCGCGGAGGTCCAACTCCAGCACCTTTCAATGGAGGAATGACCGGGGTCCTCGGCTTCAGGGGAGCTTTGCGATCGCCGCCGGGAAGCGCACCCTTGCGGTCAACCAGCATGCGCTTTTCCATTTGGATAACTGGACCCATTGCGTGCGCGTACCAGGCCACGTACGCGTTGAGGACTTTGGGGGCGCAGCTCGGCTCGCTGATAAAGAAATAGGAACCCGTGTTAAGCCGCATAAAATGGTGCATTGCATCCTTTATCCCCTCTCGGCTAACCACGAAAGCTTCCATCGGGATCCCCTGGTTATAGCTCGATTGCTGAGCAAACCGGTGAGGGTTATACCTCATGAGGAGCGCCGTCTCATTCTGCCTAAACACCAAATAGCCTGGCCGAATGGAGTAGAGATGGAGGATTTCCCGAGCCTTCAATATGGAATCCCCGTCTTTAAAATCATCGCGCAGCGGCACTACCGACTTGGTGGTCTCTGAGCCTATTGTTATGACCTTATCCAAAAAGGAAGCCTTCGCTCCGACCAGGTGTGGACGAAGAAGTAGCCCCCTAGCCTCCCGCGGAGGTGCAACTACGATCGAAGCACCGACCAACCGTATGACTCTTGGGAGTCTGCATTTCTCAAAAAAGGGAGGGATCTTATGGGCGCCGAACACCCCGTGCACGTGCATTTCCATCCAGGAGGTAAAGTAGTGCATAGGGAAGTTAGCGGGCTGCACCCCAGGCTCACTAGCGTCCGCCGCTACGCTAAGTCCATTATAAAGATAAGCCAGCCCGGCAATTCCTACTGACAACTGCAAACCAGCCACCATCTGATGCGCTGGGTAGAAAACAGATGGCCGCATGTGGCGCGGGTGCATGGGGAGCG
The DNA here is from genome assembly GCA_030015575.1 of Agapanthus africanus. NCBI lineage: Eukaryota > Viridiplantae > Streptophyta > Magnoliopsida > Asparagales > Amaryllidaceae > Agapanthus > Agapanthus africanus. The sequence continues at coordinate 219,832,291 of JASDDO010000014.1, forward strand.
CAAAGCTGCACAGCCACAAGCCCAGGAACCCTACAAAAAAGGTTTCCTCATCCATGCCCGGGACGGCGATTTCTGAGAAAGGAACGACGGCGGCGCCGGGGAGATAAAAGTCCCTTTGATCATTCTATGATATGGGTCGGCGGTCCAAGCCGAAGCCAAAAGGGTCATCGAGCTGGGCGAACTTCTCGCTCCGCTCCGATAGGAACTCCGGTCGAATGAAGCGGGCAATAAAATCTGCGAAACTGACGCCCCGGACACCCGATTCCAGATAGAGCCCTTCATAAATCTCCAGCACCTTCACCAAGCCCGGGAACTGGTGCTGAATACGTTCTCTGGAGTCAAATCAAACACCAGCGGCTTGGTGGCAAAGATGTATTCATCGGGAGGAAGCAGCTCCTCGTAATGCTCCCCCCTCATCGGCAGACCCGAGACTTCAGCAAACTCTTCCAAGGAGATAGAGACCTCCATGTCCGTCATCAAGAAGGTGTGGGTGGGGATATTCCATTGTTCGATAAAGGCCTTGATCCACCACGTTGGAGGAGAGGGATACTCGAAGAGCGAGACGTAGATGGCCGAATACAAACCAATCTTCGTTAGATGAGTCCTTTTCGCCGATAAGATGTACCGGGCCCACTGCAAATATCCGGCGGGCGGTCGCGGGACCAATCCAATATTATAGGCCTGTCCCCAAGGGCGTGCTTCACCCTGACAGATTCGCCTCCCCAGAATGTCTATTGCCGGCGGCGGCTGCACGGGAATGACACCAATTGCAGGCTGGAGGAGGTCATCCGAATTCCAATTTTTGACCTCCACGGCATACTTCACCGGGGCTTCATCCGCATAGGTGATCGAAATTATGGGCTCAGACGGCGTGGCGGAACTGAAACTTCGGCAACCCTGGATGATCTCATTGTACCACCTACCCCACAGGTGAAGGCTCTTGTGCTCGGGGTCATGATCCTTTATGAGAGCAAGCACCACTCGTTACACCGGTGCCTGGGAAAACCCTCCCTCCGAGCGAACAAACGGGAAGGACAAATTAGCGGACATGTTTCCTGCGGAGGGACAAAAAAAATTAGCCGTCAGTGTTGTAATTCCAACGCTCGACATTTTAAAATTTTACACCACACTTCAATGCAGTGGGTAGGGGACCAAATGGGGACCCACAAAATCTGGATGACAGTGAATCATTTAACAAGACAGTCCCATCATTGGGTGAGACTGTCAATTAATGAAAAGATCCCTAAGAGAATATCCTCATTGATGGGAAATCCCTAGAGACAAGAAGAAAATCTTCTCTTTTAGAGCAAAACTCTGTCACAGAGTGACATTTGTCTAACTCTGGTCTCAAGGGAATAAAATTTCCTAAAAAAAGAGCCTAGCTCTATAATAATGATGGAAAAATCCATCAAAAAGAAAACTTTAACTCCTAAAGATTAAAAAATTTGGGAACTTAAAGATCCATGAAAACTTTTAGGAGCTCTCCATTTTCAGATCAAAAAAGATCTACATTTGATCTATGAGCAAAGCTCTGTTCATGGGTTAAAACCCATGAACAACATCTCTGTAGATCTATAGATTTTTGAGAGCAAGGCTTTGTTAATAAAACCCCAAAGGGGTTTTCTTTAGATCAAAGATCTATAAGAGCAAGGCTCTGTTAATTAAATTAAATTAAATTTAATTTAATTTAAATTTTACCTAAGTTGTTCTAAGTTCTGAATTTTGAAGTTCTTGGGAAGAAACGAGAGCAATGCTCTAAAATTCTTAAACAAGAGCAAGGCTCTGAAATTCAAGTTCTTGAAAACGGTAAAGAATTACCAAGGACCAAGGGTCCTATTTATAGGCGCCTGCGCCCCTTCAACTTACCCCTTGATCCAACGGTCTAGATCTTGCCACCGTTGCATTCATGTGTGTGCCACGTGAGTGCAACGGTGGGGGGGCATTTGTTTCCCCCAATCAGAGCAAGGCTCTGTTTGAATTTCAAAAAAATTCAAATTTTGAAGCAACGCTTCAAATTCCGTGCGCTGCGCGCAACGCGCCGCGTGTCAGAAACTGATACGTCAGTGCAGCGCCCAAGGCAGTGCGCCCAATCAGAGCAAGGCTCTATTAAAAAAACAAAATTAAAGGAAGCAGAGCTTCAGTTGCGCAAGTGCTGCGCGACACGTGTCGGCGCAGTTGCTTCTGCGCAAGCGCTGCGCGACACGTGTCGGCGCAGTTGCGCAAGCGCAGCTGCGCTGCGCGACACGTGTCGGCGCAGCTGCGCTGCGCGACACGTGTCGGCGCAGCTGCGCTGTGCTGTGCGCTGCGTGACACGTGTCAAGCGCTGGTGCATCTGCGCCAAACAGAATTAAAATTCTAATAAGATCTTTCTGTTCTTATTAAAACAAGAAGATTGTCTTCTGTAAAACAGAAGCTCTTGGATCAAAGATCCAACGGTGGGGAAAATTCCCCAAATCACTCAGAGAAACATCTCTTTAACAAATTTAACAAACTTATGGGCACTATATAAAGGCCCCTAGACCCCAATTCAAATCATCGTCGACATCAAGAACTTCAGAAAAACAACAAAAAGAGAGAACTCTGAAGAATTTTGAAGAATTCAAAAAAAAAAGGTAAAAAAACCTTTATAAAAGAGAAGGTTCTCTTCTGAATAGATCATTGATCTAAGAACAAGATCAATGATCTTCAATAAAATATAAATAACAGTGCCTTGCACTTTTTTATGAACCACTGGTTCTTTGAAAACAAGAAAAACTTGTTTTCTTTGATCTAAAATTGATCAAAATATAAAACAGTGCCCCGCACTTGCAAAATTGGCACTGTTGCGCTCTTAGGTTGGCGCAAGCCACCAGAGAGCGCCACGTGTCAGCTCTAGAACAACTTGCGCTATGCACTTTTAAAATAGAGCATTGCTCTCTGAAATTGGTGCAACTCACCAGAGCGCGCCACGTGTCAGCAGCGCAACAGCGCAACACACTGACACAGCGCACTGCGCTAACTGCGCTTGCGCTCACCAGAGTGTGACACGTGTCACCTCCACAAGCGCTTGCGCTCATTTATTGGTGCAAAGCGCCTGACAGGCCACATGGCCACTGTCAGATAATTGATGCACTGCATCATTAAAAAGAAGGGCTGAGCCCAATTAAAAAGGCCTAACAGGCCTAGTAAATGCTATGCATTATTTTCAAAAAAAGGGCAGAGCCCAAATAAAAACAGATGCAATGCATCATTCTTTTTTAAAGGAGCAGAGCCCAAACAAGGGTCTGTCAGACCAGAACAGATACTGTGCATCATTTAAAAGGGGCAGAGCCCAAATAAAGGTCCAACAGAGACCAAGATTAATGCTATGCATTATTAAACATGGGCAAATCCCTAGCACAGGCCTGATAGGCTAAAGATAAAAACGTTGAATATTCTCTACTGGACTTAGCCCAAACATGGCCGTAAGTCCTCAAATTAAATTGACTGAGCACGGCTGCTCCCTTAAATCAATTTACATCCGATTCAAGGGTACATCTCCGAACTCCTCTGACACCTATCGTTGTAATCCCTCAACGACGTCAGATAGGTGACGGGTCCCGACAACCACACATTAATACGGACCGTGGAGTCCTTAAACTCACGGACTTATGCGTCCTTAAACTACCAATGGACCCCTATGTCCCTAAACTGGAATATGGACCACCATGTCCCTAAACTGGCAACGGACCAAAATGTCCTTAAACTACCTATGGACCACTATGTCCCTAAACTGGAGCAATAGAGCCCCCAAATGCTCTTTTGTCGGATCCAAACGATCCCGTTAAGTTGATCTTAATCTCAAATCGGACTAACGTATCCTTAACGAATGTTTAAGTTGATCTTAGCCTCAATTTGGCTAACGTATCCTTAAACTAAAACACCAAACCCAAATCTAAGTAAATACGGATTTGGACTAATCCACGTCCTATGGGCGATGGCATAACTTAGTCTCCGTATACAATCCACGGGCATCCACAAACAAAACAAACACATACGACACGAAGTGAAATTCTGGAGAAGGAGAAAGTGGCTATTGCGATGCGGTAGTGTAATTAACTGCAGGGGCTTGCGCCTGCAGGGAAGAGCGTCCCCACAATCAAAAACCCCTCGCTTGAGGGGGAATCTGACGAAGTCTGCTATATCGGCCGCATCCGTCTAAACCTCCGATACACGGTGCCATAAATCAACTTGGCATCTTCGGAGAGGTAGACGGATAAAACCATATAGCATCTGTCCCGAATCTCAGGCAAGACGTCCTCCTATCTTGGCCGCCGTTCGGAGGGGAACATGCGTACCAGTCGATAGCGACACCGGTCAGGCTGTTGACAAACTGTCGAAGAAGGAACGCATCATTGCCCCCTGTATTTCTGCACGATGCTTTAAAATAGGCGACATGCTGATTTACATTTCCCGTCCCGTCAAATCTTCCGAACTTAGGAATGACGTAGCCGCTCGGGAACTCGATCAGATTGTACTGTGCGGGATATGGCAGCCCACTACTGCCAATTTCTTTCTGAGCTTCAGCTTCGGCCACCAATGTTTTAACCTTGCTGGTGACCAAATCCATTATCCGATCTTGTGTTAGCGGGATAGTGTTATCTGGGGCCAAGGCATCCCCGGAAGTGGAATGTGGCCGGCTTTCGTGCGGCTCGACGAATCTTGGACCTAAAGGGACAGGCATCGGCCGCTTCGGATTGTCATCATCTGGCTCATGAGTAGCGACTTGTGCTTGATTGGGAGGCGCTCGAGTAATTTGAGCCGTAAGCTGCATCACAACGTTCGTTAGGTCGTCAATTTTCGAATAGAGCTTGGCCATCTCTTTATCTTTGCTCCTGAGCTGTTTTCGAAGCTCTTGAAGCAGCTCTTGCTCTGCGGTCCTAGGGCGGAAAGTCGGCTCTTCCTCGCTGTCCGAGCTTGACTCTGCATGGACTGAGGGGTCTTTTTTCCTATCATCCTCATCGAGAGGGTTTTCATCATCCAGCGAAGGCGGCTGTTCTTGGAAAGCGGCAACCACATTCAAGCCAGATTGGGCTTGGGATGTGGTGTCCCCATCTTTGCTTTTGCTGCGAAGGTTGTCGCTGGGGCGCCCGCCAGCCATATAGATCGTATGGATAACATATCCAGCCGTCTTTTTATTATTGGCGGCTGATTTCACGGATCGCTGTCCTGACCCCCCTGTTTCGGTAACGGGTAGTCGATTGAAGGCAGCTGGCCTGGCCGGATTCTTGAATGGTGCCGACGCTTCCTTTTTGGTTTTGCCCCGCTGTTTTTGCACGACACAGAGCGCCTGATAGACTCTTGAAGAGGTAGTGTCATACTTTTTCTGTTGGGGCCGAGACACGTCTCTTTGTAGCATTGTTCAGACCACTGTCTTCTTGATTCTGGCGGTCATGGCATTTTTCTGAACCCATTTCAGAGGTTCGAAGGAATTGCTGATTCTTACGGCCGACTCAGCCGTCGTCGCGGGGCGACCTTGCTCTTGGAATCTCACAAGATTCCACCTGGACGGAGTCCTGGCCCTCTTGTTGGCTCGATACCTGAGCCGCTTCTGTCTCAACCTTTCTGTTTTGAGCACTTGGCTGGTTACGGCTCTTCGGGAAGCCGCCGTAGACCGGGCGATGGAGGGTTTTGGAGATACGCCTGATTGTGCATTTGTTGGAGTCATCGCCTGAGCTCGTCCGCAACGTTTGATGTTGCCCTTTGTACCGGAAGCCTTGCTCCCAGCTGGAGCACCAGAGAGTCGTTCAGGCACCGTCTTAAGTTTCGGTTGTGGTGCCTTAGCGATCACAACATTCGGCCTCTTGCCCCTTGAGACCGGCTTGGCCATCTATTTTGCCGGGATTTCTGCCAGATGAGCGCTTCCGGCAGGGTAGATGATGACGGAACCAAACAGACAGGGCAGTTCCTCCCACTGTCGACGGAGGCTTGCGAGGAGAACCACACAGGCATTGATCTTGACCACGTACGAGATCGGGGTCGCGTTGGAAGATGAATTCGTCTTGGGAGATATTGTCGTTGAAAGTTGATTGCTGCACGGAAAAAAAAGATATTTCAGTACAGGCAATCGATATGTATATTAATTGAGTTCGCATGAACGTTTAACCCGAAATATGGGAGGAGAGAAAGGTCCCACCGGGCGTATCTGAATCTGTAGGGTGCTTTTCTTCACCCCATTGAAATGGGAATATGCGCGCGCTTGTCAGGCACATTACAGATTCCCCTGCTTAGGGTAGGCTGGGGTTTATTGATTGTGGGGATCCGAATTTCCGGCAGCCGCGGACTAAGCTGCCGTTAATTAACCCTCGTCTTTGGAGCGAGGGAACCTCCGATTGACGGGTCAAACTGGTCATGCGAACTCAATGTGCGGCTATAAATCGAATACGGTTACGGATCAGATATTGTAAAAACCATATCCGCTAAAATCGGACACGGATACTATTCGAATAAATATAAAAAGTCATGATTCATAACCTTTACAAATAAAATATTTAAATAGGTCAACCAAGTTTTTTAGATTCAAACACTCACATCAAGTCCACAAATCTCAATAGTTTCAAATTAGGTTTTTTTTATGGAACATCCAGCACACAGGCCATCCATAAGTCTAGTTATAACATTCTTTTTAGGAAAATGGCTTTAACCTTTATTAAATCATGCAACTAAAGTTTTGTGAGATACACAAAACATTACAAAATGAAGTAGGAAATTCAAGAGCTTTCCAATGACCAAACTCGTGATGTGTTGGGGACGTAACCACCAAAGAATGAGCCGCCGAGTTCGCGATTCTAGGCGTATGTACAACACGAATATGAGAGAGATCTTCAAGGATTACTCTACCGTCATTATATGTATGGGCCAATCTCCAAGAACCAACAGATTTTGCGGATGTGAAGGGTTGAACAACCATAATAGCAGCGCAACGAATCTCGGCATTTGAAATGTGTTTTTCGCGACACCACCTAAAAGCTTCGAACACTCCCTCCGTCTCTCTTTCTTCCGCATCCTGTGCATTAGAACGACCGACCAATAAAGAGTACAACTCTATTTTTATCTCGTCCAATGAAGCACCAACCTGCAACACTCGGATCATGTTTGAAACTACCATCAACATTAATCGTGAGAATCAAGCTCGGAAACCATTAATTAGATATGTTTCCTTTACTACTATCCGTAGGCGTTTGGCTTTTCCACAAAGACTTTTCGCTTGTTGTATTAATACATCCGGGGAGTGACAAGATTTGCTAAAGATCATGCTACATCTAGTGGGTACCATTAGTTCGGATATCCGGATTCGGATTCGGATAGGAAATTTATATCCAAGTTGGATCCGGATTCGAATATGGATACTAACAAAATCCGTTCAGATATGAATTTTTAATATCCATATCCGCAAGTCGTCGGATTTAAAAACAAATCCGGATCGGATTATTCGGGTCCGCTTACATCCCTGACAAAAACGGAAGAAGGGTATAACATTCAATAAAAGATTGAAATGAGGGTGTGGCCATGTGGCAGCGTCCTTAATAAATGGAAAGAAATATTGGAAATAGAGTTCTGAGGTTTTTTTTTTATTGTAACTCAACTCTCAATTATATCTATAGCTTGTATAAGATTTATTCAAGGGCATAAGCAAAATTTTCACTTAGAGAGGGGGTTGGGTGGCCTACTTGACAATTATTGGGCCGTTCATATTGTTTAGGATTACCTGAGCCTGCAGATTTCAGACTCAAATTAATGGGCCAAGGTAAAATAAAGACCATAAGCCAACTCCTTCACATCTCTGTAATTAAGTAGCACATCAAAATTAATGGATTTCCTTCTATGGCGTCGGAAAAATGCATCCTCCGTGACCTTTTTCGACAATCGGCATACGTCATTTTCATTTTTATTATCTAAGTTGTGGATACACAAAATTTCATGTGATTATACCATTTTTTCACCGTTGATTTAGTTGGTGCAAAATTAATGGTTTACCGACAATAGAACTTTTTGCATTACTAATTCAAAGGTGAAAAAGTGGTGGAATCAGATGAAATTTGGTGTATGCACATCTTAAATGATAACGATGATGATGATGGATGACGATCGTCGAAAAAAATAGCAAAAGTTATATTTTTTCGACGCCATAAAAGGAAATCCCCTCCTATGGCCTATTTTCTCCATTATTCTCATATATATATATATATATAGAGAGAGAGAGAGAGAGAATAATGGAGAAAAGATGCTATAGGAGGGAATTTCCTTCTATGGCGTCGAAAAAATACCCCCCCCACACTCATTTTTTATGATGATCGGCACCCACTATATTCATCGTTATCATCTAAGAAGTGGGTACACCAAATTTTATGTGATTCTACAACTTTTCCACAGTTGATTTAGCAATGTAAAAAGTTCTATTGTCGGTAAACCATTAATTTTGAACACACTAAATCAACGGTGAAAAAGTTGTAGAATCACATGAAATTTGGTGTACCCACATCTTAGATGATAACGATGAAGATGGTGGGTGCCGATCGTCGGTAAAAATGAGAGAGCGTGTATTTTTTCGACGCCATAGGAGGAAATTCCCTCCTATGGACTCTTTCCTCCATTATTCTCATATATATATATATATATATATATATATATATATATATATATTGTAAAAATATACCCATGAACTATCACGTTTTGTGTGCTTGATACCATAAACTTTAATAATTAGAGATTGCTACTACAAACTTTTTTTTGACATAGCAACCACATGACGTTAAAAATTGTGTATGAATGGACCATTATACCCTTTGATTTACCTTCAATTTAAAAAAAAACTCAGACCATCTCCTTCTCCTCCTCCTTCCACCTCTCACATCCACGACCCTTCTTCTCCTTCCGTCGCCGCAACCAACACCACCGACTCCCATCATCATCATATCATCATCAACATCTTCTTCTTCCTCTTCATCTTCATCACCGTCATCATCGCCATTTTCTTTATCACCGTCATCACCATCAACATCATCACCATCTTCATCTCCGGCCCCTTCCCCCGACCTACTCCCCTCCCGTCCAGCTCCCCTCCCCCTTCCTCGACCCTTCATCATCATCACCACCATTTTCTTCATCACCGTCATCATCAGCTCCCCTCATCCTTCTCTTGAATCTCATGTCTGCTGCTGAGATCAACAACAACAAGCAAACCTACATTATCCGTGTCGACGCCGATGCCAAGTCATCCATTTTCCCCACCCACTTCCACCGGTACAAGTCCACCGTCTCTGCCGTGGCCGACGGCGCCGCCGCCATCTCCTCCTCTTAAAGGACCGGTGGAGGTCCCCTCATCCACTCATACTCCACCGTCTTCCACGGCTTTTCCGCCCGCCTCTCTCCCGCCACTGCCATCTCCGCCGTCCCCGGCGTCCTCTCCCTCTTCCCGGCGCAAATTGTCATCATCACAACCTTCATCGCCGCCGCTTCATCACTACCACAACCACAACCACAACCACAACCACTACCCTACATCTCAATTGGGATCAAGAGTTAGATTGAGTTTGGTTTGAATTTTCTAGGGTTTTGAGAGAGATGGCCTCCGATTCGAAAGTGTATCATCTTGAAGAGGTTGTGAAGCACAACGCCGCAAAACATTGCTAGCTCATCATCGACGGAAAGATCTCAACTTTGTTCGAATCCCTTTGTTTTTTATTCCAAATTTGCTTTCTTTTTTACTGATCTTTGTTGGTCCTGTGAATTTAAGGAGATCTTTTTGTTGAACTAAATTTGTTGGTAGATCTGAAAAGTTTGATTTGGGGGCATGTATAGGGTATTTTTCTTCACCCCATTGAGATGGGAATACGCGCGCGCTTGTCAGGCGCATTACAGATTCCTCCTGCCTAGGGTAGGCTGGGGTTTATTGATTATGGGGATTCGAATCTCCGGCAGCCGCGGACTAAGCTGCCGTTAATTACCCCTCGTCTTTGGAGCGTGGGAACCTCCGATTGACGGGGCAAATTGGTCATGCGAACTCAATGTGCAGTGTGCGTGTGTTGTGTTTTGAAAGGGTTTTTTTGGATATATTGAGGCCCCGCAGAGTTTTTACGGGGGTCCCGCTACCCGGATAGCGGGCTGGGGGTCAGGAGGGCTAGCAGCCCCCTTGCGGGGCAGCCCCCCGTTAGAAATTTTTTCTAACGGGAGAGGTATATTTAGTGTAGAATGCATATATACGTTAGAAATTTTTTCTAACGGGAGAGGTATATTTAGTGTGGAGTGCATATATATATATATATATATATATATATATATATATATATATATATATATATATAATGGGGGAAGCGTCCTAAAGACGCGTGTGTGGCACGTGGGCGCATGGTGCCCGAGGTCACGTGCGCGCACATGGGCGCTTTAGTGCTTGGGGTCACGTACGCGCACGTGACCATTGGGCGCCTCAGCGCCCGGGGTCACGTGGCGCGCACGTGACCGATGGGCTCGGCGCCCGGGGTCACGTGGCGCGCACGTGACCGATGGGCGCCTTAGCGCTCGGGGGTCACGTCCGCACACGTGACTGATGGACGCCTTAGCGTCCGGGGTCACGTGGCGCACACGTGACCACGGGAAACACCCGCGGGAAAGGGCCTAGCCCCTAGGTTGGGGAGTTGAATTCCCAAGGGGTTTTTGGAGTTGAACTCCTGACAGAAACTAATTTATGGAGTTAAACTCCAACAGATCTAGAAAGGACTTAAACTCCTAGGAATGTTTGGCTCTTCTTTTAAACCTTGGATCTGTCTAAAGTTAGATTTTTGGAGATGGGTCTCCTTCTTCCTTCTCTTAATCGACGGGATCTTGGAGAAAAGGGGATGGGACTTAAAAAGTCTTCCCTTTTCGAGATCTGATTGGAGATCCGAGCTCCCCTTCGTGGGTTTTGTGGTGAAAAACTATTTATTTTTTGAAAGAAAGAGTTAAACTCTTGATTTAATTCAAAAAAGGAGGAAGGTTTTAGAACCCTGAGGAAGGAGAAGATCACAGATCTTGATTCTTATTGGGAGAGAGAAAAAAGTTATTGAGATATTTTCATTATCTTTTCCTTTATAGGCTATACACTTTATATATAGCCCCTTGAGCTTTACAGAAATGGCATTTTACCTATCTCATGCCTCATGTGCTATTTCCTTTTTCACATAAGCCATGAGCTTTACAAAAATTTGGCTTTATGCCCATTTTTGTTACATTTATTCATAAAATAAAATAAAAGAAATACACCAAAGCTATTTATTACAAAATTTTTATTTTGGCATTGGGGGAGGCCGGCCGCTTCATGTTCGGCCTCGACCCGGGCATTGGCCCACTTGACCTGGGCTTGGGCCTACTTGGTTTAGGGTTGACTTTGATTTTGACTTGGTCAACCGGGGTGTAAATTTTTACCCCAACAAATTGCCCCCATCAATAAATGCACACAACGCATGTGGGTCGTGTGCATGAAATTGATGGATCTTCTTTCACGTGGAGGCGACTTGATTTGGTTCCCACTGTTGGGAAGCTGGCACTGCCCTTTTACGACATGGACGGTCGATTTTTTCCTTTTTTACGACTTGGACGGTCGGTTCTGCTCTTTTTGCGACTTGGACGGTCGGTGCTTCCCTTTTTGCGATGTGGACGGTCGGTTCTGTCTTTTTTGCGACTTGGACGGTCGGTTCTGCCTTTTTAGCTACTTGGACGGTCGGTGCTGCCCTTTTAGCGACGTGGACGGTCGGTGCTGCTCTTTATACGACTTGGACGGTCGGTTTTACCATTTTAGCGACTTGGACGGTCGGTTCTGCCCTTTTAGCGACGTGGACGGTCGGTTCTGCCCTTTTTGCGACTTGGACGGTCGGTTCTGCCCTTTTAGTGAGTTGGAAGGTCGGTGTTGCCCTTTTAGCGACGTGGACGGTCGGTGCTGCCCTTTTAGCGACGTGGACGGTCGGTGCTGCCCTTTTTGCGACGTGGACGGTCGGTGCTGCCATTTTAGCGACTTGAACGGTCGGTTCTGCCCTTTTAGCGACGTGGATGGTCGGTTCTACCCTTTTTGCGACTTGGACGGTCGGTTCTGCCCTTTTAGCGACTTGGACGGTCGGTGCTTCCCTTTTAGCGACGTGGACGGTCGGTGCTGTCCTTTTTGCGACGTGGACGGTAGGTGCTACCATTTTAGTGACTTGGACGGTCGGTTCTGCCCTTTTAGCGACGTGGACAGTCCGTTCTGCCCTTTTAGCGATGTGGACGGTCGGTTCTGCCTTTTTTGCGACTTGGACGGTTGGTGCTGCTCTTTTTGCGACGTGGACGGTCGGTGCTGCCATTTTAGAGGCTTGGATGGTCGGTGCTGCCATTTTAGCGACTTGGACGGTCGGTTCTACCCTTTTAGCGACGTGGAAGGTCGGTGACTTGATTTGACTTGTTCTGCTTCTTGCGGTGTCAGGGATGAAGTTGACTTGTTTCCAAGGTGGAACTTGATTCTGCCAGTGAGGTCATTGATTGTTTTGCTGATTTGATATGATTTAGGTTGACATCAGCATCACTACGCTGGATTATGGTACCAGAAGCGAATCATCATTTTCCATAAGGAAATTTCCCTCGTTCTCAGTTTAACGACTTAGGGTCATCTGTTCCCAGTTTAACGACTTAGAAGTCATCTATTCCCAGTTTAAAGACTTAGGGGTCATCTGTTCCCAGTTTAACGAATTAGAGGTCATCTGTTCCCAGTTTAAAGACTTTGGAGTCATTTGGATTGGAGTTTGGAATTTTGGGGTTAGGGTAGGCATCAGCGTTGCTAACACTGAAGCACATATGCCAGGAGCAATTCAACATTCGCCTTTTCCTGTTGGGGAGCGATGGCTTAGGATACAGGTTTAGGTCCTTATCACCCGAGTCTTTTCAATTTTATGAGCCGTAAGGGTCCCATAAAAGCATTTTCTCCCTATGAGTCGAAAGGATCCCGTAGGTATACTTTCTCCTTAGGAGTCGTGGGGACTCCCAAGTGTGTTTTTCTTTTGTGAGTCGTAAGGATCCCATGAAAGTGTTTTCTTACGAGTCGTGAGGATCCCATAAGTTTGTTCTCCTCATGTATCTTGAGGACACATGAGTGGGTCTTCCCAAATAGAGCATAATTCCAAGGGCCGAGACCAGCCGCGTAACTGTTGGTTGCGGTAGGGCATGGGCACGATGAGAATTATTTGAGCCCGTGGATTGTATACGGTAGTCAATTTGGGGAAAAACCGTAGGGTTGGGAGAATTTTGGGAGATTGGATTTTGGTTGGTGTCTGCATCGCTGCACTGGGAAATGATATCATGAGCGACTTATCATTCGCCGTTTGGGGACTTAGAATTTGGATCTTGTTTGGCATCAGTATTGCGGCACTGGAATAATGCCAGGAGTAACTCATCATTTGCCTCGGGAGGACTTGGGATTTGGGTTTTTGGTCGGCATTAGCACCGCTAACACTGAAGCGAAATGCCAGGAACGAATCATCATTTGCCGTTGCCCGTTGGGGAGCGATGGCTCAGGAGATAGGTTTAGATCCCTATCACCTAAGGCTTTTCAATTTTATGAGCCGTAAGGGTCTCATAAAAGCATTTTCTCCCTACGAGTCGAGAGGATCTCGCAGGTGTATGTTCTCCTTAGGAATCGTAGGGATTCCTAAGTGTGTTGCTTCTTTGTGAGTTGTAAGCATCTCAAGCAGGGATTTTCTCCTCACAAGGTCGAGAGGACTTTGCGAGTGTATTTTATCTCTTTTCACGAGTTTGCGCCCTTTCGGGTTTTCACAAACTCGCCGGCAGTCCTGCTGTTTTTACTCACGGAGCCCTTTCGGGTTTTCATCTGTGCCTATTTTGCTTGTGGACATACCTTTTATTTCGCTGGTGGGACTTTAAAAGTAGTCTCACCAGCAAGACTTGGGAGAGATAAGGGTTGTTTACGCCCATGGATTGTATACGGTTTTGCAGGATGTATGATCCAGACCGTAGGGCCGGTGTGCTCAATTCGCCTGTGACTTGGAGCATTCACGCGTAGTATTACTTGAGATATCAGCCATTGATGGGTGGCATGGGCCTTTCTCTCTCGGCATTTATTAGTTGGTAGGATCCTCTGTCGAACACTTTCTCGATGACGTATGGTCCTTCCCAGTTTGGCTCGAATTTCCTTTTGCATGTCGATTGGGGATGATCGGCCTTTTGAGGACCAACACCAATTCGCCTTTCTTGAAAGCGCGGAGACGGGTCATCTTCTCATAGGCCCATGACATTTGGGCTCGTTACAGCTCCAGATTTAGCTGTACTGCAAGTCTCTTTTCTTCGAGGGTGTCGAGCTCTTCGAGCCGAAGGAGCACGTTTTCCTCCTCCAGGAGCTCGTGCTGAATGACCATTCTTAAGCTTGGAATTTCGACTTCGAGGGGGAGGACCGCCTCCACTCCGAAGAGCAGTGAGTATGGAGTGGACTGAGTTGGAGTATGGTGCATGGTACGATATGCCCACAACGCCTCGTGAAGCTTGAGATTCCAGTCCCTCTTGTTGGCTGAAGCATTTTTCCTCAGGAGCTTACATAGAGTCTTATTGAAGGCTTCGGCTAGCCCATTGGCTCTTAGATTATAGATGGAGGAATATCTCCAGTCTATCTTGTGTTGAGTAGTGAATCTTGAGACTTTGAAGCTCTTGAAAGTAGGCCCATTGTCAGAAATGATTCTTCTTGGTGTACCAAAGCGGTATAAAATATTATGTTGGAACAACGCCAAAATATTTTCTGTCTTGACTTCTTTTAGCGGGACAACTTCAGCCCATCTGGAGAAATAGTCAGTTTCGGACAATATGAACCGGTGGCTTCTGGATGACGGAGGATCAATTGGGCCAACTATGTCGGTACCCCAACAGAGAATCAGAGGTTTATTTAGAATGGGAGCGGCCGGCACTGGAGGGTGCAACAAGTACTGTTTGATACTTTCGAACGCTTCTTGATATTCGGCATCAAGACAAAGGGAGCTCCTTTCTTCATGAGCTTTGAGAATGGCCTACATCTCCCCGATAAATTTGAGATAAACCTTCGTATATAAGCAAGCTTGCCTTGAAAAGATCTTAGCTGCGTCAGACTCTTCGGAGGGGGCATCTCCATGATGGCCTTTATCTTGGATGGGTCAACTTCGATCCCCGATGTCGGACTATAAAGCCCAGGAATTTTCCCGATGACACGCCAAAAGCGCACT
This sequence comes from Agapanthus africanus, assembly GCA_030015575.1. Taxonomy (NCBI): domain Eukaryota; kingdom Viridiplantae; phylum Streptophyta; class Magnoliopsida; order Asparagales; family Amaryllidaceae; genus Agapanthus; species Agapanthus africanus. The sequence continues at coordinate 219,847,509 of JASDDO010000014.1, forward strand.
TCAGAGGATTCATCTTCAGATCGTATTCTCTCAGTCTGGTGAGAACGGTACTAAGATTTTGGATGTGGTCGGCCTTGGCTTTAGTCATGACGACCAGATCATCAACATAGCATTCGACGACTTTATGGATTAGGTCATCAAAGATATTGGTCCTCGCCCTTTGATATGTAGCACCTGCGTTCTTCAGTCCGAACGGCATCACTTTGTAGCAGTATATTCCGATCGGGGTTCGAAATGCTGTGTGTTTCTCATCCTCAGGAGACATCTTGATCTGATTATATCCAGACGAGCCATCCATAAAGGTGAACGGCTCGTAATTTGAGGTGTCATCGACCATCATTTACATGACCGGTAGCGGGAAGTCGTCTTTAGGACATGCCTTGTTGAGGTCCCTGAAATCGACACAAACTCGGATCTGCCCATTTTTCTTCTTCACTGGGACTATGCATCCAATCCAGTCCGCATATTTCTCATCCCTGATGAAGCCGGCATCGATGAGTTTCTTGGTTTCCTCGATGACCTTTTCTTCCAATTCCCTTCTCATTCTTCGAGGAGCTTATTTGACTGGCTTAGCATCAGGAGATATAGCCAGCTTATGCATGGCCACTTTAGGGGAAAGGCCAAGCATTTCTTTGTAGGTCCACATGAAGCAGTCGACGAACTCGTGCAGCAGGGCGATTATCTGCGCTTTCATTTCCTCTGACAAGAATGAGCTGATGTAGGTCGGCCTTGGATTATCATGCGTTCCTAAGTTAATCTCGGTTAGCTCGTCAAAGGTTGATTGTCCGCCATCTTCGAGCTCTTGAGGAGCTTCTTCTGGCTCGGCTATCTCGTCATCATCATTTGATCTTTCGCTGGCTTCACCAACATGGATCATGTAGCATGCCTTGGAATCAGGTTGGATGAAACCTATGCCCCGTCTATCTGGAATTCGTCCATCGATGAGTGCTCAGACCTGAGGCGGATGCCATAGCCCTTCGTAAAACTTCGCTTCGGAGTCCGTTTGATATAGCCGACACCCACACTTTTTAAAGTATTCTCGCATCCTGGGCGCATAGTATCTGGGATTTAGGATGGCCCTTATGCCTCTCTCGTATGGAAGGAACGCGACTGACAAATCGTCCGGGTGCACAACAGGATTTGACCCATAAAATAGGATGCCCTTCTGTCCACTTTTCCTTCCGGGAACGTAGAAAGTTTTCAGCTGGTCCACGGTGGAGACTGACAATGCATCGAGCTCTTTACATATCTGCTGCGGCACCCTTGAGACGGCTAGGGACCCTTCTGTAACTTCGAAGGTCTCTCGTAGCTTCGTTGTTCGCACGATAGCCCGATTTGCACAGCTGTTGCAAGACAGATCCTCTTCTTCTGATTCTTCAGTGTCACTGCCTAAACGAGGGCGGATTTTGCTGTCGGATGGGCCTTTAGTATCAGATTCGTCCGTATTGGTACCGAAATTAGGGTGAGTTTTATGGAAGGACGAACTTCCAGCGTTGGACTTATTAGTGTCACTGCCGAAACGCGGACGCACATGGGGGTTTCTTCTTTTGAAAGTGATAGCCGGCTCAGACTTGCTTTTGAGTTTCGGAGTTGTTCTGTCTTTAGTCAGCTATGGCTCAACACTTTGGAGGTTCACAAAGTACCGAGAATATTCATATCGGACTTCATGCACACCGAACGGCTGGATGTCTCCGTCAATGCGTCTTTCTTCGCCATTTTTAGTATACTTCATGCATTGATGGAGAGTTGACTGAACGATGCCGTAATCGTGGAGCCACGGCCGTCCCAAGATAATTTTATAAGACGTGTCGGCGTCGATCACGTATATGTTAGCTTCAGTTTACAGATCCCCAAATTTGATTGGCAAATCTATAGACCCCAGAACTTGCTGGCAGTTTTGATTGAAGTCTTGAATGACAATCCTTTCCCTTGATAGGTGTCGGACGTCCATTGACAAACTCTTCAGAGTTCGCAAGTTCATGATGTTCACTGAGGACCCTGGATCAATCAATATGCGATTAATCCGATCTCCATCGCTGTACCCGGTCACGTAAAGCGACCGATTATGCTCAGCCGTTCCCAGTAGCAAGTCTTCGTCCTTAAATGTGACTGCGGCGGCATGCAAAGCGTACTGCGCTTATTTCATATTAATTTCCGCAAAGCGAGCCTGATACCGCTCGGGGTTTTGTAGAGCGTGAATGAGAATATCTCTAAGCTCCTTAGATAGGACCGAGGTATCGTAGATGCTCAGAAGAGACAGAAGCTTCCGGAGATGAGCCAAGACATTATAGTCCACCGAGGAAGGACTTGAGTTTTCATTAGCCGGTTCTCTGCCATCTTCCTCATTAGCCACATGTTTTTCCTTTCCTTTTGGGGCGTTGCCCTGATTTGGCGGTAGAGCCCTGCCGCTTCTGGCCCTTGTGGTGAGTTCCTCGTCCTCTGCGGGAAAACAGAGCTCCTCCTTAGAGTCGCTGCCAAGATGGATGACATAGCAGGTCACTATAAGGATCTCTTCATCGGAGTCTTCCTCTAACTCCTCCAGAATTTCAGCGGCTTCTACAGGGAAGAAATCTTTCAATTGAATTAGAGTTCTTTCCTTTTGTTCACAGTATTCGAGGGAATCGATATATTTTTGAATGGTCGATCTCCCTGCAGACTCTTTTTCACGCCGAGCTGCACTTTTCTTCTTCTTGAGCTTTTTGGATTTTGAGCCTGATGGAGCCGCATTGGCAGCTGGAATAGTAGGCTTCTTCTGCCCTTCCCATTCCGTCCTGGGCTCTTTCCGAAGTAGCTTTATCATCTTCTTCATTTTATTAGATATGTGCATACTCCACGGAGGCTGCGGTGAGTCCGTTTCATTTCTCAGGGCAGCGGGGTTGGCTGTTTGCTCCCAGAAGGCTTCAGCTTCCGTCTGTATAAAGTTGGTGGTTGCAACTTGATTGTTCACCAACACACTTTTGGACAGCTCAATCTCTCCAGCCTTGTACTGCTTCTCGACCCAGTCTTTGAAGATATAGCAATCCCCGATCGCGTGGCTCACTAATCGGTGGTATGGGCAATACAGGGGATTGTCGGTCATTTTTGCTTCTTGAGGTTTTTTCGACTCTGGCAATTGTAGACCATTGTTCAAGGCATCTTTAAATATCTTTCGGACCTTTTCCCTTCTGAAAGAGTAAATCTTGATCTTTTTCTCCTCTAGAGAAGGCCCTTCTCCTCCCAGCACTGGCTTTCGAGACCGGTTGGTTTTGGATTCGCCCGCCCTTCGCTTTTCTTCATTGTCGGACGCATTGAAGACATTGGTACTGCTGGGATTCCCGCTTCTACGGTTATCATCCCGCTTGATTTTCCAAGTCTTGTCTCTCTGAGAGTCCGGGGTAGACTCTTGCTTCGAGCGTTCCAGCATTTGGACTTTCTTGGTTAGCTCTTGAAACGTCTTAAGCCCTGCTGTACACAAGAATGGGACCATCCGATTGCTGAGGTTCCCAATGAGAAGGCTGACGGACTGGTCCTGCTCCAGCGGCGGTTCGCACTTGACCGTGAGATTACGCCATCGGGTGATAAAATCGGTGTTGCTTTCATTCTTCCCCGGCTTGGTCCTCATAAGGTCAGCAATGGAGATTTTATCACTGACACTCATGGACCTTTGCCGAAACAGAGACTCCATTTGGGCAAAGGTAATAATGGACCCGTCTGGTAAACTTGCGTACCAGTCGAAAGCGACACCGGTCAGGCTGTTGACAAACTGTCGAAGAAGGAGCGCATTATTGCCCCCTGTATTTCTGCACGATGCTTTAAAATAGGCCACGTGCTGATTTGCATTTCCCGTCCCGTCAAATCTTCCGAACTTAGGAATGACGTAGCCGCTCGGGAACTCGATCGGATCATACTGTGCGGGATATGGCCGCCCACTACTGCCAATTTCTTTCTGAGCTTCAGCTTCGGCCACTAATGTTTTAACCTTGCTGGTGACCAAATCCATTATCCGATCTTGTGTTAGCGGGATAGTGTTATCTAGGGCCAAGGGATCCCCAGAAGCGGAATTGTTGGGGTAAAAATTTACATCCTGGTTGACCAAGTCAAAATCAAAGTCAACCCCAAGCCAGGTGGGCCCAAGCCCAGGTCAAGCGGGCCCATGCCCAAGTCGAACCCGCGGCCAGCCTCCCCGTGCCAACAACAAAATCATGTAATAAATAATTTTTATGTAATTGTTTATGCATGAATGTAAATAAAATGGGCATAAAGCCAATATTTTGTAAGCCCATGGCTTATGTGCAAAAAATGAAATGGCACATGAGCCATGGGATGGTTAAAATGCCATTTTTGTAAAGCCCAAGGGGCTATATGTAAATATGTAAGCCTATATAAGGCAACATGATGATGAATAAAGAAACACTTTTCATTCCCCCAAAAAAAACTAGGTTCTTTGTGCCTCCTGCTCCTTCTCCAAGGTTCTAAACCTTCTCATTTCTTTTGAATTAATTCAAGAGTTTTACTCTTTCTTTTCCAAAACTAAGTAGTTTTCCACCAAAAAACCCACAATGGGAAACTCAGATCTCCCATCAGATCTCAAAAAGGAGTGATTTTTAAAATCTCATAATTCTTGATCTTCAAGATCCGACCAAACAACAGGAGGAAGAAGAAGAACCCCCCCTTCATCAGCTTCAAAACATCCTAGGAGTTTAACTCCATATATATATATATAATAAATATTTCCTTCTTTTGAAGTATAGCTTCTGGTTCTAGGCTAAAAGCCTCCTTTTCTCGCCGGCGCTCAAGCGCAGAGCGCCCGCGTGCCGACACGCGGCGCGCTTCCGCCCAAGCGCTTAGCGCTCGAGCACAACGCACCCACGTGCCGACACGTGGTGCGTTTGCACTACAGCGCCCTGCGCTCAAGCGCAAAGCGCCCACGTGCCGACACGTGGCGCGTTTGCGCTCTAGCGCAAACGCTCGAGCGCATGTCGTCCCGGTGCCGACACGTGGCGCGCTTGCGCTCGAGCGCAAGTCGCCCCGGTACCGACACGTGGCGCACTGGCGCTCGAGCGCAAGTCACCCCCGTGCTGACACGTGGCGCGCTTGCGCTCAAGCGCAAGCGCTCAGGAGCAAGTCGCCCCCATGCCGACACATGGCATGCTTGCGCTCAAGCGCCCCGCGCTCAAGCGCAAGTCGCTCCCGTGCCGACACGTGGCGCGCTTGCGCTCGAGCGTCAGGCGCTGAAGCGCAAAGCGCCCATGTGCTGACACGTGGCGCGCTTGCGCTACAGCGCCCTGCGCTCAAGCGCAGAGCGCCCACGTGCCGACACGTGGCACGCTTGCGCCTGAGCGCACAGCGTCCAAGGCGCTGGCCCCACGCATCCTTTGGATGCCTTTTCCCCCTCTTTTTATGTACATACATATACATATACATATGTATACATATTTGCACACACACGTGCTCCACGACACTGTCCCTGTTAGAAAAAATTTCTAACGGGGTGCTGCCTCGCACCCCGCAAGGGGGCTGCTAGCCCCCTTGTCCCTCAGCCCGCTATCCGGGTAGCGGGACCCCCGTGAAAACTCTGCGTGGCTCCCGATATATCCAAAACCCCTTCAAAACACAACACTGCACATTGAGCTCGCATGACCAGTTTAACCCGTTAATCGGAGGTTCCCTCGCCGTAAAGGCGAGGGGTAATTAACGGCAGCTTAGTCCACGGCTGCCGGAGATTCGGATCCCCACAATCAATAAACCCCGGCCTACCCCAGGCAGGGGGAATCTGTAGTACGCCTGATAAGCGCGCGCGTATTCCCATCTCAATGGGGTGACGAAAAACACCCTACAGATTCTGGCACGCCCGGTGGGACTAATCTCTCCTCCCATATTTTGGGTTAAGCATTCATGCGAACTCAACCATTATACATACCTGTATTTATACTAAAATAATGCTCTTTCATGCAGAATTTCAAGCAATCACCTTCCGACGATGTCTTCGATGATGAACTCAGCTCCCGTCTCCTACACGATGAAGATAGACTCCAGGACGGTCCTTCCGGCCAGTCTCGGGCGATAATGGGAGGAGCCGCTGCTACCATTCGGCTTTATTATGTTCATACCTGTTGGCGCCATCCTGGCTCCTCAAGCCCCGGTGGCAGACAAACCGGTCTGGAAAGGCAGGAGACCAAATGTGGTGGTCGCGAGGGCACCTCAGCCCAAGCGCAAGTCCGTTTCCGAACGACTCTCCATGGCCCCAGCTGGGGGCAAGGCCATCAACACCAACAAAGCTACAACGCGTCCCGAGCAAGCTCCAGCGGTGCTCTTGACTACTGCTCGCTCGGGTGTCTTCTCTAAGCTCCCCGCCAGTGAGAAAGAGACGACTGGATATGAGGTCCACACTGTCTACATGGTGGGCACGCGCAGCAAGAGCAAGGATGGGGCCACTACATCTCAAATCCAATCTGGCTTGAATGTGGTGGCCGCTTCCCAAGAACAGCCGCCTCTGCTGGGTGATGAAGACCCTCTCGATGAGGATGATAGGCAGAAAGACCCTTCGGTCCATGAGGAGTCGGACTCGGAAAGCGAAGAAGAGCCAGCTTTCCGTCCCAGGACCGCGGAGCAAGAGCTGCTTCAAGAGCTCCGAAAGCAGCTCAGAAACAAAGACAAGGAGATGGCCAAAATTTACTCCAAAATCGATGACTTGACGGATGTCGTGATGCAGCTCACGGCCCGACTTGCCTCTCAGCCGCCCAATCAAGCGGAGGGCTCTGCTCGTGAACCGGGAAGTGGTGTCCCAAAGCAGCCGATGCCTATTCCCTCAAATCCAAAAGTGGGCGAACTACATGAAAATCAGTCGCATCCTATCTCAGGAAATGTCTTGGCTACCAATGACAGTAGCCCGATAACTCAAGATCAAATCATGGATTTGGTTGCCAGCAAAGTCAAAACATTGGTGGCCGAAGCCGAAGCGCAAAAAGATATCAATAGTAGTGGGAGACCATATCCTGCTCAGTATGATCTGGTGGAATTCCCTAGCGGCTATGTCATCCCCAAATTCGGAAGATTCGATTGGACGGGAAATGCGAATCAACACATCGCCCACTTCGAAGCCTCATGCGGGAATACTGGGGGCAATGATGCGCTTCTCCTCCGCCAGTTCGTTAATAGCTTGACCGATGTTGCTTTCGACTGGTACGCGAGCATACCGGATGGCTCCGTTACCACTTTCGTCCAAATGGAATCTTTGTTTCGACAAAGATTCATGAGCGTCAGCGATAAGATCACCATTGCCGAGCTCGTAAGGACCAAGCCCAAGAACAACGAAAGCAGCACGGATTTTATAACCCGATGGCGCAATCTCTCCGTCAAATGCGAACCGCCGATAGAGCAGGACCAATCTGTCAGTCTCCTCTTCGGAAATCTCAACAATTGGATGGCCCCGTTTCTATGTACCGCGGGTCTCAAAAAATTCCAAGAGCTGACCAAAAAGGTCCAAACGTTGGAACGCTCAAAGCCCGAGTCTGCTCAGGATCTTCAGTTCGCAAACAGACCGAAACCTTGGAGGGACGACAACCGAAAAGGCGGAAGTTCTAACAGCACCGATTCTCCAAATAAGCAGAGAACGGGCGGAGCAAAAACTGACCAGTCTCGAGAGCCAACTTTGGAGGAAAGAAGAAATAAGGTCTACTCATTCCGAAGGGACAAGGTCCACAAAATTTTTAAAGATGCTCTGAAGAATGGCCTGCGGCTACCAGAACCGAAAAGGCTAAATGAAGCGAACAAGACTGATCATCCCAACTTTTTCCCATACCACCGAGTGCTGGGGTACACTATTGAAGACTGTTGCATCTTCAAGGATTGAGTCGAGAAACAATACAAGGCGGGAGAAATATCATTGTCCCCTGGCGTGTTAACAAACAATCAAGCTGCGACCGCCAATTTCATACACACGGGGACCGAAGTCCTTCAGGGAGCTGATTCTCTCAAACACCCGCCTTTCTCTGGGAACAATCGACCGCCACGTCATTAAACTGGGAACAATCGACCGCCACGTCGGTAAACTGGGAACAATCGACCGCCACGTCATTAAACTGGGAACAATCGACCTCTAAGTCGTTAAACTGGGAATGTAAAAAAAATGTATAAAAAAAAATGTGTGTAAATAAAAGAAATATAAAAGCCGAAATGATGGGGCAACTCGCAATAAAAATCAGCGAGTAAAATAAAAAAGAAAGATAAAAGCCGAAATGATGGGGCAACCGCGAATAAAAGCCGAAATGATGGGGCAGTCGCGATCTTTGCGATAAGAAAAGCTGAAATGATAGAGCAATCGCGGTAAAAAAAAACGGCGAATGATGAGTCACTCCTGGTACCATATTCCAGTGCAGCGATGCAGACGCCAACCAAAATCTAATTTTCCAAAATTATTCTGGCCCTACGGTGGGTCCCCAAGTTGACCATCGTATACAATCCATGGTCTCAAATAATTCTCATCATACCCATGCCCCACCGTAATCACCAGTTACGCGGCTGGTCTCCGCTTTGGGAATGATGCTCCATTGATAAGACCCACTCATGTGTCCTCACGATATATGAGGAGAACAAATCTTTGTGGGATTCTTACGACTCATAAAGGAAAAACACACTTTGGAGTCCTAACGACTCCTAAGGAGAACATACACCTGCGGGATCCTTACGACTCGCAGGGAGAAAATACCTTTATGGGACCCTCACGGCCCATAAAATTGAAAAGCCTTAGGCGATAGGGATCTAAACCTGTCTCCTAAGCCATCGCTCTCCAGTCCCCAAGTGGCGAATGATGAGTTGCTCCTGGTACCATATTCCAGTGCAGCGATGCAGACGCCAACCAAATTCCAAACCCCATACCCCAACGGCGAATGATGAGTCGCTCCTGGTACCATATTCCAGTGCAGCGATGCAGACGCCAACAAAGTCCCGAAATGTTTTTGGCCCTACGGTCTGGATCATACATCCTGCAAAACCGTATACAATCCACGGGCGTAAAACGATCCCAATCTCTCCCAAGTCCTACCGGCGAGACCACATTCAAAGTCCCACCGGCAGGGAAGATTCAAAAAAAAAGAAAAAAAAAGAGAAGAAGAAAAAAAAGAAGGTATGTCCATAAGCAAAATGGGCACGGATGAAAACCCGAAACGGCTCCGTGAGTAAAAACAGCAGGACTGCCGGCGAGTTTGTGAAAACCCGAAAGGGCGCAAACTCGTGAAAAAGAGATGAAATGCACTCGCAAAGTCCTCTCGACTTTGTGAGGAGAAAATTCCCGCGTGAGATCCCTACGACTCATAAAGGAGCCACACACTTAGGAGTCCTCACGACTCCTAGGGAGAAAATACACCTACGGGATCCTTACGACCCGTAGGGAGAAAATGCTTTTATGGGACCCTCACGACCCATAAAATTGAAAAGCCTTAGGTGATAGGGATCTAAACCTCTCCTAAGCCGCCAATTCCCAAATCCTTCCGGGGAAAATGATGAGTTGCTCCTGGCATTATTCCAGTGCAGCAATGCAGATGCCAAACAAAAAAAAAACCAATTCCCAAATGCTCTCGGGGCAAATGATGAGTTGCTCCTGGCATTATTCCAGTACAGCAATGCAGATGCCAAACAAAAAAAAACCAATTCCCAAATCCTCTCGGGGCAAATGATGAGTTGCTCCTGGTATTATTCCAGTGCAGCAATGCAGATGCCAAACAAAAACCCCAATTCCCAAATCCTCTCAATGACGGATGATGATTCGCTCCTGGTACCATATTCCAGTATAGCGATGCTGATGTCAACTCAAATCAAACAAATCAAACCAACCAATTCCAACATCAGACACTCCGCGCCGGGGAAAAATCGATCAGCGACACTCCGTGCCGGGGATACGTCAACCAGCGACACTCTGCATCGGGGAAACGTCCAACACAGACACTCCGCATCAGGGAAACATCCAACATAGACGCTCCGCATCAGGGAAACGTCCAACACAGACACTCCGCATCAGGGACATGTCAACCAACGACACTCCGCATCGGGGACACGTCAACCAGCAGAAACTCCGTCTCGGGGATACGTCCTACAGCAGGCACTCCGTCTCGGGGATACGTCCTACAGCAGGCACTCCGTCTCGGGGAAACGTCCTACCACAGGCACTCCGTCTCGGGAAAACGTCCTACCACAGGCACTCCGTCTCGGGGAAACGTCTACCAGCGACACTCTGTCTCGGAGAAACGTCCTACAACAGGCACTCCGTCTCGGGGAAACGTCCAACACAGACACTCCACATCAGAAAAACGTCCAACTGCGACACTCCGTGCCGAGGAAATGTCGGGCAGACACTCCGTGCCGGGGACACGTCAACAAGCGACACTCTGCGTCGGGGAACGTCCAACACAGACACTCCGCATCAGGGAAATGTCCAACAACGACACTCCGTGCCGGGGAAACGTCAAGCAGACATTCCGCGTCGGGGACACGTCAACCAGCGACACTCCGCATCAGGGAAACGTCCAACATAGACACTCCGTAACGGGGACACGTCAACCAGCCGATACTCCGCCTCGGGGAAACGTCAAGCAGACACTCCGTGCCGAGGGCACATCGACAACAGACACTCCGCCTCGGGGAAACGTCGACCAGCAGACACTCCGTGCCGGGGACACGTCTACCAAATCGCTCCGGATCAGAGCGTCGACAGTCCATGTCGTAAAAAGGGCAGTGCATCCCAAAAGGTGGGAACCAAAAGCAAGTCGCCTCCACGCAAAAGAAGATCCATCAATTTCATGCACACGACTCACATATGCTGTGCACATTTATTGATGGGGGGCAATTTGTTGGGGTAAAAATTTACACCACGGTTGACCAAGTCAAAATCAAAGTCAACCCCAAGCCAGGTGGGCCCAAGCCCAGGTCAAGCGGGCCCATACCCAAGTCGAGCCCGCGGCCAGCCTCCCCGTGCCAACAACAAAATCATGTAATAAATAATTTTTATGTAATTGTTTATGCATGAATGTAAACAACATGGGCATAAAGCCAATATTTTGTAAGCCCATGGCTTATGTGCAAAAAATGAAATGGCACATGAGCCATGGGATGGCTAAAATGCCATTTTTGTAAAGCCCAAGGGGCTATATGTAAATATGTAAGCCTATATAAGGCAACATGATAATGAATAAAGAAACACTTTTCATTCCCCCCAAAAAAACTAGGTTCTTTGTGCCTCCTGCTCCTTTTCCAAGGTTCTAAAGCTTCTCATTTCTTTTGAATTAAATCAAGAGTTTTACTCTTTCTTTTCCAAAACTAAGTAGTTTTCCACCACAAAACCCACAAAGGGGAGCTCAGATCTCCCATCAGATCTCAAAAAGGAGTGATTTTTAAAATCTCCTACTTCTTGATCTTCAAGATCCGGCCAAACAACAGGAGGAAGAAGAAGAACCCCCCTTCATCAGCTTCAAAACATCCTAAGAGTTTAACTCCATATATATATATATATATATAATATTTCCTTTTTTTGAAGCATAGCTTCTGGTTCTAGGCTAAAAGCCTCCTTTTCTCGCCGGCGCTCGAGCGCAGAGCGCCCGCGTGCCGACACGCGGCGCGCTTGCACTCCAGCGCCCTGCGCTCGAGCGCAGAGCGCCCACGTGCCGACACGTGGCGCGTTTGCGCTCCAGCGCAAGCGTTCGAGCGCAAGTCGCCCAGGTGCCGACACGTGGCGCGCTGGCGCTTGAGCACAAGTCGCCCAGGTGCCGACACGTGGCGCGCTGGCGCTCGAGCGTAAGTCGCCCCCGTGCCGACACGTAGGCGCTTGCGCTCGAGCGCAAGCGCTCAGGCGCAAGTCGTCCCCATGCCGACAAGTGGCACGCTTGCGCTCAAGCGCCCAGCGCTGAAGCGCAAGTCGCTCCCGTGCCGACACGTGGCGTGTTTGCGTTCGAGCGTCAGGCGCTGAAGCGCAAAGCGCCCACGTGCCGACACGTGGCGCGCTTGCGCTACAGCGCCCTGCGCTCAAGCGCAGAGCGCCCACGTGCCGACACATGGCATGCTAGCGCCTGAGCGCACAGCGCCTGAGCGTACAGCGCCCAAGGCGCTGGCCCCACGCATCATTTGGATGCCTTTCCCCCTCTTTTTATGTACATACATATACATATACATATGTATACATATTTGCACACACACGTGCTCCACGACACTGTCCCTGTTAGAAAAAAATTTCTAACAGGGCGCTGCCCCGCACCCCGCAAGGGGGCTACTAGCCCCCTTAACCCCAGCCCGCTATCCGGATAGCGGGCCCCCCCGTGAAAACTCTGTGTGGCTCCCGATATATCCAAAACCCCTTCAAAACACAACACTGCACATTGAGTTCGCATGACCGGTTTAACCCGTTAATCGGAGGTTCCCTCGCCCCAAAAGCGAGGGGTAATTAACGGCAGCTTAGTCCGCGGCTGCCGGAGATTCGGATCCCCACAATCAATAAACACAGGCCTACCCCAGGCAGGGGGAATCTGTAGTACGCCTGACAAGCACGCGCGTATTCCCATCTCAATGGGGCGACGAAAAACACCCTACAGGAATGTGCCCGGCTTTCGTGCGGCTCGACGAATCTTGGACCTAAAGGGACAGGCATCGGCCGCTTCGGATTGTCATCATCCGGCTCATGAGTAGCGACTTGTGCTTGATTGGGAGGCGCTCGAGTAATTTGAGCCGTAGGCTACATCACAACGTTCGTTAGGCCGTCAATTTTTGAATAGAGCTTGGCCGTCTCTTTATCTTTGCTCCTAAGCTGTTTTCGAAGCTCTTGAAGCAGCTCTTGCTCTGCGGTCCTAAGGCGGAAAGTCGGCTCTTCCTCGCTGTCCGAGCTTGACTCTGCATGGACTGAGGGGTCTTTTTTCCTATCATCCTCATCGAGAGAGTTTTCATCATCCAGCGGAGGCAGCTATTCTTGGAAAGCGGCAACCACATTCAAGCCAGATTGGGCTTGGGATGTGGTGTCCCCATCCTTGTTTTTGCTGCGAAGGTTGTCGCTGGGGCGCCCGCCAGCCATATAGACCGTATGGATAACATATCCAGCCGTCTTTTTATTATTGGCGGCTGATTTCACGGATCGCTTTCTTGACCCCCCTGTTTCAGTAACGGGCAGTCGATTGAAGGCGGCTGGCCTGGCCGGATTCTTGAATGGTGCTGACGCTTCCTTTTTGGTTTTGCCCCGCTGTTTTCGCGCGACACAAAGCGCCTGATAGACTCTTGAAGAGACAGTGTCATACTTTTTCTGTTGGGGCCGGGACACGTCTCTTTGTAGCATTGTTTGGACCGCTGTCTTCTTGATTCTGGCGGTCATGGCATTTTTCTGAACCCATTTCGGAGGTTCGAAGGAATTGCTGATTCTTACGGCCGACTCAGCCATCGTCGCGGGGCGACCTTGCTCTTGGAATCTCATAAGATTCCACCTGGCCAGAGTCCTGGCCCTCTTGTTGGCTTGATACCTGAGCCGCTTCTGTCTCAGCCTTTCTGTTTTGAACACTTGGCTGGTTACGGCTCTTCGGGAAGCCGCTGTAGACCGGGCGATGGAGGGCTTTGGAGATACGCCTGATTGTGCATTTGTTGGAGTCATCGCCTGAGCTCGTCCGCAACGTTTGATGTTGCCCTTTGTACCGGAAGCCTTGCCCCCAGCTGGAGCACCAGAGAGTCGTTCAGGCACCGTCTTAAGTTTCGGTTGTGGTGCCTTAGCGATCACAACATTCGGCCTCTTGCCCCTTGAGACCGGCTTGGCCACCTATTTTGCCGGGATTTCTGCCAGATGAGCGCTTCCGGCAGGGTAGATGATGACGGAACCAAACTGGCGGGGCAGTTCCTCCCACTGTCGACGGAGGCTTGCGAGGAGAACCACGCAAGCATTGATCTTGATCACGTACGAGATCGGGGTCGCGTTGGAAGATGAATTCGTCTTGGGAGATATTGTCGTTGAAAGTTGATTACTGCACGGAAAAAAAAATTTTCAGTACAGGCAATCGATATGTATATTGATTGAGTTCGCATGAACGTTTAACCCAAAATATGGGAGGAGAGAAAAGTCCCACCGGGCGTGCCAGAATCTGTAGGGTGCTTTTCTTCACCCCATTGAGATGGGAATACGCGCGCGCTTGTCAGGCGCATTACAGATTCCCCCTGCCTAGGGTAGGCTGGGGTTTATTGATTGTGGGGATTTGAATTTCCGGCAGCCGCGGACTAAGCTGCCGTTAATTAACCCTCGTCTTTGGAGCGAGAGAACCTCCGATTGACGGGTCAAACTGGTCATGCGAACTCAATGTGCGGCTATAAATCGAATACGGTTACAGATCAGATATTGTAAAAACCATATCCGCTAAAATTGGACAAGGATACTATTCGAATAAATATAAAAAGTCATGATTCATAACCATAACTAAAAAAATATTTAAATAGATCAACCAGTTTTTTTAGATTCAAACACTCACATCTAAGTCCACAAAACTCAATAGTTTCAAATTAGTTTTTTTTATGGAACATCCAGTCCACAGGCCATCCATAAGTCTAGTTATAACTTTCTTTTCAGGAAAATGGCTTTAACCTTTATTAAATTATGCAACTAAAGTTTTGTGAGATACACAAAACATTACAAAGAGAAGTAGGAAATTCAAGAGCTTTCCAATGACCAAACTCGTGATGCGTTGGGGACGTAACCATCAAAGAATGAGCCGCCGAGTTCGCGATTCTAGGAGTATGTACAACACGAATATGAGAGAGATCTTCAGGGATTACTCTACCGTCATTATATGTATGGGCCAATCTCCAAGAACCAACAGATTTTGCGGATGTGAAGGCTTGAACAACCATAATAGCATCGCAACGAATCTCGGCATTTGAAATGTGTTTGTCGCGACACCACCTAAAAGCTTCGAACACTCCCTCCGTCTCTCTTCCTTCCGCATCCTGTGCATTAGAACGAACCGACCAATAAAGAGTACAACTCCATTTTTATCTCGTCCAATGAAGCTCCAGCCTGCAACACTCGGATCATGTTTGAAACTACCATCAACATTAATCGTGAGAATCAAGCTGGGAAACCATTAATTAGATATGTTTCCTTTACTACTATCCGTCATAATAGGCGTCTTGGCTTTTCCACAAAGACTTTTCGCTTGTTGTATTAATACATCCGGGAAGTGACAAGATTTGCTAAAGATCATGCTACATCTAGTGGGTACCATTAGTTCGGATATCCGGATTCGGATTCGGATAGGAAATTTATATCCAAGTTGGATCCGGATTCGAATATGGATATTAACAAAATCCATTCAGATATGAATTTTTAATATCCATATCCGCAAGTCGTCGGATTTAAAAACGAATCCGAATCGGATTATTCGGATCCGCTTACATCCCTGACAAAAACGGAAGAAGGGTATAACATTCAATAAAAGATTGAAATGAGGGTGTGGCCATGTGGCAGCGTCGTTAATAAATGGAAAGAAATATTGGAAATAGAGTTCTTAGGTTTTTTTTATTGTAACTCAGCTCTCACTTATATCTATAGCTTGTATAAGATTTATTCAAGGGCATAAGCAAAATTTTCACCTAGAGAGGTGGTTGGGTGGCCTACTTGACAATTTTATGGGCCATGATCATTGGACCGTTCATATTGTTTAGGATTACCCGAGCCTGCAGATTTCAGACTCAAATTAATGGGCCAAGGTAAAATAAAGACCATAAGTCAACTCCTTCACATCTCTGTAATTAAGTCGCACATCAAAATTAATGGATTTCCTCTTATGGCGTCGGAAAAATGCATCCTCCGTGATTTTTTTCGACGATCGGCATACGTCATTTTCATTTTTATTATCTAAGTTGTGGATACACAAAATTTCATGTGATTATACCATTTTTTCACCGTTGATTTAGTTGGTGCAAAATTAATGGTTTACCGACAAGCGAACTTTTTACATTACTAATTCAACGGTGAAAAGGTGGTGGAATCAGATGAAATTTGGTGTATGCACATCTTAAATGATAACGATGATGATGATGGATGCCGATCGTCGAAAAAAATAGCAGGAGTTGTATTTTTTCGACGGCATAAGAGGAAATCCCCTTCTATGGCCTATTTTCTCTATTATTCTCATATATATATATATATATATATATATATATATATATATATATATACAGAGAGAGAGAGAGAGAATAATGGAGGAAAGAAGCAATAGGAAGGAATTTCCTTCTATGGCGTCGAAAAATACCCCCTCCCTCATTTTTTCTGATGAACGGCACCCACCATCTTCATTATTATCATCTAAGATGTGGGTACACCAAATTTCATGTGATTCTACAACTTTTCCATCGTTGATTTAGCAATGTAAAAGGTTCTATTGTCGGTAAACCGTTAATTTTGAACCCACTAAATCAACGGTGAAAAAGTTGTAGAATCACATGAAATTTGGTGTACCCACATCTTAGATGATAACGATGAAGATGATGGGTGCCGATCGTCGATAAAAATGAGGGAGCGTGTACTTTTTCGACGCCATAGGAGGAAATTCCCTCCTATGGCCTCTTTCCTCCATTATTCTTATATATATATATATATTATAAAAATATACTCATGAACTATCACGTTTTGTGTGCTTGATACCATAGACTTTAATAATTAGAGATTGCTACAACGAACTTTTTTTTTGACATAGCTACCACATGACGTTAAAAATTGTATATGAATGGACCATAATACCCTTCGATTTACCTTCAATTAAAAAAAACTCAGACCATCTCCTCCTCCTCCTTCCACCTCTCACATCTACAACCCTTCTTCTCCCTCCGTCGCCGCAACCAACACCACCGACTCCCATCATCATCATATCATCATCAACATCTTCTTCTTCTTCCTCTTCTTCTTCATCACCGTCATCATCACCATTTTCTTTATCACCGTCATCACCATCAACATCATCACCATCTTCACCTCCGGCCCCTTCCCCTGACCTCCTCCCCTCCCGTCCAGCTCCCCTCCCCCTTCCTCGACCCTTCATCATCATCACCACCATTTTCTTCATTACCGTCATCATCAGCTCCCCTCCTCCTTCTCTTGAATCTCATTTCTGCTGCTGGGATCAACAACAAGAAGCAAACCTATATTATCCGTGTCGACGCCGATGCCAAGTCATCCATTTTCCCCACCTACTTCCACCGGTACAAGTCCACCGTCTCCGCCGTGGCCGACGGCGCCGCTGCCATCTCCGCCTCTTAAAGGACCGGCGGAGGTCCCCTCATCCACACATACTCCACCGTCTTCCACGGCTTTTCCGCCCGCCTCTCTCCCGCCACTGCCATCTCCGCCGTCCCCGGCGTCCTCTCCCTCTTCCCGGCCCAAATTATCATCACTACAACCTTCACCGCCGCCGCTTCATCACCACCACAATCACCACCACAACCACAACCACTACCCTACAACCAAATTAGGATCTAGAGTTCGATTGAGTTTGGGTTTGAATTTTCTAGGGTTTTGAGAGAGATGGCCTCCGATTCGAAAGTGTATCATCTTGAAGAGGTTGTGAAGTACAACGCCGCAAAACATTGCTAGCTCATCATCGACGGAAAGATCTCAACTTTGTTCGAATCCCTTTGTTTTCTATTCCAAATTTGCTTTCTTTTTTACTGATCTTTGTTGGTCCTGTGAATTTAAGGAGATCTTTTTGTTGAACTAAATTGTTGGTAGATGTGAAGAGTTTGATTTGGGGCATGTGTAAGGTGTTTTTCTTCACCCCATTGAGATGGAAATACGCGTGCGCTTGTCAGGCGCATTACAGATTTCCCCTGCCTAAGGTAGGCTGGGGTTTATTGATTGTGGGGATCCGAATCTCCGGCAGCCGCGGACTAAACTGCCGTTAATTACCCCTCGTCTTTGGAGCGAGAGAACCTCCGATTGACGGGTCAAACTGGTCATGCGAACTTAATGTGCAGTGTGCGTGTGTTGTGTTTTGAAAGGGGGGTTTGGATATATCAGGACCCCGCAGAGTTTTTACGGGGTTCCCGCTATCCGGATAGCGGGCTGGGGGTTAAGGGGGCTAGCTTGCGGGGCAGCGCCCCGTTAGAAATTTTTTCTAACGGGGGAGGTATATTTAGTGTGGAGTGCATATATATATATATATATAAATGGGGGGAAAGCGTCTTAAAGACGCGTGCGTGGCACGTGGACGCATGGTGCCCGGGGTCACGTGTGCGCACATGGGCGCTTCAGCGCCCGGGGTCACGTGTCGCGCACATGACTGATGGGCGCCTTAGCGCCCCGGGGTCACCCTGGGGTCACGTGGCGCACACGTGACCATTGGGCGCCTCAACGTTCCGGGATCACGTGGCGCACATGTGACCATTGGACGCTTCAGCGCCCGGGGGTCACGTGCGCACACGTGACCGATGGACGCCTTAGCGCCCGGGGCCACGTGGCACACACGTGACCACGGGAAACACCCACGGGAAGGGGCCTAGCCCCTAGGTTGGGGAGTTGATCTCCCAAGGGGTTTTTGTAGTTGAACTCCTTACAGAAACTAATTTATAGAGTTAAATTCCAACAGATCTAGAAAGGAGTTAAACTCCTAGGAATTTTTGGCTCTTCTTTTAAGCCTTGGATCTGTCCAAAGTTAGATTTTTGGAGATGGGTCTTCTTCTTCCTTCTCTTGATCCACGGGATCTTGGAGAAAAGGGGATGAGACTTAAAAAAGTCTCCTCTTTTCGAGATCTGATTGGAGATCCGAGCTCCCCTTCGTGTGTTTTGTGGTGAAAACTATTTATTTTTTAGAAAGGAAGAGTTAAACTCTTGATTTAATTCAAAAAAAAGAAAGGTTTTAGAACCTTGAGAAAGAAGAAGATCACGGATCTTTGATTATTTTTGGGAGAGAGAAAAAAGTTGAGATATTTTCATTATCTTTTCTTTTATAGGCTATACACTTTATATATAGCCCCTTGGGTTTTACAAAAATGGTATTTTGCCTATCTCATACCTCATGTGCTATTTTTTTTGCACATAAGCCATGAGTTTTACAAAAAATTGGTTTTATGCCCATTTTTCTTACATTTATTTATAAAATAAAATAAAATAAATACACCAAAATTATTTATTACAAAATTTTTATTTTGGCATGGGAGAGGCAGGCCGCTTCATGTTCGGACTCGACCCTGGTATTGGCCCACTTGACCTGGGATTGGGTTCCACTTGGTTTGGAGTTGACTTTGATTTTGACTTGGTCAACCGGGGTATAAATTTTTACCCCAACAAATTGAGGTATATTTAGTGTGGAGTGCATATATGTATATAAAAAAAAATGGGGGGAAGTGTTCTAAACACGCTGTGCGTGACACGTGGGAGCATGGTGCCCGGGGGCACGTACGCGCTCATGCTGCGCTTTAGTGCTCGGGGTCACGTGGTGCACACGTGACCGATGGACGCCTCGGCGTCCGGGTCACGTGGTGCACAAGTGACCGATGGGCGCCTCAGCGTTCCGGGGTCACGTGGCGCACACATGACCACGGGAAACACCCGCGGGAAGAGGCCTAGCCCTTAGGTTGGGGAGTTGAACTCCTAAGGGAGTTTTGGAGTTGAACTCTTGACAGAAACTAATTTATGGAGTTAAACTCCAATAGATCTAGAAAGGAGTTAAACTCGTAGGAATCTTTGGCTCTTCTTTTGAGCCTTGGATCTGTCCAAAGTTAGATTTTTGGAGATGGCTCTCCTTCTTCCTTCTCTTGATCGGCGGGATCTTGAAGAAAAGGGGATGAGACTTAAAAAAGTCCCCCATTTTCGAGATCTGATTGGAGATCCGAGCTCCCCTTCGTGGGTTTTGTGGTGAAAAACTATTTATTTTTAAGAAAAGAAGAGTTAAACTCTTGATTTAATTCAAAAAGGAGGCAGGTTTTAGAATCTGAGAAAGGAAAAAATCATAAATTTTGATTCTTTTTGGGAGAGAGAAAAAGGTTGTGGAGATATTTTCATTATCTTTTCTTTTATAGGCTATACAGTTTACATATAGTCCATTGGGCTTTACAAAAATGCCATTTTGCCTATCTCATGCCTCATGTGCTACTTCTTTTTGCACATAAGCCATGGGCTTTACAAAAATTTGGTGTTATGCCCATTTTTCTTACATTTATTAATAAATAAAATAAAAGAAATACACCAAAAACTATTTATTACAAAATTTTTATTTTGGCATGGGGAGACCGACCGCTTCATGTTTGGGCTCGACCCGGACATTGGCCAACTTGACCTGGGTTTGGGGTTGATTTTGATTTTGACTTAGTCAACCGGGATGTAAATTTTTACCCCAACAGCATGTAAGTGACGGATTATGATTAGGTTTTTTATTTATTTCTTTTATATTTTTTCTTCTTTGATGACGAAGGAGGAAGAAGAAGAAGCAGAAGAGGTGGGTAAAAAAGGAAAGACATTACAAAAATTACCGACGTGGCAGTTAAAAATAACGTTCGTATTTCCATGATAGTAAGTTTCAACCGGAGGAGGTTAGTTCATGGTAGCAGTCTGCTATAAAATTAGTTCATGGTATCAAATGCACAAAACGTGATAATTTATGGATACATTTTTGCAATTTACCATATATATATATATATATATATATATATAATATATATATATGACTGAATAATGAAGAAAAGAAGCTCTGGGAGGCTTTTTCGTTAGGTGGCTTCAAAATCTATATCCTCTATCTAAGATGTGCATACATCAAATTTTCTATGATTTTACCATTTTTTTTTACCGTTGATTTAGCAATGTAAAAAGTTCTAATGTCAATAAACCATTAATTTTGCACCCACTAAATCAACGGTGAAAAAGTGGTATAATCATATGGAATTTGGTATATCTACATCTTAAATGATATAGATGGAGGTAATGAATGCCGATCGTCGAATAAAATCACGGAGGGTGTATTTTTTTGACGCTATAGGAAGAAATTCCCTCCTATGGCATCTTTTCTCTATTATCCTTTTATATATATCTATATATATCTTCGATGTTCTTTTTTTTATTGTTTTACTCATCTTCGATGTTCTTTTTTTTATTGTTTTACTCAGCCTGCCCCTCCCTCCCTCTCTCTCTCTCTCTCTATATATATAACATCTTTGATGTTCTTTTTTTCCCCCTTGTTTAATTCAGCCTATGAATTAATATATCGCTGAGAAAAAGAACTAAAATGCTATAAACCTATTGAACCGATAGGAACAAGGGGACATGCTATTTTTAATGATTATTTTCGACTATAATATGTTGGTGGAAATCGAATTCTTATGAG